>JANJXV010000044.1:3562500-3615000 GCA_024803745.1 Megascapheus bottae
GTTTAGGGTTAGGGTAAGGGTAAGGGTAAGGCTTAGGGTTATGGTTAGGGTTAGGTTTAGGGTAAGGGTAAGGGTAAGGGTATGTGTTAGGGTTATAGTTATTTTTAGGGTTAGGGTAAGGGTAAGGGTTAGGGTTAGATTTATGGTTAGGGTTAGGGTTAGCGTAGGTGTTAGTGTAAGTGTAACTGTTAGGGTTAGGGTTAGGATAAGGGTAAGGGTTAGGGTTAGGTTTAGGGTTAGGGTTAGTGTAAGGGTAAGGGTTAGGTTTAGGGTTAAGGTTAGGGTTAAGTTTAGGGTTAGGGTAAGGGTAAGGGTAAGGGTTAGGGTTATAGTTAGGGTTAGGGTTAGGGTAAGGGTTAGGGTTAGGGTTAGAGTAAGGGTAAGGTTTAGGGTTAGGGTTAGGGTTAGGGTTGGTGTAAGGATATGGGTTAAGGTTAGGGTTAGGGTTAGGGTTAAGTTTAGGGTTAGGTTGAGGGTAAGGGTAAGGGTTAGGTTTAGGTTTAGGGTTAGGGTAAGGGTAAGTGTTAGGGTAAGGTTAGGTGTAGGGTTAGGGTTAGGGTTATGGTTAGGGTAAGAGTAAGTGTTAGGGTTATGGTTAGGGTTAGGTTTAGGGTTAGGGTTAGGTTTAGGGTTGGGGTAAGGGTAAGGGTAAGTGTTAGGGTTATAGTTAGGGTTAGGGTTAAGGTAAGGGTAAGGGTTAGGGTTAGATTTAGGGTTAGGGTTAGGGTTAGGTTTAGGGTTAGGGTTAGGTTTAGGGTTAGGGTAAGGGTAAGGGTTAGGGTTAGGGTTAGGGTTAAGGTTAGGTTTAGGGTTAAGGTAAGCGTAAGGGTAAGGCTTAGGGTTATGGTTAGGGTTAGGGTTAGGTTTAGGGTTAGGGTAAGGGTAAGGGTAAGTGTTAGGGTTATAGTTAGGTTTAGGGTTAGGGTTAGGGTAAGGGTAAGGGTTAGGGTTAGATTTAGCGTTAGGGTTAAGGTTAGCGTAGTTGTTAGGATAAGGGTAAGTGTTAGGGTTAGGGTTAGGATAAGGGTAAAGGTTAGGGTTAGGGGTAGGGTTAGGGTTAGGGTAAGGGTTAGGGTTAGGGTTAGGGTTAGGTTTAGGGTTAGGGTTAGGTTTAGGGTTGGGGTAAGGGTAAGGGTAAGTGTTAGGGTTATAGTTAGGGTTAGGGTTAAGGTAAGGGTAAGGGTTAGGGTTAGATTTAGGGTTAGGGTTAGGGTTAGGTTTAGGGTTAGGGTTAGGTTTAGGGTTAGGGTAAGGGTAAGGGTTAGGGTTAGGGTTAGGGTTAAGGTTAGGTTTAGGGTTAAGGTAAGCGTAAGGGTAAGGCTTAGGGTTATGGTTAGGGTTAGGGTTAGGTTTAGGGTTAGGGTAAGGGTAAGGGTAAGTGTTAGGGTTATAGTTAGGTTTAGGGTTAGGGTTAGGGTAAGGGTAAGGGTTAGGGTTAGATTTAGCGTTAGGGTTAAGGTTAGCGTAGTTGTTAGGATAAGGGTAAGTGTTAGGGTTAGGGTTAGGATAAGGGTAAAGGTTAGGGTTAGGGGTAGGGTTAGGGTTAGGGTAAGGGTTAGGGTTAGGGTTAGGGTTAAGTTTAGGGTTAGGGTAAGGGTAAGGGTTAGGGTTATATTTAGGGTTAGGGTTAGGGTAAGGGTTAGGGTTAGGGTTAGAGTAAGGGTAACGTTTAGGGTTAGGGTTAGGGTTAGGTTTAGGGTAAGGGTAAGGGTTAGGGTTACGGTTAGGTTTAGGATTAGGGCTAGGGTTAGGGTAAGGGTTAGGGTTAGATTTAGGGTTAGGGTTAGGGTTAGGGTAAGGGTAAGGTTTAGGTTTAGGGTTAGGGTTATGTTTAGGGTTAGGGATAAGGTTATGGTTAGGGTAAGGATAAGGGTTACGTTAGGGTTAGGGTTAGGGTAGGGTTAGAGTTAGGGTAAAGTTTAGGGTTAATGTTAGCGTTAGGGTTAAGGTTAGCGTAGTTGTTAGGATAAGGGTAAGTGTTAGGGTTAGGGTTAGGATAAGGGTAAAGGTTAGGGTTAGGGGTAGGGTTAGGGTTAGGGTAAGGGTTAGGGTTAGGGTTAGGGTTAAGTTTAGGGTTAGGGTAAGGGTAAGGGTTAGGGTTATATTTAGGGTTAGGGTTAGGGTAAGGGTTAGGGTTAGGGTAAGTGTAAGGGTTAGGTTTAGGGTTAGGGTTAGGTTTAGGTTTAGGGTTAGGGTTAGGGTAAGGATAAGGGTTAAGGTTAGGGTTAGCGTTAGGGTTAAGTTTAGGGTTAGGTTGAGGGTAAGGGTAAGGTTTAGGGTTAGTTTTAGGGTTATGGTAAGGATAAGTGTTAAGGTAAGGTTAGGGTTAGGGTTAGGTTTAGGGTAAGGATTAGGGTTAGGTTTAGGGAAAGGGTAAGGTTGAGGTTTAGAGTTAGGGTTAGGTTTAGGTTAAGTTAAAGAGTTATGTTTAGGGTTACTGTTAGGGTTAGGTTTAGGGTTAGGATAAGGGTAAGGGTTAGGGTTAGAGTTAGGGTTAGTGTAAGGAAGGGTTATTGTTAGGGTTAGGGTTAGGATTAGGTTGAGGGTTAGGGTAAGGGTAAGGGTAAGTGTTAGGGTTATAGTTAGAGTTAGGGGTAGGGTTAGGGTAAGAGTTAGGGTTAGATTTAGGGTTAGGGTTAGGGTTAGGGTTAGATTTATGGTTAGGGTTAGTGTTAGGGTTAGGGTTAGGGTAAGGGTTAGGGTTAGGGTTAGGGTTAGGGTTAGGCTAAGGGTAAGGGTTAGTGTTATGGTTAGGGTTAGGGTAAGGGTTAGGGTTAGGGTTAGGGTTAGGGTTAGGGTTAGGTAAGGGTAAGGGTTAGGGTTAGGTTAGGGTTAGGTAAGGGTAAGGGTTAGGGTTACGGTTAGGGTTAGGTTAAGGGTAATGGTTAGAGTTAGGATTAGAGTTAGGGTTAGGGTAAAGGTTAGGGTAAATGTTAGGGTTAGGGCTATGGTTAGGGTTAAGGTAAGGGTAAGGGTTAGGGTTAGGGTTAGGTATAGAGTTAGGGTTAGGGTTAGGTTTAGGGTTAGGGTTAAGGTAAGGGTAAGGGTTAGGTTTAGGGTTAGGGTTAGGGTTAGGTTTAGGTTTAGGGTTAGGGTTAGGGTTAAGGTTAGGGTTAGGTTTAGGGTTAGGGTAAGGTTTAGGGTTAGGTTTACGGTAAGTGCTGGGTTGGTTTTAGGGTTAGGGTTTGGGTTAGAGTTAGGTTTAGGGTTAGGGTTAGGGTTTAGGGTTAGGGTTAGGGTTAGGGTAAGGGTTAGGGTTAGTGTTAGGGTTAGGGTTAGGTTAAGGTTTACGGTTAGGGTTAGGGTAAGGCTAAGGGCTAAAGTTAGGGTTATGTTTCAGATTAGGGTTAGGGTTAGGGTTAGGGTAAGGGTAAGGGTCTGGGTTAAGGTAGGGTTAGTGTTAGGCTTGGGTTAGGGTTAGGGTTAGGGTAATGGTAAGGTTTAGGGTTAGGGTTAGGGTAAGGGTTAGGGTTAGGGTTAGGGGTAGGGTTAGGGTTTGGGTTAGGGTTAGGGTTAGGGTTAGGGTTAGGGTTAGGGTAAGGTTTAGGTTTAGGGTTAGGGTTAGGGTTAAGTTTAGGGTTAGGGTAAGGGTAAGGGTAAGGGTTAGGGTTATATTTAGGGTTAGGGTTAGGGTAAGGGTTAGGGTTAGGGTTAGAGTAAGGGTAAGGTTTAGGGTTAGGGTTAGGTTTAGGGTAAGGGTAAGGGTTAGGGTTACGGTTAGGTTTAGGATTAGGGCTAGGGTTAGGGTAAGGGTTAGGGTTAGATTTAGGGTTAGGGTTAGGGTTAGGGTAAGGGTAAGGTTTAGGTTTAGGGTTAGGGTTATGTTTAGGGTTAGGGATAAGGTTATGGTTAGGGTAAGGATAAGGGTTACGTTAGGGTTAGGGTTAGGGTAGGGTTAGAGTTAGGGTAAAGTTTAGGGTTAATGTTAGGGTTAGGGTTATGGTTAGGGTTAAGGTAAGGGTAAGGGTTAGGGTTAGGGTTAGGGTTAGGGTAAGTGTAAGGGTTAGGTTTAGGGTTAGGGTTAGGTTTAGGTTTAGGGTTAGGGTTAGGGTAAGGATAAGGGTTAAGGTTAGGGTTAGCGTTAGGGTTAAGTTTAGGGTTAGGTTGAGGGTAAGGGTAAGGTTTAGGGTTAGTTTTAGGGTTAGGGTAAGGATAAGTGTTAAGGTAAGGTTAGGGTTAGGGTTAGGTTTAGGGTAAGGATTAGGGTTAGGTTTAGGGAAAGGGTAAGGTTGAGGTTTAGAGTTAGGGTTAGGTTTAGGTTAAGTTAAAGAGTTATGTTTAGGGTTACTGTTAGGGTTAGGTTTAGGGTTAGGATAAGGGTAAGGGTTAGGGTTAGAGTTAGGGTTAGGGTAAGGAAGGGTTATTGTTAGGGTTAGGGTTAGGATTAGATTGAGGGTTAGGGTAAGGGTAAGGGTAAGTGTTAGGGTTATAGTTAGAGTTAGGGGTAGGGTTAGGTTAAGAGTTAGGGTTAGATTTAGGGTTAGGCTTAGGGTTAGCGTAGTTTTTAGGGTAAGGGTAAGTGTTAGGGTTAGGGTTAGGGTTAGGTTTAGGGTAAGGGTAAGGGTGAGGGTTAGGGTTAGGCTTAGGTTTAAGGCTAGGGTTTGGGTTAGGGTTACGGGAAGGGGAAGGTTTAGGGTTAAGGTAGGGTTAGTGTTAGGCTTAGGGTTAGGGTTAGGGTTAGGCTAAGGGTAAGGGTTAGTGTTAGGGTTAGGGTTAGGGTAAGGGTTAGGGTTATCGTTAGGGTTAGGTTAAGGTTTAGGTTTACGGTTAAGATAAGGGTAAGGGTTAGGTTTGGGTTACGGTTAGGTTTAGGGTAAGGTTTAGGGTTATGTTTAGGGTACGGGTTAGTTTTAGTGTTAGGGTTAGGGTTAGGGTAAGGGTAAGGGTTAGGGTTAGGGTTAGGGTTAGGTTTAGGGTTAGGGTAATGGTAAGTGTAAGGGGTAGGGTTGGGTTAGGGTTAGGTTAAGATTTAGGGTTAGGGTTAGGATTAGCGTAGTGGTTAGGGTAAGGGTAAGTGTTAGGTTTAGGTTTAGGATAAGGGTAAGGTTTGGGTTAGGGTTAGGGTTAGGGTAAGGGTAAGAGTTAGGTTTAGGGTTAGGGTTAGGGTTAGGTTTAGGGTTAGGGTAAGGGTAAGGGTAAGTGTCACGGTTATATTTAGGGTTAGGGTTAGGGTAAGGGTAAGGGTTAGGGTTAGATTTAGGGTTAGGTTTAGGGTTAGGGTTAGGTTTATGGTTAGATTTAGTGTTAGGGTTAGGGTTAGGGTAAGGGTTAGGGTTAGGGTTGGGGTAAGGCTAAGGGTTAGGGTTAGGGTTAGGTTTAGGGTAAGGGTTAGGGTTAGGTTTAGTGTAAGGGTAAGTTTGAGGGTTAGGGTTAGGGTTAGGTTTAGGGTACGGGAAAGGGTTAAGTTTAGGGCTAGGGTTAGGGTTAGGTTTAGGGTTAGGGTAAGTGTAAGGGTTAGGGTTAGGGTAAGGGTTAGGGTAGGGGTTAGGGTAAGGGTAGGTGTTAATGTTAGGGTTAGGGTTAGGATAAGGGTAAGGGTTAGGGTTAACGTTATGGTTAGGGTTAGGGTTAGAGGTTAGAGTTTGGGTTAGGATTAGAGGTTAGGTTTAGGGTTAGGGTTAGGGTAAGGGTAAGGGTTAGGTTTAGGGTTAGGGTTAGGGTTAGGTTTAGGTTTAGGGTTAGGGTTAGGGTTAAGGTTAGGGTTAGGGTTAGGGTTAGGGTTGCGGTTAAGGTTAGGGTTAGGGTTAGGTTTAGGGTAAGGTTTAGGGTTAGGGTTACGGTAAGTGTTAGGGTTGGTTTTAGGGTTAGGGTTTGGGTTAGAGTTAGGTTTATTGTTAGGGTTAGGGTTTAGGGTTAGGGTTAGGGTTAGGGTAAGGGTTGGGTTAGTGTTAGGGTTAGGGTTAGGGTAAGGTTTACGGTTAGGGTTATGGTAAGGCTAAGGGCTAAGGTTAGGGTTATGTTTCAGATTAGGGTTAGGGTTAGGGTTAGGGTAAGGGTAAGGGTCTGGGTTAAGGTAGGGTTAGTGTTAGGCTTGGGTTAGGGTTATGGTTAGGGTAATGGTAAGGTTTATGTTTAGGGTTAGGGTAAGGGTTAGGGTTAGGGTTAGGGTTAGGGTTTGGGTTAGGGTTAGGGTTAGGGTTAGGGTTAGGATTAGGGTTAGGTTTAGGCTAAGGGTTAGGGTTAGGGTTAGGTTTAGAGGTAGGGTTAGGGTTAGGGTTAGGGAAAGGGTTAGCGTTAAGGTAAGGGTTAGGGTTAGGGTAAGTGTTAGGGTTACGGTTAGAGTTAGGGATATTGTAAGGGTAAGGGTTAGGGTTAGGGTTAGGGTTAGGGTTAGGGTTAGGGTAAGAGTTAGCGTTAGGGTTAGGGTAAGGCTAAGTGTTAGGGTTAGGTTTAGGGTTAGGTTTAGGGTAAGGTTAGGGTTAGGGTTAGGGTAAGGGTAAGGGTTAGGGTTAGGGTTAGGGTAAGGGTTAGGGTAAGGCTTAGGGTTATGGTTAGGGTTAGGGTTAGGTTTAGGGTTAGGGTAAGGGTTAGGGTAAGGCTTAGGGTTATAGTTAGGTTTAGGGTTAGGGTAAGGTTAAGGGTTAGGGTTAGGGTTAGGATAAGGGTAAGGGTTAGGGTTAGGCTTAGGGTTAGGATTAGGGTAAGGGTAAGGGTTAGGGTTAGGGTTAGGGTTAGGTTTGGCGTAAGGGTAAGGGTTATTGTTACTGTTAGGGTTAGGGTTAGGGCTAGGGTTAGGGTAAGGGTTAGGGTAAGATTTAGGTTTAGGGTTAGGATTAGGGTAAGTGTAAGGTTTAGGTTTAGGGTTAGGGTTATGTTTAGGGTTAGGGTTAAGGTTAGGGTTAGGGTAAGGATAAGGGTTAGGTTAGGATTAGGGTTATGGTTAGGGTTAAGGTAAGGGTGAGGGTTCGGGTTAGGTTTAGGGTTAGGGTTAGGTTTAGGTTTAGGGTTAGGGTTAGGGTAAGGATAAGGGTTAAGGTTAGGGTTAGGGTTAGGGTTAAGTTTAGGGTTAGGTTGAGGGTAAGGGTTAGGGTTAGGGTTAGGTTTAGAGTTAGGGTAAGGGTAAGTGTTATGGTAATGTTAGGTGTAGGGTTAGGGTTAGGGTTAGGGTTAGGGTAAGGGTAAGTGTTAGGGTTATGGTTAGGGTTAGGGTTAGGGTTAGGGTTAGGTTTAGGGTAAGGTTAAGGGTAAGGGTAAGTGTTAGGGTTATAGTTAGGGTTAGGGTTAGGCTTAGGGTAAGGGTTAGGGTTAGATTTAGGGTCAGGGTTAGGGTTAGGGTTAGGTTTATGGTTAGGGTTAGTGTTAGGGTTAGGGTTAGGGTAAGGGTTTGGTTTAGGGTTAGGGCAACGCTAAGGGTTAGGGTTAGGGTTAGGTTTAGGGTTAGGGTTAGTGTAAGGGTAAGTGTTAGGTTTAGGGTTAGGGTTAGGGTTAAGTTTAGGGTTAGGGTAAGGGTAAGAGTTAGGGTTAGGGATAGGGTTAGGATAAGGGTAAGGGTTAGGGTCAGGGTTAGGGTTAGGGTTAGTGTAAGGGTAAATGTTAGGTTTAGGGTTAGGGTTAGGGTTAAGTTTAGGGTTAGGGTAAGGGTAAGGGTTAGGTTTATAGTTAGGGTTAGGGTTAGGGTAAGGGTTAGGGTTAGGGTTAGAGTAAGGGTAAGGTTTAGGGTTAGGATTAGGGTTAGGATTAGGGTAAGTGTAAGGGTTAGGGTTAGGATTAGGTTTAGGGTTAGGGTAAGGTTAAGTGTTAGGGTAATGTTAGGTGTAGTGTTAGGGTTAGGGTAAGGGTAACTGTTAGGGTTATGGTTAGGGTTAGGGTTAGGGTTAGGTTTAGGGTTAGGGTAATGGTAAGGGTAAGTGTTGGGTTATAGTTAGGGTTAGGGTTAGGGTTAGGGTAAGGGTTAGGGTTAGATTTAGGGTTAGGGTTAGGGTAAGGGTTAGGTTTGGGTTTATGGTTAGGGTTAGTGTTAGGGTTAGGGTTAGGATAAGGGTTTGGGTTAGGGTTAGGGCAAGGCTAAGGGTTAGGGTTAGGGTTAGGGTTAGGGTTAGTGTAAGGTTAAGGGTTAGGGTTAGGGTTAGGGTTAGGATAAGGGTAACGGTTAGGGTTAGGGTTACGGTTAGGTTTAGGGTTACGTCTAGGGTTAGGGTAAGGGTTAGGGTTAGGTTTAGGGTTAGGGTAATGGTAAGTGTTAGGGTAAGGTTAGGTTTAGAGTAAGGGTAAGGTTTAGGGTTAGGGTTAGGGTTAGGGTTAGGGTAAGGGTAAGTTTAGGTTTAGGGTTAGGGTTATGTTTAGGGTTAGGGTTAGGGTAAGGATAAGGGTTAGGTTAGGGTTAATGTTAGGTTTAGAGTTAGGGTAAGGGCTAGGGTTAATGTTAGGGTTAGGGTTATGGTTAGGGTTAAGGTAAGGGTAAGGGTTAGGGTTAGGGTTAGGTTTAGGGTAAGTGTAAGGGTTAGGTTTAGGGTTAGGGTTAGGTTTGGGTTTAGGGTTAGGTTTAGGGTAAGGATAAGGGTTAAGGTTAGGGTTAGGGTTAGGGTTAAGTTTAGGGTTAGGTTGAGGGTAAGGGTAAGGTTTAGGGTTAGGTTTAGGGTTAGGGTAAGGGTAAGTGTTAGGGTAAGGTTAGGTGTAGGGTTAGGGTTAGAGTTAGGGTTAGGGTAAGGGTAAGTGTTAGGGTTGCGGTTAGTGTTAGGGTTAGGTTTAGGTTAATCGTTAGGGTTAGGTTTAGGGAAAGGGTAAGGTTGAGGTTTAGGTATAGGGTTAAATTTAGTTTAAGGGAAAGAGTTAGGTTTAGGGTTACTGTTAGGGTTAGGTTTAGGGTTAGGTTAAGGGTAAGGGTAAGGGTTGGGGTTAGGGTTAGGGTTAGGGTAAGGCTAAGGGTGAGGGTTAGGGTTAGTGTTAGGTTTAAGGTTAGGTTTAGGGTTAGGGTTAGGGGAAGGGGAAGGGTTAGGGTTAAGGTAGTGTTAGTGTTAGGCTTGGGGTTAGGGTTAGGGTTAGGCTAAGGGTAAGGTTTAGTGTTAGGGTTAGGGTTAGGGTAAGGGTTAGGGTTAGCGTTAGGGTTGGGGTAAGGGTTAGGTTTAGTGTTAGGGTTAAGATAAGGGTAAGGGTTAGGTTTGGGTTAGGGTTAGGTTTAGGGTAAGGGTTAGGGTTATGTTTAGGGTAAGGGTTAGTTTTAGTGTTAGGGTTAGGGTTAGGGTTAGGGTAAGGGTAAGGGTTAGGGTTAGGGTTAGGGTTAGGTTTAGGGTTAGGGTAATGGTAAGGGTAAGGGTTAGGGTTGGGGTTAGGGTTAGGTTAAGATTTATGGTTAGGGATAGGATTAGCGTAGTGGTTAGGGTAAGGGTAAGTGTTAGTTTTAGAGTTAGGATAAGGGTAATGGTTAGGGTTAGGGTTAGGGTTAGGGTTAGGTTTAGGGTAAGGGTAAGGGTTAGGTTTAGGGTTACGGTTAGGGTTAGGTTTAGGGTTAGGGTAAGGGTAAGGGTAAGTGTTAGGGTTATAGTTAGGGTTAGGGTTAGGGTAAGGGTAAGGGTTAGGGTTAGATTTAGGGTTAGGGTTAGGGTTAGGGTTAGATTTATGGTTAGGGTTAGTGTTAGGGTTAGGGTTAGGGTTAGGGTTAGGTTTAGGGTAAGGGTTAGGGTTAGGTTTAGGGTAAGGGTAAGGTTGAGGATTAGGGTTAGGGTTAGGTTTAGAGTTAGGGTAAGGGTTAGGGTTAATGTTAGGGTTAGGGTTATGGTTAGGGTTAAGGTAAGGGTAAGGGTTAGGGTTAGGGTTAGGGTTAGGGTTAGGGTAAGTGTAAGGGTTAGGTTTAGGGTTAGGGTTAGGTTTAGGTTTAGGGTTAGGTTTAGGGTAAGGATAAGGGTTAAGGTTAGGGTTAGGGTTAGGGTTAAGTTTAGGGTTAGGTTGAGGGTAAGGGTAAGGGTTAGGGTTAGGTTTAGGGTTAGGGTAAGGGTAAGTGTTAGGGTAAGGTTAGGTGTAGGGTTAGGGTTTGGGTTAGGGTTAGGGTAAGGGTAAGTGTTAGGGTTGCGGTTAGTGTTAGGGTTAGGTTTAGGGTAATCGTTAGGGTTAGGTTTAGGGAAAGGGTAAGGTTGAGGTTTAGGGTTAGGGTTAAATTTAGTTTAAGGGAAAGAGTTAGGTTTAGGGTTACTGTTAGGGTTAGGTTTAGGGTTAGGTTAAGGGTAAGGGTTAAGGTTAGGGTTAGGGTTAGGGTAAGGGATGGTTATTGTTAGGGTTAGGTTTAGGATTAGGTTTAGGGTTAGGGTAAGGGTAAGGGTAAGTGTTAGGGTTATAATTAGGGTTAGGGGTAGGGTAAGGGTAAGGGTTAGGGTTAGATTTAGGGTTAGGGTTAGGGTTAGCGTAGTTTTTAGGGTAAGGGTAAATGTTAGGGTTACGGTTAGGGTTAGGTTAAGGGTAAGGGTAAGGGTTAGGGTTAGGGTTGGTTTAGGGTTAGGGTTAGGGTTAGGGTAAGGCTAAGGGTGAGGGTTAGGGTTAGTGTTAGGTTTAAGGTTAGGTTTAGGGTTAGGGTTAGGGGAAGGGGAAGGGTTAGGGTTAAGGTAGGGTTAGTGTTAGGCTTGGGGTTAGGGTTAGGGTTAGGCTAAGGGTAAGGTTTAGTGTTAGGGTTAGGGTTAGGGTAAGGGTTAGGGTTAGCGTTAGGGTTGGGGTAAGGGTTAGGTTTAGTGTTAGGGTTAAGATAAGGGTAAGGGTTAGGGTTAGGTTTAGGGTAAGGGTTAGGGTTATGTTTAGGGTAAGGGTTAATTTTAGTGTTAGGGTTAGGGTTAGGGTTAGGGTAAGGGTAAGGGTTAGGGTTAGGGTTAGGGTTAGCTTTAGGGTTAGGGTAATGGTAACGGTTAGGGTTGGGGTTAGGGTTAGGTTAAGATTTAGGGTTAGGGTTAGGATTAGCGTAGTGGTTAGGGTAAGGGTAAGTGTTAGGGTTAGGGTTAGGATAAGGGTAAGGGTTAGGGTTAGGGTTAGGGTTAGGGTAAGGGTAAGGGTTAGGGTTAGGGTTACGGTTAGGGTTAGGTTTAGGGTTAGGGTAAGGGTAAGGGTAAGTGTTAGGGTTATAGTTAGGGTTAGGGTTAGGGTAAGGGTAAGGGTTAGGGTTACATTTAGGGTTAGGGTTATGGTTATTGTTAGGTTTATGGTTAGGGTTAGTGTTAGGGTTAGGTTTAGGGTAAGGGTTAGGATTAAGGTTAGGGTAAGGCTAAGGGTTAGGGTTAGGGTTAGGTTTAGGGTAAGGGTTAGGGTTAGGTTTAGGGTAAGGGTAAGGTTGAGGATTAGGGTTAGGGTTAGGTTTAGGGTACGGGAAAGGGTTAGGGTTAGGGTTAGGGTTAGGTTTAGGGTGAGGGTAAGGGTAAGGGTTAGGGTTAGGGTTAGGTTTAGGGTCAGGGTAAGGGTTAGGGCAGGGTTACGGTTAGGGTTAGGTTTAAGGTTAGGGTAAGGGTAAGGGTAAGTGTTAGGGTTATAGTTAGGGTTAGGGTTAGGGTAAGGGTAAGGGTTAGGGTTAGATTTAGGGTTAGGTTTAGAGTTAGGGTTAGGTTTATGGTTAGGGTTAGTGTTAGGGTTAGGCTTAGGGTAAGGGTTAGGGTTAGGGTTAGGGTAAGTCTAAGGGTTAGGGTTAGGTTTAGGGTTAGGTTTAGGGTAAGGGTTACGGTTAGGTTTAGGGTAAGTGTAAGGTTGAGGGTTAGGTTTAGGGTAAGGGAAAAGTTTAGGGTTAGGGTTAGGGTTAGTATAAGGGTAAGGGTTAGGTTTATGGTTAGGGTTTGGTTTAGGTTTAGGGTAAGGGCAAGGGTTAGGGTTAGGGTTAGGGTTAGGTTAAGGGTAAGGGTTAGGGTTAGAGTTAGGGTTAGGGTTAGGGTAAGGGTTAGGGTGAGGTTTAGGGTAAGGTTTAGGTTAGGGTTAGGATTAGGGTAAGGATAAGGGTTAAGGATAAGATTAATGTTAGGGTTAAGGTTAGGATTAGGGTGTGGGTAAGGGTAAGGGTTAGGGTTAGGTTTAGGGTTAGGGTTAGGGTAAGGGTTAGGGTTACGGTTAGGGTTAGGGTTAGGGTTAGGTTTAGGGTAAGGGTTAGAGTTAGGGTAAGGTTAAGGGTTAGGGTTAGGGTAATGGTTAGGGTAGTGGTTATGGTAAGGGTAAGTGTTAGGGTTAGGGTTATTGTTAGGATAAGGGTAAGGGTTAGGGTTAGGGTTAGGGTAAGGGTTAGGGTTAGGTTTAGGGTAAGGGTAAGGTTTAGGGTTAGGGTTAGGGTTAGGGTAAGGGTTAGGGTTACAGTTAGGGTTAGGGTTAGGGTTAGGGTTAGGGTAAGGGTTAGGGTTAGGTTTAGGGTAAGGGTAAGTTTTAGTGTTAGGGTTAGGGTTAGGGTAATGGTTAGGGTAGTGGTTATGGTAAGGGTAAGTGTTAGGGTTAGGGTTATTGTTAGGATAAGGGTAAGGGTTAGGGTTAGGGTTAGGGTAAGGGTTAGGGTTAGGTTTAGGGTAAGGGTAAGGTTTAGGGTTAGGGTTAGGGTTAGGGTAAGGGTTAGGGTTACAGTTAGGGTTAGGGTTAGGGTTAGGGTTAGGGTAAGGGTTAGGGTTAGGTTTAGGGTAAGGGTAAGTTTTAGTGTTAGGGTTAGGGTTAGGGTAATAGAAAGGGTTAAGTTTAGGGTTAGGGTTATGGTTAGTTTTAGGTTAGGGTAAGGGTAAGGGTTAAGGTTAGGGTAAGGGTAAGGGTTAGATTAGGGTAAGGGTTAGGGTAGGGGTTAGGTAAGGGTAAGTGTTAGGGTTAGGGTTATTGTTAGGATAAGAGTAAGGGTTAGGGTTAACGTTAGGGTTAGCGTTAGGGTTAGAGGTTAGGGTTTGGGTTAGGGTTAGAGGTTAGTTTTAGGTTTAGGGTTAGGGTACGGGTAAGGATTAGGTTTAGGGTTAGGGTTAGGATTAGATTTAGGGTTAGGTTTAGGGTTAGGGGTAGGGTAAGGGCAACTGTTAGTTTTAGGGTTAGGGTTAAGATTAGGGTTAGGGTTAGGGTTAGGGTTAGGGTTAATGTCAGGGTTAGGGTTAGGTTTTGGGTAAGGTTTAGGGTTAGGGTTAGGGTAAGGGTTAGGGTTGGTGTTAGGGTTATGGTTAGGGATAGAGTTAGGTTTAGGATTAGGGTTAGTGTTTAGGGTTAGGGTTAGGGTTAGGTTAAGGGTTAGGGTTAGTTTTAGGGTTAGGGTTAGTGTAAGGTTTACGGTTAGGGTTAGGGTAAGGCTAAGGGTAAGAGTTAGGGTTACGTTTCAGGTTAGGTTACGGTTAGGGTTAGGGTAAGGGTAAGGGTCAGGGTTAAGGTAGGGTTAGTGTTAGGCTTGGGGTTAAGTTTTGGATTATTGTAAGGGTTAGGGTTAGGGTTAGGGTTAGGGTTAGGGTTAGGGTTAGGGTTAGGTTTAGGTTTAGGGTTAGGGTAAGGGTAAGGGTTAGAGTTAGGGTTAGGGTTAGGTTTAGTCTTGGGGTTAAGTTTTGGATTATTGTAAGGGTTAGGGTTAGGGTTAGGGTTAGGGTTACGATTAGGGGTTAGGTTTAGGGTTAGTGTTATTGTTATGGTTAGGGTTAGGGTTAGGGTTAGGGTAAGGGTTAGGGTTTAGGGTTAGTGTTAGGGTTAAGTTAAGGGTTAGGGTTACGGTTAGCGTTAGAATAAGGGAAAGGGTTAGGGTTAAGGTTAAGGTTAGGGTTAGGTTTAGCTTTAGGGTTAGGTTTAGGGTAAGGGTAAGGGTTAGGGTTAGGATTAGGATTAGGGTTAGGGTTAGGGTAAGGGTTAGGGTTAGGGTTAGGGTTAGGTTTAGGGTTATGGTTAGGGTAAGGGTTAGGGTTAGGGTAATGGTATGTGTTAGGGTTAGGGTTAGGGTAAGGGTTAGGGTTAGCGTTAGGGTTAGGGTTAGGGATAAGGGTTAGGGTTACTGTTATGGTTATGGTAAGGGTTAGGGTTAGGGTTAGGGTAAAGTTTAGGATTTAGGGGTAGTGTTAGGGTTAGGTTAAAGGTTTGGGTAGGGTCAGGCTTAGAGTAAGGGAAAGGTTTAGGGTTAATGTTAAGGTTAGCGTTAGGTTTAGGTTTAGGGTTAGGGTTAGGATAAGGATAAGGGTTACGGTTAGGATTAGGGTTAGGGTTAGGGTTAGGGTATGGGTTAGGGTTAGGGTTAGGGTTAGGTTTAGGGTTACGGTTAGGGTTAGGGTTACTGTTAGGGTAAGGGTATGTGTTAGGGTTAGGGTTAGGGTTAGGGTAAGGGTTAGTGTTAGCGTTAAGGTAAGGGTAAGGGTTAGGGTTAGGGTTAGGGTTAGGGTTAAGGAAGGGTAAGGGTTATTATTAGAGTTAGGGTTAGGTTTATGGTAGGTTTAGGGTTATGTTTATGGTAAGGGGAAGTTTTAGTGTTGGTTAGGCTTAGGGTTAGAGTTAGGGTTAGGGTAAGGGTAAGGGTTAGGGTTAGGGTTAGGGTTAGGTTTAGAGTTAGGGTAAGGATAAGGGTTAGGGTTAGGGTTAAGGTTAGGGTTAGGTGTACTGTAGGGGTTAGGGTAAGGGTAAGTGTTAGGGTTAGGGTTAGGGTTACAATAAGGGTAAGGGTAAGGTTAGGGTTAGGTTTAGGTTAAGGGTAAGGGTAAGGGTTAGGGTTAGGGTTAGGTTTAGGGTTAGGGTAATGGTAAGGGTAAGTGTTAGGGTTAGAGTTAGGGTTAGGGTTAGGGTAAGGGTTAGTGTTAGGGTTAGGGTAAGGGTAAGGTTTAGGGTTAGGTTTAGGGTTAGGGTTAGGGTAAGGGTAAGGGTTAGGGTTAGGGTTCGTTTTAGGTTTAGGGTAAGAGTAAGGGTTAGGGTTACTTTTAGGGTTAGAGTTAGGTTTAGGTTTAGGGTTAGGGTTAGGGTAAGGGTAAGGGTTAGGTTTAGATTAAGGTTAGGGTTAGGTTAAGGGTAAGGTTTAGGTTTAGGATTAGGATTAGGTTTAGGGTTAGGGTTATGGTTATTGTTAGGGTACGGATAAGGGTTAGGTTAGCGTTAGGTTTAGGGTTAGGGTTAGAGTTAGGGTAAGGATTAGGGTTAACGTTAGGGTTAGGGTTATGGGTAGGGTAAGGGTAAAGGTTATGGTTAGGTTTAGGCTTAGGGTTAGGGTTACGGTAAGGATAAGGGTTAAGGATAGGGTTAGGGTTAGGGTTAAGGTTAGGGTTAGGGTGAGGGTAAAGTCAAGGGTTAGGGTTAGGTTTAGGGTTAGGTTTAGGGTAAGGGTTAGGGTTACGGTTAGGGTTAGGGTTAGGTTTAGTGTAAGGTTTAGGGTTAGGGTTAGGGTAAGGTTTAGGGTTAGGGTTAGGGTAAGTGAAAGGGTTAAGTTTAGGGTTAGGTTTAGGGTTAGTTTTAGTGTTAGGGTAAGGGTAAGGGTTAGGGTTAAAGTTAGGGTTAGGGTAAGGGTTAGTTTAGGGTTAGGGTAATGGTAAGGAGTAGGGTTAAGGTTAGAGTTAGGGTTAGATTTAGGGTTAGGGGTAGGGTAAGGGCAACTGTTAGTGTTAGGGTTAGGGTTAAGGATAGGGTTAGGGTTAGGGTTAGGGTTAGGTTTAGTGTTAGAGTAAGGCTAAGGGTAAGTGTTAGGGTTATAGTTAGGGTTAGGGTTAGGGTAAGGGTAAGGGTTAGGGTTAGATTTACGGTTAGGGTTAGGGTTAGGGTTAGGGTTAGGGTTAGTGTTAGGGTTAGGCTTAGTGTAAGGGTTAGGGTTAGGGTTAGGGTAAGGCTAAGGGTTAGGGTTAGGGTTAGGGTTATGTTTAGGGTAGGGTTAGGGTTAGGTTTAGGGTAAGTGTAACGTTGAGGGTTAGGTTTAGGGTTAGGTTTAGGGTAAGGGAAAAGGTTAGGGTTAGGGTTAGGGTTTAGGTTAGGTTTAGGGTTAGGGTAAGGGTAAGGGTTAGGGTTAGGGTTAGGGTTAGGGTAAGGGTTAGGGTTAGGGTAAGGGTTAGGGTAGAGGTTAGGGTAAGGGTAAGTCTTAGGGTTAGGGTTAGGATAAGGGTAAGGTTTTGAGTTAAGGATAGGGTTAGGGTTAGAGTTAGAGGTTAGGGTTTGGGTTAGGGTTAGGGTTAGGGTAAGGGTAAGGGTTAGGTTTAGGGTTAGGGTTAGGGTTAGTGTTAGGCTTAGGGTTAGGTTTAGGGTAAGGGCAAGGGTTAGGGTTTGGGTTATGGTTAAGTTTAATATTAGGGTTAGGGTTACGGTTAAGGTTAGGGTTAGGGTTAGGGTTAGGGTAAGGGTTAGCGTTAGGGTTAGGGTAAGGGTTAGGGTTAGGGTTAGGGTTAGGGTTAGAGTTAGGCTTAAGGTTAGGATTATTGTTAGGGTAAGGGTAAGGGTTAGGGTTAGGATTAGGGTTAGTGTTAGGGAGAGGGTTAGGGTAAGGGTAAGGGTAAGGGTAAGGGTAAGGGTTAGGGTTAAGGTAGGGTTAGTGTTAGGCTTAAGGTTAGGATTATGGTTAGGGTAAGAGTAAGGGTTAGGGTTAGGATTAGGGTTAGTGTTAGGGAGAGGGTTAAGGTTAGGGTTAGGGTAGGTTTAGGGTTAGGGTTAGGGTAAGTGTAAGGGTTAGGTTTGGGGTTCTGGTTAGGTTTAGTGTTGGGGTTAAGTTTAGGGTTAGTGTAAGGATTAGGGTTAGGTTTATGGTTAGGTTTAGTGTTAATTTTAGGGTTACGGTTAGGGTTAGCGTTAGGGTTAGGGTAAGGGTAAGGTTTAGGGTTAGGTTTAGGGTTGGGGTTAAGGTTAGGGTTAGGGTTAGGGTAAGGGTAAGGGTTAGGGTTAGGGTTAGGGTAAGGGTTAGGGTTAGTGTTAGGGTTAATGTTAGGTTTAGGGTTACGGTTAGGGTTAGGGTTAGGGTTAGGGTAAGGGTATGTGTTAGGGTTAGGGTTAGGTTTAGGGTTAGGGTTAGAGTTAGGGCAAGGGTATGGGTTAGGGTTAGGGTTAGGTTTAAGGTAAGGGTAAGCATTAGGGTTAGGGTTAGGGTTAGGGTAAGTGTAAGGGTTAGGTTAATGTTAGGGTTAGGGTTATGGTTAGGGTTAAGGTAAGGGTAAGGGTTAGGGTTAGGTTTAGGGTTAGGGTTAGGGTTAGGGTTATGGTTAGGGTTAAGGTAAGGGTAAGGGTTAGGGTTAGGGTTAGGGTTAGGGTTAGGGTAAGGGTAAGGGTTAGGTTTAGGGTTACGGTTAGGGTTAGGTTTAGGGTTAGGGTAAGGGTAAGGGTAAGTGTTAGGGTTATAGTTAGGGTTAGGGTTAGGGTAAGGGTAAGGGTTAGGGTTAGATTTAGGGTTAGGGTTAGGGTTAGGGTTAGATTTATGGTTAGGGTTAGTGTTAGGGTTAGGGTTAGGGTTAGGGTTAGGTTTAGGGTAAGGGTTAGGGTTAGGTTTAGGGTAAGGGTAAGGTTGAGGATTAGGGTTAGGGTTAGGTTTAGAGTTAGGGTAAGGGTTAGGGTTAATGTTAGGGTTAGGGTTATGGTTAGGGTTAAGGTAAGGGTAAGGGTTAGGGTTAGGGTTAGGGTTAGGGTTAGGGTAAGTGTAAGGGTTAGGTTTAGGGTTAGGGTTAGGTTTAGGTTTAGGGTTAGGTTTAGGGTAAGGATAAGGGTTAAGGTTAGGGTTAGGGTTAGGGTTAAGTTTAGGGTTAGGTTGAGGGTAAGGGTAAGGGTTAGGGTTAGGTTTAGGGTTAGGGTAAGGGTAAGTGTTAGGGTAAGGTTAGGTGTAGGGTTAGGGTTTGGGTTAGGGTTAGGGTAAGGGTAAGTGTTAGGGTTGCGGTTAGTGTTAGGGTTAGGTTTAGGGTAATCGTTAGGGTTAGGTTTAGGGAAAGGGTAAGGTTGAGGTTTAGGGTTAGGGTTAAATTTAGTTTAAGGGAAAGAGTTAGGTTTAGGGTTACTGTTAGGGTTAGGTTTAGGGTTAGGTTAAGGGTAAGGGTTAAGGTTAGGGTTAGGGTTAGGGTAAGGGATGGTTATTGTTAGGGTTAGGTTTAGGATTAGGTTTAGGGTTAGGGTAAGGGTAAGGGTAAGTGTTAGGGTTATAATTAGGGTTAGGGGTAGGGTAAGGGTAAGGGTTAGGGTTAGATTTAGGGTTAGGGTTAGGGTTAGCGTAGTTTTTAGGGTAAGGGTAAATGTTAGGGTTACGGTTAGGGTTAGGTTAAGGGTAAGGGTAAGGGTTAGGGTTAGGGTTGGTTTAGGGTTAGGGTTAGGGTTAGGGTAAGGCTAAGGGTGAGGGTTAGGGTTAGTGTTAGGTTTAAGGTTAGGTTTAGGGTTAGGGTTAGGGGAAGGGGAAGGGTTAGGGTTAAGGTAGGGTTAGTGTTAGGCTTGGGGTTAGGGTTAGGGTTAGGCTAAGGGTAAGGTTTAGTGTTAGGGTTAGGGTTAGGGTAAGGGTTAGGGTTAGCGTTAGGGTTGGGGTAAGGGTTAGGTTTAGTGTTAGGGTTAAGATAAGGGTAAGGGTTAGGGTTAGGTTTAGGGTAAGGGTTAGGGTTATGTTTAGGGTAAGGGTTAATTTTAGTGTTAGGGTTAGGGTTAGGGTTAGGGTAAGGGTAAGGGTTAGGGTTAGGGTTAGGGTTAGCTTTAGGGTTAGGGTAATGGTAACGGTTAGGGTTGGGGTTAGGGTTAGGTTAAGATTTAGGGTTAGGGTTAGGATTAGCGTAGTGGTTAGGGTAAGGGTAAGTGTTAGGGTTAGGGTTAGGATAAGGGTAAGGGTTAGGGTTAGGGTTAGGGTTAGGGTAAGGGTAAGGGTTAGGGTTAGGGTTACGGTTAGGGTTAGGTTTAGGGTTAGGGTAAGGGTAAGGGTAAGTGTTAGGGTTATAGTTAGGGTTAGGGTTAGGGTAAGGGTAAGGGTTAGGGTTACATTTAGGGTTAGGGTTATGGTTATTGTTAGGTTTATGGTTAGGGTTAGTGTTAGGGTTAGGTTTAGGGTAAGGGTTAGGATTAAGGTTAGGGTAAGGCTAAGGGTTAGGGTTAGGGTTAGGTTTAGGGTAAGGGTTAGGGTTAGGTTTAGGGTAAGGGTAAGGTTGAGGATTAGGGTTAGGGTTAGGTTTAGGGTACGGGAAAGGGTTAGGGTTAGGGTTAGGGTTAGGTTTAGGGTGAGGGTAAGGGTAAGGGTTAGGGTTAGGGTTAGGTTTAGGGTCAGGGTAAGGGTTAGGGCAGGGTTACGGTTAGGGTTAGGTTTAAGGTTAGGGTAAGGGTAAGGGTAAGTGTTAGGGTTATAGTTAGGGTTAGGGTTAGGGTAAGGGTAAGGGTTAGGGTTAGATTTAGGGTTAGGTTTAGAGTTAGGGTTAGGTTTATGGTTAGGGTTAGTGTTAGGGTTAGGCTTAGGGTAAGGGTTAGGGTTAGGGTTAGGGTAAGTCTAAGGGTTAGGGTTAGGTTTAGGGTTAGGTTTAGGGTAAGGGTTACGGTTAGGTTTAGGGTAAGTGTAAGGTTGAGGGTTAGGTTTAGGGTAAGGGAAAAGTTTAGGGTTAGGGTTAGGGTTAGTATAAGGGTAAGGGTTAGGTTTATGGTTAGGGTTTGGTTTAGGTTTAGGGTAAGGGCAAGGGTTAGGGTTAGGGTTAGGGTTAGGTTAAGGGTAAGGGTTAGGGTTAGAGTTAGGGTTAGGGTTAGGGTAAGGGTTAGGGTGAGGTTTAGGGTAAGGTTTAGGTTAGGGTTAGGATTAGGGTAAGGATAAGGGTTAAGGATAAGATTAATGTTAGGGTTAAGGTTAGGATTAGGGTGTGGGTAAGGGTAAGGGTTAGGGTTAGGTTTAGGGTTAGGGTTAGGGTAAGGGTTAGGGTTACGGTTAGGGTTAGGGTTAGGGTTAGGTTTAGGGTAAGGGTTAGAGTTAGGGTAAGGTTAAGGGTTAGGGTTAGGGTAATGGTTAGGGTAGTGGTTATGGTAAGGGTAAGTGTTAGGGTTAGGGTTATTGTTAGGATAAGGGTAAGGGTTAGGGTTAGGGTTAGGGTAAGGGTTAGGGTTAGGTTTAGGGTAAGGGTAAGGTTTAGGGTTAGGGTTAGGGTTAGGGTAAGGGTTAGGGTTACAGTTAGGGTTAGGGTTAGGGTTAGGGTTAGGGTAAGGGTTAGGGTTAGGTTTAGGGTAAGGGTAAGTTTTAGTGTTAGGGTTAGGGTTAGGGTAATGGTTAGGGTAGTGGTTATGGTAAGGGTAAGTGTTAGGGTTAGGGTTATTGTTAGGATAAGGGTAAGGGTTAGGGTTAGGGTTAGGGTAAGGGTTAGGGTTAGGTTTAGGGTAAGGGTAAGGTTTAGGGTTAGGGTTAGGGTTAGGGTAAGGGTTAGGGTTACAGTTAGGGTTAGGGTTAGGGTTAGGGTTAGGGTAAGGGTTAGGGTTAGGTTTAGGGTAAGGGTAAGTTTTAGTGTTAGGGTTAGGGTTAGGGTAATAGAAAGGGTTAAGTTTAGGGTTAGGGTTATGGTTAGTTTTAGGTTAGGGTAAGGGTAAGGGTTAAGGTTAGGGTAAGGGTAAGGGTTAGATTAGGGTAAGGGTTAGGGTAGGGGTTAGGTAAGGGTAAGTGTTAGGGTTAGGGTTATTGTTAGGATAAGAGTAAGGGTTAGGGTTAACGTTAGGGTTAGCGTTAGGGTTAGAGGTTAGGGTTTGGGTTAGGGTTAGAGGTTAGTTTTAGGTTTAGGGTTAGGGTACGGGTAAGGATTAGGTTTAGGGTTAGGGTTAGGATTAGATTTAGGGTTAGGTTTAGGGTTAGGGGTAGGGTAAGGGCAACTGTTAGTTTTAGGGTTAGGGTTAAGATTAGGGTTAGGGTTAGGGTTAGGGTTAGGGTTAATGTCAGGGTTAGGGTTAGGTTTTGGGTAAGGTTTAGGGTTAGGGTTAGGGTAAGGGTTAGGGTTGGTGTTAGGGTTATGGTTAGGGATAGAGTTAGGTTTAGGATTAGGGTTAGTGTTTAGGGTTAGGGTTAGGGTTAGGTTAAGGGTTAGGGTTAGTTTTAGGGTTAGGGTTAGTGTAAGGTTTACGGTTAGGGTTAGGGTAAGGCTAAGGGTAAGAGTTAGGGTTACGTTTCAGGTTAGGTTACGGTTAGGGTTAGGGTAAGGGTAAGGGTCAGGGTTAAGGTAGGGTTAGTGTTAGGCTTGGGGTTAAGTTTTGGATTATTGTAAGGGTTAGGGTTAGGGTTAGGGTTAGGGTTAGGGTTAGGGTTAGGGTTAGGTTTAGGTTTAGGGTTAGGGTAAGGGTAAGGGTTAGAGTTAGGGTTAGGGTTAGGTTTAGTCTTGGGGTTAAGTTTTGGATTATTGTAAGGGTTAGGGTTAGGGTTAGGGTTAGGGTTACGATTAGGGGTTAGGTTTAGGGTTAGTGTTATTGTTATGGTTAGGGTTAGGGTTAGGGTTAGGGTAAGGGTTAGGGTTTAGGGTTAGTGTTAGGGTTAAGTTAAGGGTTAGGGTTACGGTTAGCGTTAGAATAAGGGAAAGGGTTAGGGTTAAGGTTAAGGTTAGGGTTAGGTTTAGCTTTAGGGTTAGGTTTAGGGTAAGGGTAAGGGTTAGGGTTAGGATTAGGATTAGGGTTAGGGTTAGGGTAAGGGTTAGGGTTAGGGTTAGGGTTAGGTTTAGGGTTATGGTTAGGGTAAGGGTTAGGGTTAGGGTAATGGTATGTGTTAGGGTTAGGGTTAGGGTAAGGGTTAGGGTTAGCGTTAGGGTTAGGGTTAGGGATAAGGGTTAGGGTTACTGTTATGGTTATGGTAAGGGTTAGGGTTAGGGTTAGGGTTAGGGTAAAGTTTAGGATTTAGGGGTAGTGTTAGGGTTAGGTTAAAGGTTTGGGTAGGGTCAGGCTTAGAGTAAGGGAAAGGTTTAGGGTTAATGTTAAGGTTAGCGTTAGGTTTAGGTTTAGGGTTAGGGTTAGGATAAGGATAAGGGTTACGGTTAGGATTAGGGTTAGGGTTAGGGTTAGGGTATGGGTTAGGGTTAGGGTTAGGGTTAGGTTTAGGGTTACGGTTAGGGTTAGGGTTACTGTTAGGGTAAGGGTATGTGTTAGGGTTAGGGTTAGGGTTAGGGTAAGGGTTAGTGTTAGCGTTAAGGTAAGGGTAAGGGTTAGGGTTAGGGTTAGGGTTAGGGTTAAGGAAGGGTAAGGGTTATTATTAGAGTTAGGGTTAGGTTTATGGTAGGTTTAGGGTTATGTTTATGGTAAGGGGAAGTTTTAGTGTTGGTTAGGCTTAGGGTTAGAGTTAGGGTTAGGGTAAGGGTAAGGGTTAGGGTTAGGGTTAGGGTTAGGTTTAGAGTTAGGGTAAGGATAAGGGTTAGGGTTAGGGTTAGGGTTAGGGTTAGGTGTACTGTAGGGGTTAGGGTAAGGGTAAGTGTTAGGGTTAGGGTTAGGGTTACAATAAGGGTAAGGGTAAGGTTAGGGTTAGGTTTAGGTTAAGGGTAAGGGTAAGGGTTAGGGTTAGGGTTAGGTTTAGGGTTAGGGTAATGGTAAGGGTAAGTGTTAGGGTTAGAGTTAGGGTTAGGGTTAGGGTAAGGGTTAGTGTTAGGGTTAGGGTAAGGGTAAGGTTTAGGGTTAGGTTTAGGGTTAGGGTTAGGGTAAGGGTAAGGGTTAGGGTTAGGGTTCGTTTTAGGTTTAGGGTAAGAGTAAGGGTTAGGGTTACTTTTAGGGTTAGAGTTAGGTTTAGGTTTAGGGTTAGGGTTAGGGTAAGGGTAAGGGTTAGGTTTAGATTAAGGTTAGGGTTAGGTTAAGGGTAAGGTTTAGGTTTAGGATTAGGATTAGGTTTAGGGTTAGGGTTATGGTTATTGTTAGGGTACGGATAAGGGTTAGGTTAGCGTTAGGTTTAGGGTTAGGGTTAGAGTTAGGGTAAGGATTAGGGTTAACGTTAGGGTTAGGGTTATGGGTAGGGTAAGGGTAAAGGTTATGGTTAGGTTTAGGCTTAGGGTTAGGGTTACGGTAAGGATAAGGGTTAAGGATAGGGTTAGGGTTAGGGTTAAGGTTAGGGTTAGGGTGAGGGTAAAGTCAAGGGTTAGGGTTAGGTTTAGGGTTAGGTTTAGGGTAAGGGTTAGGGTTACGGTTAGGGTTAGGGTTAGGTTTAGTGTAAGGTTTAGGGTTAGGGTTAGGGTAAGGTTTAGGGTTAGGGTTAGGGTAAGTGAAAGGGTTAAGTTTAGGGTTAGGTTTAGGGTTAGTTTTAGTGTTAGGGTAAGGGTAAGGGTTAGGGTTAAAGTTAGGGTTAGGGTAAGGGTTAGTTTAGGGTTAGGGTAATGGTAAGGAGTAGGGTTAAGGTTAGAGTTAGGGTTAGATTTAGGGTTAGGGGTAGGGTAAGGGCAACTGTTAGTGTTAGGGTTAGGGTTAAGGATAGGGTTAGGGTTAGGGTTAGGGTTAGGTTTAGTGTTAGAGTAAGGCTAAGGGTAAGTGTTAGGGTTATAGTTAGGGTTAGGGTTAGGGTAAGGGTAAGGGTTAGGGTTAGATTTACGGTTAGGGTTAGGGTTAGGGTTAGGGTTAGGGTTAGTGTTAGGGTTAGGCTTAGTGTAAGGGTTAGGGTTAGGGTTAGGGTAAGGCTAAGGGTTAGGGTTAGGGTTAGGGTTATGTTTAGGGTAGGGTTAGGGTTAGGTTTAGGGTAAGTGTAACGTTGAGGGTTAGGTTTAGGGTTAGGTTTAGGGTAAGGGAAAAGGTTAGGGTTAGGGTTAGGGTTTAGGTTAGGTTTAGGGTTAGGGTAAGGGTAAGGGTTAGGGTTAGGGTTAGGGTTAGGGTAAGGGTTAGGGTTAGGGTAAGGGTTAGGGTAGAGGTTAGGGTAAGGGTAAGTCTTAGGGTTAGGGTTAGGATAAGGGTAAGGTTTTGAGTTAAGGATAGGGTTAGGGTTAGAGTTAGAGGTTAGGGTTTGGGTTAGGGTTAGGGTTAGTTAGGGTAAGGGTAAGGGTTAGGTTTAGGGTTAGGGTTAGGGTTAGTGTTAGGCTTAGGGTTAGGTTTAGGGTAAGGGCAAGGGTTAGGGTTTGGGTTATGGTTAAGTTTAATATTAGGGTTAGGGTTACGGTTAAGGTTAGGGTTAGGGTTAGGGTTAGGGTAAGGGTTAGCGTTAGGGTTAGGGTAAGGGTTAGGGTTAGGGTTAGGGTTAGGGTTAGAGTTAGGCTTAAGGTTAGGATTATTGTTAGGGTAAGGGTAAGGGTTAGGGTTAGGATTAGGGTTAGTGTTAGGGAGAGGGTTAGGGTAAGGGTAAGGGTAAGGGTAAGGGTAAGGGTTAAGGTTAAGGTAGGGTTAGTGTTAGGCTTAAGGTTAGGATTATGGTTAGGGTAAGAGTAAGGGTTAGGGTTAGGATTAGGGTTAGTGTTAGGGAGAGGGTTAAGGTTAGGGTTAGGGTAGGTTTAGGGTTAGGGTTAGGGTAAGTGTAAGGGTTAGGTTTGGGGTTCTGGTTAGGTTTAGTGTTGGGGTTAAGTTTAGGGTTAGTGTAAGGATTAGGGTTAGGTTTATGGTTAGGTTTAGTGTTAATTTTAGGGTTACGGTTAGGGTTAGCGTTAGGGTTAGGGTAAGGGTAAGGTTTAGGGTTAGGTTTAGGGTTGGGGTTAAGGTTAGGGTTAGGGTTAGGGTAAGGGTAAGGGTTAGGGTTAGGGTTAGGGTAAGGGTTAGGGTTAGTGTTAGGGTTAATGTTAGGTTTAGGGTTACGGTTAGGGTTAGGGTTAGGGTTAGGGTAAGGGTATGTGTTAGGGTTAGGGTTAGGTTTAGGGTTAGGGTTAGAGTTAGGGCAAGGGTATGGGTTAGGGTTAGGGTTAGGTTTAAGGTAAGGGTAAGCATTAGGGTTAGGGTTAGGGTTAGGGTAAGTGTAAGGGTTAGGTTAATGTTAGGGTTAGGGTTATGGTTAGGGTTAAGGTAAGGGTAAGGGTTAGGGTTAGGTTTAGGGTTAGGGTTAGGGTTAGGGTTAGGGTTAGGGTTAGTGTTAGGGTTAGGCTTAGTGTAAGGGTTAGGGTTAGGGTTAGGGTAAGGCTAAGGGTTAGGGTTAGGGTTAGGGTTATGTTTAGGGTAAGGGTTAGGGTTAGGTTTAGGGTAAGTGTAACGTTGAGGGTTAGGTTTAGGGTTAGGTTTAGGGTAAGGGAAAAGGTTAGGGTTAGGGTTAGGGTTTAGGTTAGGTTTAGGGTTAGGGTAAGGGTAAGGGTTAGGGTTAGGGTTAGGGTTAGGGTAAGGGTTAGGGTTAGGGTAAGGGTTAGGGTAGAGGTTAGGGTAAGGGTAAGTCTTAGGGTTAGGGTTAGGATAAGGGTAAGGTTTTGAGTTAAGGATAGGGTTAGGGTTAGAGTTAGAGGTTAGGGTTTGGGTTAGGGTTAGGGTTAGGGTAAGGGTAAGGGTTAGGTTTAGGGTTAGGGTTAGGGTTAGTGTTAGGCTTAGGGTTAGGTTTAGGGTAAGGGAAAGGGTTAGGGTTTGGGTTATGGTTAAGTTTAATGTTAGGGTTAGGGTTACGGTTAAGGTTAGGGTTAGGTTTAGGGTTAGGGTAAGGGTTAGCGTTAGGGTTAGGGTAAGGGTTAGGGTTAGGGTTAGGGTTAGGGTTAGAGTTAGGCTTAAGGTTAGGATTATTGTTAGGGTAAGGGTAAGGGTTAGGGTTAGGATTAGGGTTAGTGTTAGGGAGAGGGTTAGGGTAAGGGTAAGGGTAAGGGTAAGGGTAAGGGTTAGGGTTAAGGTAGGGTTAGTGTTAGGCTTAAGGTTAGGATTATGGTTAGGGTAAGAGTAAGGGTTAGGGTTAGGATTAGGGTTAGTGTTAGGGAGAGGGTTAAGGTTAGGGTTAGGGTAGGTTTAGGGTTAGGGTTAGGGTAAGTGTAAGGGTTTGGTTTGGGGTTCTGGTTAGGTTTAGTGTTGGGGTTAAGTTTAGGGTTAGTGTAAGGATTAGGGTTAGGTTTATGGTTAGGTTTAGTGTTAATTTTAGGGTTACGGTTAGGGTTAGCGTTAGGGTTAGGGTAAGGGTAAGGTTTAGGGTTAGGTTTAGGGTTGGGGTTAAGGTTAGGGTTAGGGTTAGGGTAAGGGTAAGGGTTAGGGTTAGGGTTAGGGTAAGGGTTAGGGTTAGTGTTAGGGTTAATGTTAGGTTTAGGGTTACGGTTAGGGTTAGGGTTAGGGTTAGGGTAAGGGTATGTGTTAGGGTTAGGGTTAGGTTTAGGGTTAGGGTTAGAGTTAGGGCAAGGGTATGGGTTAGGGTTAGGGTTAGGTTTAAGGTAAGGGTAAGCATTAGGGTTAGGGTTAGGGTTAGGGTAAGTGTAAGGGTTAGGTTAATGTTAGGGTTAGGGTTATGGTTAGGGTTAAGGTAAGGGTAAGGGTTAGGGTTAGGTTTAGGGTTAGGGTTAGGGTTAGGGTAAGGGTAAGGGTAAGTGTTAGGTAAGGTTAGGTGTAGGGTTAGTGTTAGGGTTAGGGTTAGGGTAAGGGTAAGTGTTAGGGTTACGGTTAGGGTTAGGGTTACGTTTAGGGTAAGGGTTAGGGTTAGGTTTAGGGAAAGGGTAAGGTTGAGGTTTAGGGTTAGGGTTAGGTTTAGTTTAAGGAAAGAGTTAGGTTTAGGGTTACTGTTAGGGTTAGGTTTAGGGTTAGGATAAGTGTAAGGTTTAGGGTTAGGGTTAGGGTAAGGAAGGGTTATTGTTAGGGTTAGGGTTAGGATTAGGTTTAGGGTTAGGGTAAGGGTAAGGGTAAGTGTTAGTGTTATAGTTAGGTTTAGGGGTAGGGTAAGGGTAAGGGCTATGGTTAGATTTAGGGTTAGGGTTATGGTTAGCGTAGTTTTTAGGGTAAGGGTAAGTGTTAGGGTTATGGTTAGGGTTAGGGTTAGGTTTAGGGTAAGGGTAAGGGTTAGGTTTAGGTTTAGGGTTAGGGTTAGTGTAAGGTTTACATTAGGGTTACGGTAAGGGCGAGGTTCGGTTTAGGGTTAAGGTTAGGGTAAGGGTAAGGGTTAGGGTTAAGGTTAGGGTTGGGGTTAGGCTTAGGGTTATGGTTAAGGCTAGGGTAAGGGTAAAGGTTAGGGTTAGGATTAGGGTTAGGGTTAATGTAACGGTTAGGGTTAGGGTTACGGTTAAAGTTAGGGTTAGGATTAGAGTTAGGGTAAGGATAAGGGTTAGGGTTAGGTTTAGGGTTAGGTTTAGTGTTGGGGTTAAGTTTAGGGTTAGGGTAAGGATTAGGGTTAGGATTAAGGTTAGGGTAGGGGTTAGGGTAAGGGTAAGTGTTATGGTTAATGTTAGGTTTAGTATAAGGGTAATTGTTAGGTTTAGGGTTAGGGTTAGGTTTAGGTTTAGGGTAAGGGCAAGGGTTAGGGTTAGGGTTAGGGTTAGGGTAAGGGTAAGGGTTAGGGTTAGAGTTAGGGTTAGAATTAGGGTAATGGTTAGGGTTAGGGTTAGGGTTAGGATTAGGGTAAGGATAAGGGTTAAGGATAAGGTTAGTGTTAGGGTTAAGGTTGGGATTAGGGTGTGGGTAAGGGTTAGGGTTAGGTTTAGGGTTAGGGTTAGGGTAAGGGTTAGGGTTACGGTTAGGGTTGGTGTTAGGGTTAGGTTTAGGGTAAGGGTTAGGGTTAGGTTTAGGGTAAGGGTAAGGTTTAGGGTAAGGGTTAGGGTTAGGGTAAGGGAAAGGTTTAAGGTTAGGGTTCGGGTTAGGGTTAGGTTTAGGGTTAGGGTAAGGGTAAGGGTTAGGGTTAGAATAAGGATAAGGGTTAGGTTTGGGTAAGGGTTAGGGTAGGGGTTAGTTAAGGGTTACGGTTAGGGTTAGGGTTAGGGTTAGGTTTAGGGTAAGGGTTAGGGTTAGGTTCAGGGTAAGGGTAAGGTTTAGGGTTAGGGTTAGGGTTAGGGTTTGGTTTAGGGTTAGGGTAAGGGTAAGGGTTAGGGTTAGGGTAAGGTTAAGGGTTAGGTTTAGGGTAATGGTTAGGGTAAGGGTAAGTGTTAGGGTTAGGGTTAGGGTTAGGATAAGTGTAAGGGTTAGGGTTAACGTTAGGGTTAGGGTTAGGGTTGGAGGTTAGGGTTTGGGTTAATGTTAAGGTCAGGGTTAGGGTGAGGGTAAGGGTAAGGGTTAGGGTTAGAGTTAGGGTTAGGGTTAGAGTAAGGGTTAGGGTTAGGGTTAGGGTAAGGTTTAGGGTTAGGGTTAGGATTAGGGTAAGGATAAGGGTTAAGGATAAGGTTAGTGTTAGGGTTAAGGTTAGGATTAAGGTGTGGGTAAGGGTTAGGGTTAGGTTTATGGTTAGTGTTAGGGTAAGGGTTAGGGTTACGGTTAGGGTTAGGGTTAGGGTTAGGTTTAGGGTAAGGGTTAGGGTTAGGTTCAGGGTAAGGGTAAGGTTTAGGGTTAGGGTTAGGGTTAGGGTTAGCGTTAGGTTTAGGGTAAGTGTTAGGGTTAGGTTTAGGGTAAGGGTAAGGTTTAGGGTTAGGGTTAAGGTTAGGGTAAGGGAAAGGTTTAAGTTTAGGGTTAGGGTTAGGGTTAGTTTCAGGTTAGGGTAAGGGTAAGGGTTAGGGTTAGGGTAAGGGTAAGGGTTAGGTTAGGGTAAGGGTTCGGGTAGGGGTTAGGTAAGGGTAAGTGTTAGGGTTAGGGTTAGGATTAGGATAAGAGTAAGGGTTAGGGTTAACTTTAAGGTTAGGGTTAGTTTTAGAGGTTAGGGTTTGGGTTAGGGTTAGAGGTTAGGTTTAGGTTTAGGGTTAGGGTAAGGGTAAGGATTAGGTTTAGGGTTAGGGTTAGGATTAGGTTTAGGGTTAGGTTTAGGGTTAGGGGTAGGGTAAGGGCAACTGTTAATGTTAGGGTTAGGGTTAAGGTTAGGGTTAGGGTTAGGGTTAGGGTTACGGTTAAGGTTAGGGTTAGGGTTAGGTTTAGGGTAAAGTTTAGGGTTAGGGTTAGTGTAAGGGATAGGGTTGGTGTTAGGGTTACGGTTAGGGTTAGAGTTAGGTTTAGGATTAGGGTTAGGGTTTAGGGTTAGGGTTAGGGTTAGGGTAAGGGTTAGGGTTAGTTTTAGGGTTAGGATTAGGGTAAGGGTTAGGGTTAGGGTTAGGGTAAGGTTAAGGGTCAGGGTTAAGGTAGGGTTAATGTTAGGCCTTGGATTAGGGTTGGAGTTAGGGTAAGGGTAAGGGTTAGGGTTAGGATTAGGGTAAGGGTTAGGGTTAGGGTTAGGGTTAGGTTTAGGTTTAGGGTTAGGGTTAGGGTAAGGGTAAGGGTTAGCGTTAGATTAAGGTTAGGGTTAGGTTAAGGGTAAGGTTTAGGTTTAGGGTTAGGATTAGGTTTAGGGTTAGGGTTATGGTTATTGTTAGGGTAAGGTTAAGGGTTAGGTTAGCGTTAGGTTTAGGGTTAGGTTTAGAGTTAGGGTAACGGTTAGGGATTGCGTTAGGGTAAGTGTAAGGTTTAGTATTATGGTTAGGGTTAAGGTAAGGGTAAGGGATAGGGTTAGGGTAAGGTTTAGGGTAAGGTTTAGGGTAAGGGTTAGGGTTATGTTTAGGGTAAGGGAACGTTTTAGTGTTAGGGTTAGGGTTATGGTTAGGGTAAGGGTAAGGGTTAGGGTTAGGGTTAGGGTTTGGTTTAGGGTAAGGGTAAGGGTTAGGGTTATGTTTAGGGTTAGAGTTAGGTTTAGTGTTAGGGTTAGGCTTAGGGTAAGGGTAAGGGTTAGGGTTAGATTAAGGTCAGGGTTAGGTTAAGGGTAAGGTTTAGGTTTAGGATTACGATTAGGTTTAGGGTTAAAGTTATGGTTATTTTTAGGGTAAGGATAAGGGTTAGGTTAGTGTTAGGTTTAGGGTTAAGGTTAGAGTTAGGGTAAGGTTAGGGTTAATGTTAGGGTTAGGGTTAGGGGTAGGGGTAGGGTAAGGGTAAGGGTTATGGTTAGGTTTAGGCTTAGGGTTAGGGTTAGGGAAAGGATAAGGGTTAAGGATAGGGTTAGGGTTAGTGTTAAGGTTAGGGTTAGGGTGAGGGTAAGGGCAAGGGTTAGGGTTAGGTTTAGGGTTAGGGTTACGGTAAGGGTTAGGGTTATGGTTAGGGTTAGGGTTAGGTTTAGGGTAAAGTTTAGGTTTTGGGTTAGGTTAAGGGTTAGGGTTAGGGTTAGGGTAAGGGAAAGGGTTAAGTTTAGGGTTAGGGTTAGAGTTAGGTTTAGGGTTAGGGTAAGGGTAAGTTTAAGGGTTAGGTTTAAAGTTAGGGTTAGGGTTAGGGTAAGGGTTAGGTTAGGGTTAGGGTAAGGATAAGGATTAGGGTTAGGGTTAGGTTTTGGATTAGGGTAAGAGTAAGGGTTAGGGTTAGGGTTAGGGTTAGGTTTACGTTAAGGGTAAGGTTTAGGGTTAGGTTTAGGGTTAGGGTTAGCGTTAGGGTAAGGGTAAGGGTTAAGGATAGGGTTAGGGTTAGGGTTAACGTTAGGGTTAGGGTGAGGGTAAGAGTAAGGTTTAGGGTTAGGTTTAGGGTTAGGGTTAGAGTAAGGGTTAGGGTTACGGTTAGGGTTAGGTTAGAATTAGGTTTAGGATAAGGGTTAGGGTTAGGATTAGGGTAAGGGTAAGGTTTAGTGTTAGGGTTAGGTTTAGGGTTAGGGTAAGGGAAAGGGTTAAGGTTAGGGTTAGGGTTAGGGTTAGGTTTAGAGTTAGGTTAAGGGTAAGGGTTAGTGTTAGGGTAAGGTTAAAGTTTAGGGTTAGGGTAATGGTTAGGGTAGGGGTTAGGGTAAGTGTAAGTGGTAGGGTTATGGTTAGGGTTAGGATAAGGGTAAGGGTTAGGGTTAACGTTAGGTTTAGGTTTAGGGTTAGAGGTTAGGGTTTGGGTTATGGTTAAGGTTAGGGTTAGGGTGAGGGTAAGGGTAAGGGTTAGTGTAAGGTAGGGTTAGGGTTAGGGTAAGGGTTATGGTTATGGTTAGGGTTAGGGTTAGGGTTAGGTTTAGGGTAAGGGTTAGGGTTAGGTTTAGGGAAAGGATAAGGTTTAGGGTTAGGGTTAGGATTAGGGTTAGGGTAAGGGAAATGGTTAAGTTTAGGGTTACGGTTAGAGTTAGGTTAAGGGTTAGGGTAAGTGTAAGGGTTAGGGTTAGGGTAAGGGTAAGGGTTAGGGTTAGGGTAAGGGTTAGGGTAGGGGTTAGGGTAAGGGTAAGGGTAAGTGTTAGGGTTAGGGTTATGGTTATGGTTAGGATAAGGGTAAGGTTTAGGGTTAATGTTAGGGTTAGGGTTAGGGTTAGAGGTTGGGGTTTGGGTTAGGGTTAGAGGTTAGTTTAGTTTTATGGTTAGGGTTAGGGTAAGGATTAGGTTTAGGGTTAGGGTTAGGGTTAGGTTTAGGCTTAGGTTTAGGGTTACGGTTAGGGTAAGGGCAAGGGTTAGTGTTAGGGTTAGGGTTAAGGTTAGGGTTAGGGTTAGGGTTAGGGTAAGGTTTAGGGTTAGGGTTAGGATAAGTGTTAGGGTTGGGGTTAGGGTTAGGGTTAGAGTTAGGTTTAGGGTTAGGGTTAGGGTTAGGGTTTAGGGTTAGGGTTAGGGTAAGGGTTAGGGTTAGTGTTAGGGTTAGGGTTAGGGTAATTGTACGGTAGGGGTTAGGTAAGGGTAAGTGTTAGTTTTACGGTTAGGGTTACGATAAGGTTAAGGGTAAGGTTAGGGTTAGGTTTAGGGTAAGGGTAAGGGTTAGGGTTAGTGTTAGGTTTAGGGTTAGGGTTAGGGTAAGGGTAAGGGTTACAGTTAGGGTTAGGGTTAGGGTTAGGGTTAGGGTTAGTGTAAGGTTGAGGGTTACGGTAAGTGTTAGGGTTAGGGTTAGTGTAAGGGTATGTGTTAGGGTTAGGGTTAGGGTTAGGGTAAGGTTTAGGTTTAGCGTTAGGTTAAGGGTCAGGGTTAGGGTTAGGGTTATGGTAAGGGTTAGGGTTAGTGTTAGGGTTAGGGTTAGGGTTGGGTGTACGGTAGGGGTTAGGTAAGGGTAAGTGTTAGGGTTACGGTTAGGGTTACGATAAGGGTAAGGGTAAGGTTAGGGTTAGGTTTAGGGTAAGGGTAAGGGTTAGGGTTAGGGTTAGGTTTAAGGTTAGGGTTAGGGTAAGGGTAAGGGTTACAGTTAGGGTTAGGGTTAGGTTTAGTCTTGGGGTTAAGTTTAGGATTATTGTAAGGGTAAGGGTTAGGGTGAGGTTTAGTGTAAGGTTGAGGGTTACGGTAAGTGTTAGGGTTAGGGTTAGTGTAAGGGTATGTGTTAGGGTTAGGGTTAGGGTTAGGGTAAGGTTTAGGTTTAGCGTTAGGTTAAGGGTCAGGGTTAGGGTTAGGGTTAGGGTTAGGTTAAGTTTTAGAGTTAGGGTTAGGTTTAGGTTAGGGGTTAGGGTAAGGGTAAGTGTTAGGGTTAGGGTTAGGTTTAGGATAAGGGTAAGTGTTAGGGTTAAGGTTAGGGTTAGGGTTAGGGGTTAGGGTTAGGGTTAGTGTTATGGTGAGGGTTAGGGTTAGGGTTAGCGTTAGGTAAGGGTTAGGTTTTAGGCTTAGTGTTAGGGTTAGTTTAAGGGTTAGGGTTAGGGTTAGGGTTACAGTAAGGGTAAGGTTTAGGGTTAAGGTTAAGGTTAGGGTTAGGTTTAGGTTTAGGGTTACGATTAGGGTAAGGGTAAGGGTTAGTGTTAGGATTAGGGTTAGGGTTAGGGTAAGGGTTAGGGTTAGGGTTAGGGTTAGGGTTAGGTTTAGGGTTAGGTTTAGGGTTACGGTTAGGGTTAGAGTTAGGGTTAGGGTTAGGGTAAGTGTATGTGTTAGGTTTAGTGTTAGGGTTAGGGTTAGGGTAAGGGTTAGGGTTAGCGTTAGGGAAAGGATAAGGGTTAGGGTTAGGGTTAAGGTAAGGGTAAGGATTTTGGTTAGGGCTACGGTTAGGTTTAGGGTAAGGGTTAGGGTTATGTTTAGGGTAAGGGTAAATTTTAGTGTTAGGGTTAGGGTTAAAGTTAGGGTTAGGGTAAGGGTAAGGGTTAGGGTTAATGTTAGGGTTAGGTTTAGGGTTATGGTAAGGGTAAGGGTAAGGGTTAGGGTTAGAGTTAGGGTTATGATTAGGGTAAGGGTTATTGTTATGGTAAGGGTAAGGGTAAGGGTTAGGGTTAGGTTTAGGTTTAAGGTTAGGGTTAGGGTTAGGGTAAGGGTAAGGATTAGGGTTATGGTTAGTGTTAGGGTTAGGCTTAGGGTTAGGGTTAGGGGTAGGATAAGGTTAAGGGTTAGGGTTAGGTTTAGGGTTAGGGTTAGGGTAAGGGTAAGGGTTAGGGTTAGGGTTAGGGTTAGCTTTAGTTTTGGGGATAAGTTAAGGGTTAGGGTAAGAGTTAGGATTAGGGTTAGGGTTAGGTTTAGGTTTAGGTTTAGGGTTACGGTTAAGGTTAGGGTTAGGGTAGGTTTAGGGTAAGGTTTAGGTTTAGGGTTACGGTAAGGGTTAGGGTTACGGTTAGGGTTAGGGTTAGGTTTAGGGTAAAGTTTAGGGTTTGGGTTAGGGTAAGGGTTAGGGTTAGGGTTAGGGTAAGGGAAAGGGTTATGTTTAGGGTTAGGGTTAGAGTTAGGTTTAGGGTTAGGGTAAGGGTAAGGTTAAGGGTTAGGGTTAAAGTTAGGGTTAGGGTTAGGGTAAGGGTTAGGTTAGGGTTAGGGTAAGGATAAGGATTAGGGTTAGGGTTAGGTTTTGGATTAGGGTAAGAGTAAGGGTTAGGGTTAGGGTTAGGGTTAGGTTTACGTTAAGGGTAAGGGTTAGGGTTACGTTTAGGGTTAGGGTTAGCGTTAGGGTAAGGGTAAGGGTTAAGGATAGGGTTAGGGTTAGGGTTAACGTTAGGGTTAGGGTGAGGGTAAGGGTAAGGTTTAGGGTTAGGTTTAGGGTTAGGGTTAGAGTAAGGGTTAGGGTTACGGTTAGGGTTAGGTTAGAGTTAGGTTTAGGATAAGGGTTAGGGTTAGGATTAGGGTAAGGGTAAGGTTTAGTGTTAGGGTTAGGTTTAGGGTTAGGGTAAGGGAAAGGGTTAAGGTTAGGGTTAGGGTTAGGGTTAGGTTTAGAGTTAGGTTAAGGGTAAGGGTTAGAGTTAGGGTAAGGTTAAAGTTTAGGGTTAGGGTAATGGTTAGGGTAGGGGTTAGGGTAAGTGTTAGTGGTAGGGTTATGGTTAGGGTTAGGATAAGGGTAAGGGTTAGGGTTAACGTTAGGTTTAGGGTTAGGGTTAGAGGTTAGGGTTTGGGTTATGGTTAAGGTTAGGGTTAGGGTGAGGGTAAGGGAAAGGGTTAGTGTAAGGTAGGGTTAGGGTTAGGGTAAGGGTTATGGTTATGGTTAGGGTTAGGGTTAGGGTTAGGTTTAGGGTAAGGGTTAGGGTTAGGTTTAGGGAAAGGATAAGGTTTAGGGTTAGGATTAGGATTAGGGTTAGGGTAAGGGAAATGGTTAAGTTTAGGGTTACGGTTAGAGTTAGGTTAAGGGTTAGGGTAAGTGTAAGGGTTAGGGTTAGGGTAAGGGTAAGGGTTAGGGTTAGGGTAAGGGTTAGGGTAGGGGTTAGGGTAAGGGTAAGGGTAAGTGTTAGGGTTAGGGTTATGGTTATGGTTAGGATAAGGGTAAGGGTTAGGGTTAATGTTAGGGTTAGGGTTAGGGTTAGAGGTTAGGGTTTGGGTTAGGGTTAGAGGTTAGTTTAGTTTTATGGTTAGGGTTAGGGTAAGGATTAGGTTTAGGTTTAGAGTTAGGGTTAGGTTTAGGCTTAGGTTTAGGGTTACGGTTAGGGTAAGGGCAAGGGTTAGTGTTAGTGTTAGGGTTAAGGTTAGGGTTAGGGTTAGGGTTAGGGTTACGGTTAAGGTTAAGGTTAGGGTTAGGTTTAGGGTAAGGTTTAGGGTTAGGGTTAGGATAAGTGTTAGGGTTGGGGTTAGGGTTAGGGTTAGGGTTAGAGTTAGGTTTAGGGTTAGGGTTAGGGTTAGGGTTTAGGGTTAGGGTTAGGGTAAGGGTTAGGGTTAGTGTTAGGGTTAGGGTTAGGGTAATTGTACGGTAGGGGTTAGGTAAGGGTAGGTGTTAGTTTTACGGTTAGGGTTACGATAAGGTTAAGGGTAAGGTTAGAGTTAGATTTAGGGTAAGGGTAAGGGTTAGGGTTAGGGTTAGGTTTAGGGTTAGGGTTAGGGTAAGGGTAAGGGTTACAGTTAGGGTTAGGGATACGGTTAGGTTTAGGTTTAGGGTTAGGGTTAGTGTAAGGTTGAGGGTTACGGTAAGTGTTAGGGTTAGGGTTAGTGTAAGGGTATGTGTTAGGGTTAGGGTTAGGGTTAGGGTAAGGTTTAGGTTTAGCGTTAGGTTAAGGGTCAGGGTTAGGGTTAGGTTAAGTTTTAGAGTTAGGGTTAGGTTTAGGATAGGGGTTAGGGTAAGGGTAAGTGTTAGGGTTAGGGTTAGGTTTAGGATAAGGGTAAGGGTTAGGGTTAAGGTTAGGGTTAGGGTTAGGGGTTAGGGTTAGGTTTAGTGTTATGGTGAGGGTTAGGGTTAGGGTTAGCTTTAGGTAAGGGTTAGGTTTTAGGCTTAGTGTTAGGGTTAGTTTAAGGGTTAGGGTTAGGGTTAGGGTTAGAGTAAGGGTAAGGTTTAGGGTTAAGGTTAAGGTTAGGGTTAGGTTTAGGTTTAGGGTTAGGGTTAGGGTTAGGGTAAGGGTTAGGGTTAGGGTTAGGGTTAGGGTTAGGTTTAGGGTTAGGTTTAGGGTTACGGTTAGGGTTAGGGTTAGGGTTAGGGTTACGGTAAGGGTATGTGTTAGGTTTAGTGTTAGGGTTAGGTTAAGGGTTAGGGTTAGCGTTAGGGAAAGTGTAAGGGTTAGGGTTAGGGTTAAGGTAAGGGTAAGGATTTTGGTTAGGGCTACGGTTAGTTTTAGGGTAAGGGTTAGGGTTATGTTTAGGGTAAGGGTAAATTTTAGTGTTAGGGTTAAGGTTAAATTTAGGGTTAGGGTAAGGGTCAGGGTTAGGGTTAATGTTAGAGTTAGGTTTAGGGTTATGGTAAGGGTTAGGATAAGGGTTAGGGTTAGAGTTAGGGTTAGGATTAGGGTAAGGGTTAGGGTTATGGTAAGGGTTAGGGTAAGGGTTAGGGTTAGGTTTAGGTTTAAGGTTAGGGTTAGGGTTAGGGTAAGGGTAAGGATTAGGTTTAAGGTTAGTGTTAGGGTTAGGCTTAGGGTTAGGGTTAGGGGTAGGATAAGGTTAAGGGTTAGGGTTAGGTTTAGGGTTAGGGTTAGTGTAAGGGTTAGGGTTAAGGTTAGGTTTAGGGTTAGGTTTAGTGTTAGGGTTAGGGTAAGGGTAAGGGTTAGGGTTAGGGTTAGGGTTAGCTTTAGTGTTGGGGATAAGTTAAGGGTAAGGGTAAGGGTTAGGATTAGGGTTAGGGTTAGGTTTAGGGTTACGGTTAAGGTTAGGGTTAGGGTAGGTTTAGGGTAAGGTTTAGGGTTAGGGTTAGGATAAGGGTTAGGGTAGGGGTTAGGGTAAGGGTAAGGGTAAGTGTTAGGGTTAGGGTTATGGTTATGATTAGGATAAGGGTAAGGGTTAGGGTTAATGTTAGGGTTAGGGTTAGGGTTAGAGGTTAGGGTTTGAGTTAGGGATAGAGGTTAGTTTAGTTTTATGGTTAGGGTTAGGGTAAGGAGTAGGTTTAGGATTAGGGTTAGGGTTAGGCTTAGGGTTAGGTTTAGGGTTACGGTTAGGGTAAGGGCAAGGGTTATTGTTAGGGTTAGGGTTAAGGTTAGGGTTAGGGTTAGGGTTAGGATTACGGTTAAGGTTAGGGTTAGGGTTAGGTTTAGGGTAAGGTTTAGGGTTAGGGTTAGGATAAGGGTTAGGGTTGGGGTTAGGGTTAGGGTTAGGATTAGGGTTATGGTAAGGGTTAGGGTTAGTGTTAGGTTTAGGGTTAGGGTTAGGTGTACGGTAGGGGTTAGGTAAGGGTAAGTGTTAGGGTTACGGTTAGGGTTACGATAAGGGTAAGGGTAAGGTTAGGGTTAGGTTTAGGGTAAGGGTAAGGGTTAGGGTTAGGGTTAGGTTTAGGGTTAGGGGTAGGGTAAGGGTAAGGGTTACAGTTAGGGTTAGGGTTAGGTTTAGTCTTGGGGTTAAGTTTAGGATTATTGTAAGGGTTAGGGTTAGGGTGAGGTTTAGTGTAAGGTTGAGGGTTACGGTAAGTGTTAGGGTTAGGGTTAGTGTAAGGGTATGTGTTAGGGTTAGGGTTAGGGTTAGGGTAAGGTTTAGGTTTAGCCTTAGGTTAAGGGTCAGGGTTAGGGTTAGGGTTAGGGTTAGGTTAAGTTTTAGAGTTAGGGTTAGGTTTAGGATAGGGGTTAGGGTAAGGGTAAGTGTTAGGGTTAGGGTTAGGTTTAGGATAAGGGTAAGGGTTAGGGTTAAGGTTAGGGTTAGGGTTAGGGTTTAGGGTTAGGGTTAGTGTTATGGTGAGGGTTAGGGTTAGGGTTAGCGTTAGGTAAGGGTTAGGGTTTAGGCTTAGTGTTAGGGTTAGTTTAAGGGTTAGGGTTAGGGTTAGGGTTAGAGTAAGGGTAAGGTTTAGGGTTAAGTTTAAGGTTAGGGTTAGGTTTAGGTTTAGGGTTAGGGTTAGGGTTAGGGTAAGGGTTAGGGTTAGGGTTAGGGTTAGGGTTAGGTTTAGGGTTAGGTTTAGGGTTAGGGTTAGGGTTAGGGTTAGGGTTAGGGTTAGGGTAAGGGTATGTGTTAGGTTTAGTGTTAGGGTTAGGTTAAGGGTTAGGGTTAGCGTTAGGGAAAGGGTAAGGGTTAGGGTTAGGGTTAAGGTAAGGGAAAGGATTTTGGTTAGGGCTACGGTTAGTTTTAGGGTAAGGGTTAGGGTTATGTTTAGGGTAAGGATAACCTTTAGTGTTAGGGTTAGGGTTAAAGTTAGGGTTAGGGTAAGTGTAAGGGTTAGGGTTAATGTTAGGGTTAGGTTTAGGGTTATGGTAAGGGTTAGGATAAGGGTTAGGGTTAGAGTTAGGGTTAGGATTAGGGTAAGGGTTAGGGTTATGGTAAGGGTTAGGGTAAGGGTTAGGGTTAGGTTTAGGTTTAAGGTTAGGGTTAGGGTTAGGGTTAGGGTAAGGGTAAGGATTAGGTTTAAGGTTAGTGTTAGGGTTAGGCTTAGGGTTAGGGTTAGGGGTAGGATAAGGTTAAGGGTTAGGGTTAGGTTTAGGGTTAGGGTTAGTGTAAGGGTTAGGGTTAAGGTTAGGTTTAGGGTTAGGTTTAGTGTTAGGGTTAGGGTAAGGGTAAGGGTTAGGGTTAGGGTTAGGGTTAGCTTTAGTGTTGGGGATAAGTTAAGGGTAAGGGTAAGGGTTAGGATTAGGGTTAGGTTTAGGTTTAGGGTTAGGTTTAGGGTTACGGTTAAGGTTAGGGTTAGGGTAGGTTTAGGGTAAGGTTTAGGGTTAGGGTTAGGATAAGGGTTAGGGTAGGGGTTAGGGTAAGGGTAAGGGTAAGTGTTAGGGTTAGGGTTATGGTTATGATTAGGATAAGGGTAAGGGTTAGGGTTAATGTTAGGGTTAGGGTTAGGATTAGAGGTTAGGGTTTGGGTTAGGGTTAGAGGTTAGTTTAGTTTTATGGTTATGGTTAGGGTAAGGATTAGGTTTAGGGTTAGGGTTAGGGTTAGGGTTAGAGTAAGGGTAAGGTTTAGGGTTAAGGTTAAGGTTAGGGTTAGGTTTAGGTTAGGGTTAGGGTTAGGGTTAGGGTTAGGTTTAGGGTTAGGTTTAGGGTTACGGTTAGGTTTAGGGTTATCGTAAGGGTAAGGATAAGGGTTAGGGTTAGAGTTAGGGTTAGGATTAGGGTAAGGGTTAGGGTTATGGTAAGGGTAAGGGTAAGGGTTAGGGTTAGGTTTAGGTTTAAGGTTAGGGTTAGGGTTAGGGTTAGGGTAAGGGTAAGGATTAGGGTTAAGGTTAGTGTTAGGGTTAGGCTTAGGGTTAGGGGTAGGGGTAGGATAAGGTTAAGGGTTAGGGTTAGGTTTAGGGTTAGGGTTAGTATAAGGGTTAGGGTTAAGATTAGGTTTAGGGTTAGGTTTAGGGTTAGGGTTAGGGTAAGGGTAAGGGTTAGGGTTAGGGTTAGGGTTAGCTTTAGTTTTGGGGAAAAGTTAAGGGTTAGGGTAAGAGTTAGGATTAGGGTTAGGGTTAGGTTTAGGGATAGGTTTAGGGTTACGGTTAAGGTTAGGGTTAGAGTAGGTTTAGGGTAAGGTTTAGGGTTAGGGTTAGGGTAAGGGTTAGGGTTTGGGTTAGGGTTAGGGTTAGGGTTAGAGTTAGGTTTAGGGTTAGGGTTAGGGTTTAGGGTTAGGGTTAGGGTTAGGGAAAGGATAAGGTTTAGGGTTAGGGTTATGATTAGGTTTAGTGTAAGGGAAAGGGTTAAGTTTAGGGTTAGGGTTAGAGTTAGGTTAAGGGTTAGGGTAAGTATAAGGGTTAGGGTTAGGGTAAGGGAAAGGATAAGGTTTAGGGTTAGGGTTAGGGTAATGGGTTAGGGTAGGGGTTAGGGTAAGGGTAAGTGTTAGGGTTAGGGTTAGGGTTAGGATAAGGGTAAGGGTTAGGGTTAACGTTAGGGTTAGGGTTAGGTTTAGAGGTTAGGGTTTGGGTTAGGGTTAGAGGTTAGTTTAGTTTTAGGATTAGGGTAAGGGTAAGGATGAGGTTTAGGGTTAGGGTTAGGGTTAGGGTTAGGGTTAGTGTTATGGTTATGGTTATTGTTAGGGTTAGGGTTAGGGTAAGGGTTAGGGTTTAGGGTTAGTGTTAGGGTTAGGTTAAGGGTTAGGGTTAGGGTTAGGGTTAGGATTACGGTTAAGGTTAGGGTTAGGGTTAGGTTTAGGGTAAGGTTTAGGGTTAGGGTTAGGATAAGGGTTAGGGTTGGGGTTAGGGTTAGGGTTAGGATTAGGGTTATGGTAAGGGTTAGGGTTAGTGTTAGGGTTAGGGTTAGGGTTAGGTGTACGGTAGGGGTTAGGTAAGGGTAAGTGTTAGGGTTACGGTTAGGGTTACGATAAGGGTAAGGGTAAGGTTAGGGTTAGGTTTAGGGTAAGGGTAAGGGTTAGGGTTAGGGTTAGGTTTAGGGTTAGGGGTAGGGTAAGGGTAAGGGTTACAGTTAGGGTTAGGGTTAGGTTTAGTCTTGGGGTTAAGTTTAGGATTATTGTAAGGGTTAGGGTTAGGGTGAGGTTTAGTGTAAGGTTGAGGGTTACGGTAAGTGTTAGGGTTAGGGTTAGTGTAAGGGTATGTGTTAGGGTTAGGGTTAGGGTTAGGGTAAGGTTTAGGTTTAGCCTTAGGTTAAGGGTCAGGGTTAGGGTTAGGGTTAGGGTTAGGTTAAGTTTTAGAGTTAGGGTTAGGTTTAGGATAGGGGTTAGGGTAAGGGTAAGTGTTAGGGTTAGGGTTAGGTTTAGGATAAGGGTAAGGGTTAGGGTTAAGGTTAGGGTTAGGGTTAGGGTTTAGGGTTAGGGTTAGTGTTATGGTGAGGGTTAGGGTTAGGGTTAGCGTTAGGTAAGGGTTAGGTTTTAGGCTTAGTGTTAGGGTTAGTTTAAGGGTTAGGGTTAGGGTTAGGGTTAGAGTAAGGGTAAGGTTTAGGGTTAAGTTTAAGGTTAGGGTTAGGTTTAGGTTTAGGGTTAGGGTTAGGGTTAGGGTAAGGGTTAGGGTTAGGGTTAGGGTTAGGGTTAGGTTTAGGGTTAGGTTTAGGGTTACGGTTAGGGTTAGGGTTAGGGTTAGGGTAAGGGTATGTGTTAGGTTTAGTGTTAGGGTTAGGTTAAGGGTTAGGGTTAGCGTTAGGGAAAGGGTAAGGGTTAGGGTTAGGGTTAAGGTAAGGGAAAGGATTTTGGTTAGGGCTACGGTTAGTTTTAGGGTAAGGGTTAGGGTTATGTTTAGGGTAAGGGTAACCTTTAGTGTTAGGGTTAGGGTTAAAGTTAGGGTTAGGGTAAGTGTAAGGGTTAGGGTTAATGTTAGGGTTAGGTTTAGGGTTATGGTAAGGGTTAGGATAAGGGTTAGGGTTAGAGTTAGGGTTAGGATTAGGGTAAGGGTTAGGGTTATGGTAAGGGTTAGGGTAAGGGTTAGGGTTAGGTTTAGGTTTAAGGTTAGGGTTAGGGTTAGGGTTAGGGTAAGGGTAAGGATTAGGTTTAAGGTTAGTGTTAGGGTTAGGCTTAGGGTTAGGGTTAGGGGTAGGATAAGGTTAAGGGTTAGGGTTAGGTTTAGGGTTAGGGTTAGTGTAAGGGTTAGGGTTAAGGTTAGGTTTAGGGTTAGGTTTAGTGTTAGGGTTAGGGTAAGGGTAAGGGTTAGGGTTAGGGTTAGGGTTAGCTTTAGTGTTGGGGATAAGTTAAGGGTAAGGGTAAGGGTTAGGATTAGGGTTAGGGTTAGGTTTAGGGTTAGGTTTAGGGTTACGGTTAAGGTTAGGGTTAGGGTAGGTTTAGGGTAAGGTTTAGGGTTAGGGTTAGTATAAGGGTTAGGGTAGGGGTTAGGGTAAGGGTAAGGGTAAGTGTTAGGGTTAGGGTTATGGTTATGATTAGGATAAGGGTAAGGGTTAGGGTTAATGTTAGGGTTAGGGTTAGGATTAGAGGTTAGGGTTTGGGTTAGGGTTAGAGGTTAGTTTAGTTTTATGGTTATGGTTAGGGTAAGGATTAGGTTTAGGGTTAGGGTTAGGGTTAGGGTTAGAGTAAGGGTAAGGTTTAGGGTTAAGGTTAAGGTTAGGGTTAGGTTTAGGTTAGGGTTAGGGTTAGGGTTAGGGTTAGGTTTAGGGTTAGGTTTAGGGTTACGGTTAGGTTTAGGGTTATCGTAAGGGTAAGGATAAGGGTTAGGGTTAGAGTTAGGGTTAGGATTAGGGTAAGGGTTAGGGTTATGGTAAGGGTAAGGGTAAGGGTTAGGGTTAGGTTTAGGTTTAAGGTTAGGGTTAGGGTTAGGGTTAGGGTAAGGGTAAGGATTAGGGTTAAGGTTAGTGTTAGGGTTAGGCTTAGGGTTAGGGGTAGGGGTAGGATAAGGTTAAGGGTTAGGGTTAGGTTTAGGGTTAGGGTTAGTATAAGGGTTAGGGTTAAGATTAGGTTTAGGGTTAGGTTTAGGGTTAGGGTTAGGGTAAGGGTAAGGGTTAGGGTTAGGGTTAGGGTTAGCTTTAGTTTTGGGGAAAAGTTAAGGGTTAGGGTAAGAGTTAGGATTAGGGTTAGGGTTAGGTTTAGGGTTAGGTTTAGGGTTATGGTTAAGGTTAGGGTTAGAGTAGGTTTAGGGTAAGGTTTAGGGTTAGGGTAAGGGTTAGGGTTTGGGTTAGGGTTAGGGTTAGGGTTAGAGTTAGGTTTAGGGTTAGGGTTAGGGTTTAGGGTTAGGGTTAGGGTTAGGGAAAGGATAAGGTTTAGGGTTAGGGTTATGATTAGGTTTAGTGTAAGGGAAAGGGTTAAGTTTAGGGTTAGGGTTAGAGTTAGGTTAAGGGTTAGGGTAAGTATAAGGGTTAGGGTTAGGGTAAGGGAAAGGATAAGGTTTAGGGTTAGGGTTAGGGTAATGGGTTAGGGTAGGTGTTAGGGTAAGGGTAAGTGTTAGGGTTAGGGTTAGGGTTAGGGTTAGGATAAGGGTAAGGGTTAGGGTTAACGTTAGGGTTAGGGTTAGGTTTAGAGGTTAGGGTTTGGGTTAGGGTTAGAGGTTAGTTTAGTTTTAGGATTAGGGTAAGGGTATGGATGAGGTTTAGGGTTAGGGTTAGGGTTAGGGTTAGGGTTAGTGTTATGGTTATGGTTATTGTTAGGGTTAGGGTTAGGGTAAGGGTTAGGGTTTAGGGTTAGTGTTAGGGTTAGGTTAAGGGTTAGGGTAACGGAAAGGGTTAAGGTTAGGGTTAGGTTTAGGGTTAGATTTAGGGTTAGGGTAAGGGGAAGGGTTAGCGTTAGGGTAAGGTTAAAGTTTAGGGTTAGGGTAAGGGTTAGGGTAGGGGTTAGGGTAAGGGTAAGTGGTAGGGTTAGGGTTAGGGTTAGGATAAGGCTAAGGGTTAGGGTTAACGTTAGGGTTTGGGTTAGTGTTAGAGTTTAGGGTTTGGGTTAGGGTTAAGGTTAGGGTTAGGGTAAGGGTTAGGGTTAGGTTTTGGGTAAGGGTAAGGTTTAGGGTTAGGGTTAGTGTAAGGGTAAGGGTTAAGTTTAGGGTTTGGGTTAGGGTTAGTTTTAGGTTAGGGTAAGGGTAAGGGTTAGGGTAGGGGTTAGGGTAAGGGTAAGTGTTAGGGTTAGGGTTAGGTTTAGGATAAGGGTAAGGGTTAGGTTTAGGGTTAGGGTTAGGTTTAGGGTTAGGGTTAGGGTTAGGGTAAGGTTTAGTGTTGGGGTTAGCGTTAGGGTAAGGGTAAGGGTTAGGGTTAGATAAGGGTAAGGTTTAGGGTTAAGGTTAAGGTTAGGGTTAGGTTTAGGTTTAGGGTTAGGGTTAGGATAAGGATAAGGGTTAGGGTTAGGGTTAGCGTTAGGTTTAGGGTTAGGGTTAGGGTTAGGGTAAGGTTTAGTGTTGGGGTTAGCGTTAGGGTAAGGGTAAGGTTTAGGGTTAGGGTTAGGGTTAAGTTAAGGGTAAGGGTTATTGTTAGGGTTAGGGTTAGGTTTAGGGTAAGGTTTAGGGTTATGTTTATAGTAAGGGTAAGTTTTAGTGTTGGTTAGGCTTAGGGTTAGAGTTAGGGTTAGGGTAAGGGTAAGGGTTAGGGTTAGGGTTAGGGTTAGGTTTAGGGTTAGGGTAAGGGTAAGGGTAAGGGTAAGGGTTAGGGTTAGGGTTAGTTTTAGGGTTAGGTTTAGGGTTAGGTTTATTGTTGGGGTTAGGGTAAGGGTAAGTGTTAGGGTTAGTGTTAGGTTTAGGGTTATGGTAAGGGTAAGAGTAAGCGTAAGTGTTAGGGTTAGAGTTAGGGTCAGAGTTAGGGTAAGGGTTAGGGTTAGGGTTAGGGTAATGGTAAGGTTTAGGGTTAGGGTTAGGGTAAGGGTAAGGGTTAGGGTTAGGGTTAGGGTTTGGTTTAGGGTAAGGGTAGGGGTTAGGGTTATGTTTAGGGTTAGAGTTAGGTCTAGTGTTAGGGTTAAGGTTAGGGTAAGGGTAAGGGTTAGCGTTAGATGAAGGTCAGGGTTAGGTTAAGGGTAAGGTTTAGGTTTAGGGTTAGGATTAGGTTTAGGGTTAAGGTTATGGTTATTGTTAGGGTAAGGATAAGGGTTAGGTTAGCGTTAGGTTTAGGGTTAAGGTTAGAGTTAGGGTAAGGGTTAGGGTTAATGTTAGGGTTAGGGTTAGGGTTAGGTGTAGGGTAAGGGTAAGGGTTATGGTTAGGTTTAGGCTTAGGGTTAGGGTAAAGATAAGGGTTAAGTATAGGGTTAGGGTTAGGGTTAAGGTTAGGGTTAGGGTGAGGGTAAGGGCAAGGGTTAGGGTTAGGGTTAGGGTTAGGGTAGGGGTTAGGGTAAGATTAAGTGTTAGGGTTAGGGTTAGGGTTAGGGTTAGGATAAGGGTAAGGTTTAGGGTTAACGTTAGGGTTAGGTTTAGGTTTAGAGGTTAGGGTTTGGATAGCGTTAGAGGTTAGTTTAGTTTTAGAATTAGGGTAAGGGTAAGGATTAGGTTTAGTGTTAGGTTTAGGGTTAGGTTTAGGGTTAGGTTTAGGGTTACGGTTAGGGTAAGGTAAGGGTTAGTGTTAGGGTTAGGGTTAAGGTTAGGGTTAGGGTTAGGGTTACGGTTAAGGTTAGGGTTAGGGTTAGGTTTAGGGTAAGGTTTAGGTTAGGGTTAGGGTAAGGGTTAGAGTTTGGGTTAGGGTTAGGTTTAGTCTTGGGGTTAAGTTTAGGATTATTGTAAGGGTTAGGGTTAGGGTTAGGGGTTAGGGTTAGGGTTAGGGTTAGGGTTAGTGTTATGGTTATGGTTAGCGTTAGGGTTAGGGTAAGGGTTAGGGTTTAGGGTTAGTGTTAGGGTTAGGTTAAGGGTTAGGGTTACGGTTAGCTTTAGAGTAAGGGAAAGGGTTAGGGTTAAGATTAAGGTTAGGGTTAGGTTTAGGTTTAGGGTTAGGGTAAGGGTAAGGGTTAGGGTTAGGATTAGGATTAGGGTTTGGGTTAGTGTAAGGATTAGGGTTACGGTTAGGGTTAGGGTTAGGTTTAGGGATAGGTTTAGGGTTACGGTTAGGGTTAGGGTAAGGGTATGTGTTAGGGTTAGGGTTAGGGTTAGGGTAAGGGTTATGGTTAGCGTTAGGGTAAGGGTAATGGTTAGGGTAGGGTTCGGGTTAGGTTAAGGTTTAGGTTTAGGGTTAGGGTTAGGGTAGGATTTAGGGTAAGGGTAAGTGTTATGGTTAGGGTTAGGTTTAGGATAAGGGTAAGGGTTAGGGTTAGGGTTAGTGTTAGGGGTAAGGTTTAGGGTTAGAGTTAGGGTTAGGGTTAGGTTTAGGGTGAGGGTAAGGGTAAGGGTTAGGGTTAGGTTTCGGGTTAGGGTTAGAGTAAGAGTTAGGGTTACAATTAGGGTTAGGTTAGGGTTAGGTTTAGGATAAGGGTTAGGGTTAGGATTAGGGTAAGGGTAAGGTTTAGGGTTAGGGTTAGGTTTACGGTTAGGGTAAGGGAAAGGGTTAAGGTTAGGGTTAGGTTTAGGGTTAGGTTTATGGTTAGGGTAAGGGGAAGGGTTAGCGTTAGGGTAAGGTTAAAGTTTAGGGTTAGGGTAAATGTTAGGGTAGGGGTTAGGGTAAGGGTAAGTGGTAGCGTTAGGGTTAGGTTTAGGATAAGGGTAAGGGTTAGGGTTAACGTTAGGGTTAGGGTTAGGTTTAGAGTTTAGGGTTTGGGTTAGGGTTAAAGTTAGGGTTAGGGTAAGGGTTAGGGTTAGGTTTAGGGTAAGGGTAAGGTTTAGGGTTAGGGTTAGTGTAAGGGAAAGGGTTAAGTTTAGGGTTTGTGTTAGGGTTAGTTTTAGGTTAGGGTAAGGGTAAGGGTTAGGGTTAGGTTAAGGGTAAGGGTTAGGTTAGGGTAAGGGTTAGGGTAGGGGTTAGGGTAAGGGTAAGTGTTAGGGTTAGGGTTAGGTTTAGGATAAGGGTAAGGGTTAGGTTTAGGGTTAGGGTTAGGTTTAGGGGTTAGGGTTAGTGTTAGGGTTAGGTTAAGGGTTTGGTTTAGGGTTAGGGTTAGAGTAAGGGAAAGGGTTAGGGTTAGGGGTAAGGGTTAGGGTTAGTGTTATGGTTACGGTTAGGGTTAGGGTTAGGGTTAGGATAACGGTTAGGGTTTAGGGTTAGTGTTAGTGTTAGGTTAAGGGTTTGGGTTAGGGTTAGGGTTAGAGGAAGGGAAAGGGTTAGGGTTAATGTTAAGGTTAGGGTTAGGTTTAGGTTTAGGGTTAGGGTTAGGATAAGGATAAGGATTAGGGTTAGGATTAGGTTTAGGGTTAGGTTTAGGGTAAGGGTTAGGGTTAGGGTTAGGGGTAGGTTTACGGTTAGGGTTAGGGTAGGGGTAAGGGTTAGGGTTAGGGTTAGGGTAAGGTTTAGTGTTGGGGTTAGCGTTATGGTAAGGGTAAGGGTTAGGTTTAGGGTTAGGGTTAGGGTTAAGGTAAGGGTAAGGGTTATTGTTAGGGTTAGGGTTAGGTTTAGGGTAAGGTTTAGGGTTATGTTTATAGTAAGGGTAAGTTTTAGTGTTGGTTAGGCTTAGGGTTAGAGATAGGGTTAGGGTAAGGGTAAGGGTTAGGGTTAGGGTTAGGGTTAGGGTTAGGTTTAGGGTTAGGGTAAGGGTAAGGGTAAGGGTTAGGGTTAGGGTTAGTTTTAGGGTTAGGTTTAGGGTTAGGTTTACGGTAGGGGTTAGGGTAAGGGTAAGTGTTAGGGTTAGGGTTAGGGTTAAGATAAGGGTAAGGGTAAGGTTAGGGTTAGGTTTAGGGTAAGGGTAAGGGTTAGGGTTAGCGTTAGGTTTAGGGTTAGAGTAAGGGTAAGAGTAAGGGTAAGTGTTAGGGTTAGAGTTAGGGTTAGGGTTAGGGTAAGGGTTAGGGTTAGGGTTAGGGTAATGGTAAGGTTTAGGGTTAGGGTTAGGGTTAGGGTTAGGGTAAGGGTAAGGGTTAGGGTTAGGGTTAGGGTTTGGTTTAGGGTAAGGGTAAGGGTTAGGGTTATGTTTAGGGTTAGAGTTAGGTTTAGTGTTAGGGTTAGGGTTAGGGTAAGGGTAAGGGTTTGGGTTAGATTAAGGTTAGGGTTAGGTTAAGGGTAAGGTTTAAGTTTAGGTTTAGGATTAGGTTTAGGGTTAAGGTTATGGTGAATGTTAGGGTAAGGATAAGGGTTAGGTTAGCGTTAGGTTTAGGGTTAAGGTTAGAGTTAGGTTAAGGGTTAGGGTTAATGTTAGGGTTAGGGTTAGGGTTAGGGTTAGGGGTAGGGTAAGGGTAAGGGTTATGGTTAGGTTTAGGCTTAGGGTTAGGGTTAGGGTAAGGATAAGGATTAAGGATAGGGTTAGGGTTAGGGTTAAGGTTAGGGTTAGGGTGAGGGTAAGGGCAAGGGTTAGGGTTAGGTTTAGGGTTAGGGTTACGGTAAGGGTTAGGGTTACGGTTAGGGTTAGGGTTAGGTTTAGGGTAAGGTTTAGGGTTAGGGTTATGGTAAGGGTTAGGGTTAGGGTTAGGGTAAGGAATAGGGTTAAGTTTAGGGTTAGGGTTAGAGTTAGGTTTAGGGTTAGGGTAAGGGTAAGGTTAAGGGTTAGGTTTAAAGTTAGGGTTAGGGTTAGGGTAAGGGTTAGGTTAGGGTTAGGGTAAGGATAAGGATTAGGGTTAGGGTTAGGTTTAGGATTAGGGTAAGAGTAAGGGTTAGGGTTAGGGTTAGGTTTAGGTTAAGGGTAAGGGTTAGGGTCAGATTTAGGGTTAGGGTTAGCGTTAGGGTAAGGGTAAGGGTTAAGGATAGGGTTAGGGTTAGGGTTAACGTTAGGGTTCGGGTGAGGGTAAGGGTAAGGTTTAGGGTTAGGTTTAGGGTTAGGGTTAGAGTAAGGGTTAGGGTTACGGTTAGGGTTAGGTTAGAGTTAGGTTTAGGATAAGGGTTAGGGTTAGGATTAGGGTAAGGGTAAGGTTTAGGGTTAGGGTTAGGTTTATGGTTAGGGTAAGGGAAAGGGTTAAGGTTAGGGTTAGGGTTAGGGTTAGGTTTAGGGTTAGGGTAAGGGTAGGGGTTAGCGTTAGGGTAAGGTTAAAGTGTAGGGTTAGGGTAATGATTAGGGTAGGGGTTAGGGTAAGTGTAAGTGTTAGGGTTATGGTTAGGGTTAGGATAAGGGTAAGGGTTAGGGTTAACGTTAGGGTTAGGTTTAGGGTTAGAGGTTAGAGTTTGGGTCTTGGTTAAGGTTCGGGTTAGGGTGAGGGAAGTGTAAGGTTTAGTGTAAGGTTGGGTTAGGGTTAGGGTAAGGGTTATGGTTACGGTTAGTGTTAGGGTTAGGGTTAGGTTTAGGGTAAGGGTAGGGTTAGGTTTAGGGAAAGAATAAGGGTTAGGGTTAGGGTTAGGATTAGGGTTAGGGTAAGGGAAATGGTTAAGTTTAGGGTTACGGTTAGAGTTAGGTTAAATGTTAGGGTAAGTGTAAGGGTTAGGGTTAGGGTAAGGGTAAGGGTTAGGGTTAGGGTAAGGGTTAGGGTAGGGGTTAGGGTAAGGGTAAGTGTAAGTGTTAGGGCTAGGGTTATGGTTATGGTTAGGATAAGAGTAAGGGTTAGGGTTAATGTTAGGGTTAGGGTTAGGGTTAGAGGTTAGGGTTTGGGTTAGGGTTAGAGGTTAGTTTAGTTTTATGGTTAGGGTTAGGGTAAGGATTAGGTTTAGGGTTAGGGTTAGGGTTAGGTTTAGGCTTAGGTTTAGGGTTACGGTTAGGGTAAGGGCAAGGGTTAGTGTTAGGGTTAGGGTTAAGGTTAGGGTTAGGGTTAGGGTTAGGGTTACGGTTAAGGTTAAGGTTAGGGTTAGGTTTAGGGTAAGGTTTAGGGTTAGGGTTAGGATAAGTGTTAGGGTTGGGGTTAGGGTTAGGGTTAGAGTTAGGTTTAGGGTTAGGGTTAGGGATAGGGTTTAGGGTTAGGGTTAGGGTAAGGGTTAGGGTTAGTGTTAGGGTTAGGGTTAGGGTAATTGTACGGTAGGGGTTAGGTAAGGGTAAGTGTTAGGGTTACGGTTAGGGTTACGATAAGGGTTAGGGTAAGGTTAGGGTTAGGTTTAGGGTAAGGGTAAGGGTTAGGGTTAGGGTTAGGTTTAGGGTTAGGTTTAGGGTAAGGGTAAGGGTTACATTTAGGGTTAGGGTTAGGTTTAGTCTTGGGGTTAAGTTTAGGATTATTGTAAGGGTTAGGTTTATGGGGAGGTTTAGTGTAAGGTTTAGGGTTACGGTAAGTTTTAGGGTTAGGGTTAGTGTAAGGGTATGTGTTAGGGTTAGGGTAAGGTTTAGGTTTAGCGTTAGGTTAAGGGTCAGGGTTAGGGTTAGGGTTAGGGTTAGGTTAAGTTTTAGAGTTAGGGTTAGGTTTAGGATAGGGGTTAAGGTAAGGGTTAGGGTTAGGTTTGGGTTAGGGTTAGCGTTAGGGTAACGGTAAGGGTTAAGGATATGGTTAGGGTTAGGGTTACGGTTAGGGTTAGGGTGAGGGTAAGGGTAAGCGTTAGGGTTAGGTTTAGGGTTAGGGTTAGAGTAAGGGTTAGGGTTACGGTTAGGGATAGGTTAGGGTTAGGTTTAGGATAAGGGTTATTGTTAGGATTAGGGTAAGGGTAAGTTTTAGGGTTAGGGTTAGGTTTAGGGTTAGGGTAAGGGTAAGGGTTAGCGTTAGGGTAAGGTTAAAGTTCAGGGTTAGGGTAAGGGTTAGGGTAGGGGTTAGGGTAAGGGTAAGGGTTAGGGTTAACCTTAGGGTTAGGGTTAGGGTTAGAGGTTAGGTTTAGGGTAAGGGTAAGGTTTAGGGTTAGGGTTAGGGTTAGGGTAAGGGAAAGGGTTAAGTTTAGGGTTAGGGTTAGGGTTAGTTTTAGGTTAGGGTAAGGGTAAGGGTTAGGGTTAGGGTAAGGGTAAGGGTTAGGTTAGGGTAAGGGTTAGGGTAGGGGTTAGAATAAGGGTAAGTGTTAGGGTTTGAGTTAGGGTTAGGATAAGGGTAAGGGTTAGGGTTATCGTTAGGGTTAGGGTTAGGGTTAGAGGTTAGGGTTTGGGTTAGGGTTAGAGGTTAGGTTTAGGTTTAGGGTTAGGGTAAGGCTAAGGATTAGGTTTAGCGTTAGGGTTAGGATTAGGTTTAGGGTTTGGTTTAGGGTTAGGGGTAGGGTAAGGGCAACTGTTAGTGTTAGGGTTAGGGTTAAGTTTAGGGTTAGGGTTAGGGTTACGGTTAAGGTTAGGATTAGGGTTAGGTTTATAGTAAGGTTTAGGGTTAGGGTTAGGGTAAGGGTTAGGGTTTAGGGTTAGGGTTAGGGTTAGGGTAAGGGTTAGGGTTAGTTATAGGTTTAGGGTTAGGGTAAGGTTTACGGTTAGGGTTAGGGTAAGGCTAAGGTTTAGGGTTAGGGTTAGGTTTCAGGTTAGGTTTAGGTTTAGGGTTAGGGTAAGGGTAAGGGTCAGGGTTAAGTTAGGGTTAGTTTTACACTTTGGAGTAGGGTTGGGGTTAGGGCAAGTGTAAGGGTTAGACTTAGGGTTATGGTTAGGTTTAGTCTTGGGGTTAAGTTTAAGATTATTGTAAGGGTTAGGGTTAGGGTTAGGGTTAGGGTTAGGGTTAGTGTTAGTGTTATGATTAGGGTTAGGGTTAGGGTTAGGTTTAGGTTTAGGGTTAGGGTAAGGGTAAGGGTTAGACTTAGGGTTAGGGTTAGGTTTAGTCTTGGGGTTAAGTTTAAGATTATTGTAAGGGTTAAGGTTAGGGTTAGGGTTAGGTTTAGGGTTAGGGTTAGTGTTAGTGTTATGGTTAGGTTTAGGGTTAGGGTTAGGGTTACGGTAAGGGTTATTGTTTAGGGTTAGTGTTAGGGTTAGGTTAAGGGTTAGGGTTACGGTTAGCGTTAGAGTAAGGGAAAGGGTTAGGGTTAAGTTTAAAGTTAAGGTTAGGTTTAGGTTTAGGGTTAGGGTTAGGATAAGGGTAAGGGTTAGTGTTAGGATTAGGATTCGGGTTAGGGTTAGGGTAAGGGTGAGGGTTAGGGTTAGGGTTAGGGTTAGGTTTAGGGTTAGGATTAGGGTTACGGTTAGGGTAAGGGTTAGGGTTAGGGAAGGGTATGTGTTAGGGTTAGGCTTAGGGTTAGGGTAAGGGTAAGGGTTAGGGTTAGCGTTAGGGTAAGGGTAAGGGTTAGGGTTAGGGTTCGGGTTAGGTTAAGGTTTAGGGTTAGGGTTAGGGTTAGGGTAGGGGTTAGGGTAAGGGTAAGTGTTAGGGTTAGGGTTAGGTTTAGGATAAGGGGAAGGGTTAGGGTTAGAGTTAGGGGTAAGTGTTAGGGTTAGTGTTATGGTTACGGTTAGGGTTAGGGTTAGGGTTAGGATAAGGGGTAGGGTTTAGGGTTAGTGTTAGGGTTAGTTTAAGGGTTTGGGTTAGTGTTAGGGTTAGAGTAAGGGAAAGGGTTAGGGTTAATGTTAAGGTTAGGGTTAGGTTTAGGTTTACGGTTAGGGTTAGGATAAGGATAAGGGTTAGGGTTAGGATTAGGGTTACAGTTAGGGTTAGGGTAAGGGTTAGGGTTAGGGTTAGGTTATGGTTAGGTTTAGGGTTACGATTAGGGTTAGGGTTAAGTTTAGGGTAAGTGTATGTGTTATGGTTAGGGTTAGAGTTATGGTAAGGGTTAGGGTTAGGGTTAGGTTAGGGTTAGGTTTAGGGTAAGGGTAAGGGATAGGGTTAGGGTTAGGTTTAGGGTTAGGGTAAGGGTAAGGGTAAGTGTTAGGGTTAGAGTTAGGGTTAGGGTTAGGGTAAGGGTTAGGGTTAGGGTTAGGGTTAGGGTAAGGGTAAGGTTTAGGGTTAGGGTTAGGGTTAGGTTTAGGGTAAGGGTAAGGGTTAGGGTTACGTTTAGGGTTAGAGTTAGGTTTAGGGTTAGGGTTAGGGTTAGGTTAAGGGTAAGAGTTAAGGTTACAATAAAGTTAGGGTTAGGTTAAGGGTAAGGTTTAGGTTTAGGGTTAGGATTAGGTTTAGGGTTAGGGTTATGGTTATTGTTAGGGTAAGGATAAGGGTTAGGTTAGCGTTAGGTTTAGGGTTAGGGTTAGAGTTAGGGTAAGGGTTAGGGTTAATATTAGGGTTAGGGTTAGGGTTAGGGGTAGGGTAAGGGTAAGGGTTATGGTTAGGTTTAGGCTTAGGGTTAGGGTTAGGGTAAGGATAAGGGTTCAGGATAGGGTTAGGGTTAGGGTTAAGGTTAGGGTTAGGGTGAGGGTAAAGGCAAGGGTTTGGGTTAGGTTTAGGGTTAGGGTTAGGGTAAGGGTTAGTGTTACGGTTAGGGTTAGGGTTAGGGTTAGGTTTAGGGTAAGTTTTAGGGTATGGTTAGGGTAAGGGTTAGGGTTAGGGTAAGGGAAAGGGTTAAGTTTAATATTAGGGTTAGGTTTAGGGTTAGGGTTAAAGATAGGGTTAGGTTTAGGGTAAGGGTTAGGTTAGGGTTAGGGTAAGGGTAAGGATTAGGATTAGGGTTAGGGTTAGGGTTAGGGTAAGAGTAAGGTTTAGGGTTAGGGTTAGGGTTAGGTTTAGGGTAAGTGTAAGGGTTAGGGTTAGGTTTAGGGTTTGGTTTAGCACTAGGGTAAGGGTTAGAGTTAGGGTTAGGGTTAGGGTTAGGGTTAGGTTTAGGGTAAGGTTTAGGGTTAGGGTTAGGGTTAGGATAAGGGTAAGGGTTAGGCTTAACGTTAGGGTTAGGGTTAGGGTTAGATGTTAGGGTTTGGGTTAGGGTTAGAGGTAAGGTTTAGGTTTAGGGTTAGGGTAAGGGTAAGGATTAGGTTTAGGGTTAGGTTTAGGATTAGGTTTAGGGTTAGTTTTAGGGTTAGGAGTAGGGTAAGGGCAACTCTTAGTGTTAGGGTTGGGGTTAAGGTTAGGGTTAGGGTTAGGGTTAGGGTACGGTTAAGGTTAGGGTTAGGGTTAGG
>JANJXV010000044.1:3620000-3632500 GCA_024803745.1 Megascapheus bottae
TTAATGTTAGGGTTAGGTTTAGGGTTATGATAAGGGTAAGGGTTAGGGTTAGAGTTAGGATTAGGGTTAGGGTAAGGGTTAGGGTTAGGGTAAGGGTAAGGGTTAGGGTTAGGGTTAGGTTTAGGTTTAAGGTTAGGGTTAGGGTTAGGGTTAGGGTAAGGTTAAGGGTTAGGGTTAAGATTAGTGTTAGGGTTAGGGTTAGGGTTAGGGTTAGGGTTAGGGTTAGGGCTAGGATAAGGTTAAGTGTTAGGGTTAGGTTTAGGGTTAGGGTTAGTGTAAGGGTTAGGGTTAGGGTTAGGTTTAGGGTTAGGTTTAGGGTTAGGGTTAGGTTAAGGGTAAGGGTTAGGGTTAGGGTTAGGGTTAGGTTTAGTGTTGGGGATAAGTTTAGGGTTAGGGTAAGGGTTAGGGTTAGGGTTAGGGTTAGGTTTAGGGTTAGGTTTAGGGTTACGGTTAGGGTTAGGGTTAGGGTTAGGATTAGGGTAAGGCTAAGGGTTAGGGTTAGGGTTAGGGGTAGGGGTAGGGAAGGTGTTAGGGTAAGGGTAAGTGTTAGGTTTAGGATTAGGGTTTGGGTAAGGTTAAGGGTAAGGGTTAGGGTTAGGTTTAGGGTTAGGGTAAGGGTAAGGGTAAGGGTTAGGGTTAGTGTTAGGTTTAGGGTAAGGGTAAGGGTTAGGGTAAGGGTAAGTCTTAGGGTTAGGGTTAGGGTTAGGGTTTGGGTAAGTGTTAGGGTTAGGGTTAGATTTAGGGTTAGGGTAAGGTTTAGGGTTAGGGTTAGGGTAAGGGTGAGGTTTAGGGTTAGGATTAGGGTTAGGGGTAGGGGTAGGGAAGGTGTTAGGGTAAGGGTAAGTGTTAGGTTTAGGATTAGGGCTAGGGTAAGGTTAAGGGTAAGGGTTAGGGTTAGGGTTAGGGTTCGGTTTACGGTTAGGGGAAGGGGAAGTGGAAGGGTTAGGTTAGGGTTAGGGTTAGGGTTAGTGAAGGGGTTAGGGTAACGGTAAGTGTTAGGTTTAGGGTTAGGGTTAGGCTAAGGGTAAGGGTAAGGTTTAGGGTAGAGTTAGGGTTAGGGTTAGGGTAAGGTTAAGGGTTAGGGTTAGGGTAAGGGTAAGGTTTAGGGTTAGGGTTAGGGTTAGGGTAAGGGTAAGGGTTAGGGTTAGGTTTAGGGTAAGGGTAAGGGTTAGGATTATGGTTAGGGTTAGGGTTAGGTTAAGGGTTAGGGTTAGGGTTAGGGTAAGGGTACGGGTTAGGGTTAGATTTAGGGTTACAGTTAGGTTAAGGGTAAGGTTTAGGTTTAGGGTTAGGGTTAGGTTTACTGTAAGGGTTACAGTTAGGGTTATGGTAAGGATAAGGTTTAGGTTAGCGTTAGGGTTAGGGTTAGGGTTAGAGTTAGGGTAAGGGTTAGGGTTAATGTTAGGTTTAGGGTTAGGGTTAGGGTAAGGGTAAGGTTTAGGGTTAGGTTTAGCGTTAGGGTTAGGGTTAGGGTAAGGATAAGGGTTAAGGATAGGGTTAGGGTTAGGGTTAAGTTTATGGTTAGGGTTAGGGTAAGGGTTAGGTTTAACGTTAGGGTTAGGGTTAGGGTTTGAGGTTAGGGTTTGGGTTAGGGTTACAGGTTATGTTTATTGTTAGGGTTAGGGTAAGGGTCAGGGTTAGGTTTAGGGTTAGGGTTAGGGTTAGTTTAGGGTTAGGGTTAGGGTTAGTGTAAGGGCAAGGGTTAGGTTTAGGGTTAGGGTTAAGATGAAGGTTAGGGTTAGGGTTAGGGTTACGGTTAAGGTTAGGTTTAGGTTTAGGGTTAGGGTTAGAGTTAGGTTCAGGGTTAGGGTTAGGTTTTAGCGTTAGGGTTAGGGTTAGGGTAAGGGTTAGGGTTAGTGTTAGGGTTAGGGTTAGGGTAAGGTTAGGATTAGGGTTAGGGTTAGGGTTAGGGTTAGGGTAAGGGCAAGGTTTAGGTTTAGTGTTAGGGTTAAGATGAGGGTTAGGGTTAGGGTTAGGGTTACGGTTAAGGTTAGGTTTAGGGTTAGGGTTAGGGTTTGAGTTAGGTTCAGGGTTAGGGTTAGGTTTTAGGGTTAGGGTTAGGGTTACGGTAAGGGTTAGGGTTAGTGTTAGGGTTAGGGTTAGGGTAAGGTTAGGGTTAGGGTTAGGGTTAGGGTTAGGGTTATTGTTAGGGTTAGGGTATGTGTTAGGTTTAGGGTAAGGGTTAGGGTTAGCGTAAGGGTATGTGTTAGGGTTAGGGTAAGGATTAGGGTTAGGGTAAGGGTTAGAGTTAGGGTTAGGGTTAGGGTATGTGTTAGAGTTAGGGTTAGGGTTAGGGAAAGTGTTAGGGTTAGCGTTAGGGTATGGGTAAGGGTTAGGGTAAGGGTCAGGTTTAGGTTATGTTTTAGGGTTAGGGTTAGGGTAGGGTTTAGTGTAAGGGTAAGTGTTAGGGTTAGTTTTAGGTTTAGGATAAGGGTAAGGGTTAGGGTTAGTGTTACTGTTAGGGTTAGGGGTTAGGTTTAGGGTTAGTGTTATGGTTAGGGTTAGGGGTTAGGGTCAGGGTTAGGGTAAGGGTTAGGGTTTAGGGTTAGTGTTAGGGTTAGTTTAAGGGTTAGGGTTAGGGGTAGGGTTAGAGTAAGGGTAAGAGTTAGGGTTAAGGTTAAGGTTAGGGTTAGGTTTAGGTTTAGGGTTAGGGTTAGGTTAAGGGCAAGGGTTAGGGTTAGGGTAAGGGTTAGGGTAAGGCTTAGGGTTAGGGTTAGAGGTTAGGGTTTGGGTTAGTTTTAGGGTTAGGTTTAGGGTTAGGGTTAGGCTAAGGGTTAGGTTTAGGGTTAGGGTTATGGTTAGTGTTAGGTTTAGGGTTAGGGTAAGGGCAAGGGTTAGGGTTAGGTTTAGGGTTAAGATTAGGGTTAGGGTTATGGTTAGGTTTAGTGTAAGTTTAGGGTTAGGGTTAGGGTTAAGTTTATGGTAAGGGTTAGGTTTATTGTTAGGGTAAGGGTTAGGGTAAGGGTTAGGTTTAGGGTAAGGGTTAGGGTTATGTTTAGGGTAAGGGTAAGTTTTAGTGTTAGGGTTAGGGTTAGGGTTAGGGTAAGGGTAAGGGTTAGGGTTAGGGTTAGGTTAACTGTCAGGGTTAGGGTTAGGTTTAGTTTAAGTGTTAGGGTTAGGGGTAGGGTTAGGATAGGTGTTAGGGTAAGGGTAAGTGTTACGTTTAGTTTTAGGGTTACGGTAAGTGTAAGGGTTAGTGTTAGGATTAGGGTTAGGGTTAGGGTAAGGGTAAGAGTTAGGGTTAGGTTTTGGGTTAGGCTTAGGGTAAGGGTAAGGGTTAGGTTTAGGGTTAGGGTTTATTTTAGGGTTAGTGTTAGAGTTAGGGTTAGGGTTATGCTAAGGGTAAGGGTTAGGCTTAGATTTAGGCTTAGGGTTAGGTTAAGGGTAAGATTTAGTTTTAGGGTTAGAGTTAGGTGTAGGGGTAGGGTTAGGGTTAGGTTTAGTGTAAGGATAAGGGTTAGGTTAGCGTTAGGGTTAGGGTTAGGATTAGAGTTAGGTTTAAGTTTAGGATTAGGGTGAGGGTAAGGGTAAGGGTTAGGGTTAGGGTTAGGGTTAGTGTAAGGGTTAGGGTTAGGTTTAGGGTAATGGTAAGGTTTAGGGTTAGGGTTAGTGTTAGGGTAAGGGAAAGGGTTAAGTTTAGGGCTAGGGTTAGGGTTAGGTTTAGGGTTAGGGTAAGTTTAAGGTTTAGGGTTAGGGTAAGGGTTAGGGTAGGGGTTAGGGTAAGGGTAGGTGTTATTGTTAGGTTTAGGGTTAGGATAAGGGTAAGGGTTAGGGTTAACGTTAGGGTTAGGGTTAGGGTTAGAAGTTAGGGTTTGTGTTAGGGTTATAGGTTAGGTTTAGGGTTCGGGTTAGGGTAAGTGTAAGGGTTAGGTTTAGGGTTAGGGTTAGGGTTAGGTTTAGGGTTAGGGTTAAGGTTAGGGTTAGGGTTAGGGTTAGGGTTACGGTTAAGGTTAGGGTTAGGTTTAGGTTTAGGGTAAGGTTTAGTGTTAGGGTTACGGTAAGGGTTAGGGTTGGTTTTAGGGTTAGGGTTAGGGTTAAATTTAGGTTAGGGTTAGGGTTAGGGTTTGGGTTAGGGTAAGTGTTAGGGTTAGTGTTAGGGTTAGGGTTAGGGTAAGGTTTACGGTTAGGGTTAGGGTAAGGCTAAGGGTTAGGGTTAGGGTTAGGGGTAGGGTAAGGGTAAGGGTCAGGGTTAAGGTAGGGTTAGTGTTAGGCTTGGGTTAGGGTTAGGGTTAAGGTAATGGTAAGGGTTAGGGTTAGGGTTAGTGTAAAGGTTAGGGTTAGGGTTAGGGTAAGTGTAAGGGTTAGAGTTAGGGTTAGGTTTAGGTTTAGTCGGGGTTAAGTTAGGATTATTGTAAGGGTTAGTGTTAGGGTTAGGGTTAGGGTTAGGGTAAGGGTAAGGGTTAGGGTTATCGTTAGGCTAAGGGTAAGTGATAGTGTTAGGGTTAGGTTAAGGTTTAGGGTTAGGATTAATGTTAGGGTAGTGGTTAGGGTAAGGGTAAATGTTAGGGTTAGGGTTAGGTTTAGGTTAAGGGTAAGGGTTAGGGTTAGGGTTAGGTTTAGGGTTAGTGTTATGGTTTGGGTTAGGGGTTAGGGTTAGGGTTAGGGTAAGGGTTAGGGTTTTTGGGTTAGTGTTAGGGTTAGGTTTAGTGTTAGGGTTAGGGTTAGGGTTAGAGTAAGGGTAAGGTTGAGGGTTAAGGTTAAGGTTAGGGTTAGGTTTATGTATAGGTTTAGGGTTAGGTTTAGGGTAAGGATAAGGGTTAGGGGTAGGATTAGGGTTAGGGTTAGGGTAAGGGTTAGGGTTATGGTTAGGGTTAGGGTTAGGTTTAGGGTTAAGTTTAGGGTAAGGGTAAGTTTAGGGTTAGGATTATGGTTAGGGTTAGCGGAAGGGTTAGGGTTAGGATTAGGGTTAAGGTAAGGTTAAGGGTTAGGGTTAGGTTTAGGTTTAGGGTAAGGGTTCGGGTTAGGTTTAGGGTAAGTGTAGGGTTTAGGGTTAGGGTGAGGGTTAGGTTTAGGGTAAGGGTAAGGGTTAGGGTTAGGGTTAGGGATAGGTTTAGGGTTAGGGTAAGTGTAAGGGTTACGTTTAGGGTTAGGATTAGGGTGAGGGTTAGGTTAGGGTTTAGGGGAAGGGTAAGTGTTAGCGTTAGGGTTAGGGTTAGAGTAAGGGTAAGGGTTAGGGTTAGGGTTAGGGTTAGGGTTAGAGGTGAGGGTTTGTGTTAGGGTTAGGATTAGATTTAGGGTTAGGGTTAGGGTAAGGGTTATGTTTAGAGTTAGGGTTAGGGTTAGTGTTAGGATTAGGGTTAGGTTTAGGGTAAGGGCAAGGGTTAGGGTTAGGGTTAAGGTTAGGGTTAGGGTTATGGTTAGGGTTAGGGTAAGTTTAGGGTTACGGTTAGGGTTAGGGTAAGATTTAGGTTTATTGTTAGGGTAAGTGTGAGGGTTAGAGTTAGGGTTAGCATTACGTTTAGGGTAAGGGTTAGGGTTATGTTTAGGGTAAGGGTAAGTTTTAGTGTTAGGGTTAGGGTTAGGGTTATGGTAAGGGTAAGTTTTACTGTTAGTGTTAGGGTTAGGGTTAGGTTAAGCGTAAGGGTTAGGGTTAGGGTTAGGGTTAGGTTAAGGTTTAGGGTTAGGGTTAGGGTAGGGGTTAGGGTAAGGGTAAGTGTTAGGGTTAGGGTTAGGGTTAGGATATGGGTAAGGGTTAGGGTTAAGGTAAGGTTAGTTTTAGGGTTAGGGTTAGGGTTAGGCAAGGGTAAGGGTTAGAGTTAGGATTAGGGTTAGGGTTAGGGTAAGGGTTAGGGTTAGGTTTAGGGTTAGGGTTAGGGTAAGGGTAAGGGTTAGGTTTAGGGTTAGGGTTAGGGTTAGGGTTAGAGTTAGGGTAAGAATAAGGGTTTGGGTTAGGGTTAGGCTTAAGTTTAGGGTTATTGTGAGGCTAAGGGAAAGGGTTAGGTTTAGGTTTAGGGTTAGGGTTAGGGTAAGGGTAAGAGTTAGGGTTAGGGTTAGGGTTAGGTTTTTGGTTTGGGTTAGGGTTAGGGTTAGGGTAAGGGTAAGGGTTAGGGTTACGGTTACGGTTAGGGTTATGGTTAGGTTTCGGGTTAGGGTTAAGGTTAGGGTTAGGGTAAGGTAATGGTTAGGTTTAGGATTAAGGTTAGGGTTAGTGTAAGGGTTAGGTTTAGGGTTAGGGTTTGGTTAAGGGTTAGGGTAAGGGTTAGGGTTAGGGTTAGGCTTAGGGTAAGGGTAAGCGTTAGGGTTAGGGTTAGGGTTAAGTTTAAGTTTAGGGTTAGGGTTAGGGTTAGGATAAGAGTAAGGGTTAGGGTTAGGGTTAGGCTTAGGCTTAGGTTTAGGGTTAGGTTAGCGTTAGGTTTAGGGTTAGGATTAGAGTTAGGGTAAGGGTTAGGGTTAATGTTAGGGTTAGGGTTAGGGTTAGGGTAAGGGTAAGGGTTAGGGTTAGGTTTAGGGTTAGGGTTAAGTTTAGGGTTACGGTGTGGGTAAGGGAAGGGTTAGGGTTACGGTTAGGTTTAGGGTAAGGGTTAGGGTTAGGTTAAGGGTAAGAGTAAGGTTTTGGGTTAGGGTTAGGGTTAGTGTTAGGGTAAGGGAAAGGGTTAAGTTTAGGGCTAGGTTTAGGGTTAGGGTAAGTGTAAGGGTTAGGGTTAGGGTAAGGGTTAGGGTAGGGGTTAGGGTAAGGGTAGGTGTTATTGTTAGGGTTAGGGTTAGGATAAGGTAAGGGTTAGGGTTAACGTTAGGGTTAGGGTCAGGGTTAGAGGTTAGGGTTTGGGTTAGGGTTAGAGGTTAGGTTTAGGTTTAGGGTTAGGGTAAGGGTAAGGGTTACGTTTACGGTTAGGGTTAGGTTTAGGGTTAGGGATAAGGTTAGTGTTAGGGTTAGGGTTACGGTTACGGTTAAGTTTAGGGTTAGGGTTAGGTTTAGGGTAAGGTTTAGGGTTAGGGTTACGGTAAGGGTTAGGGTTGGTTTTAGGGTTAGGGTTAGGGTTAGAGTTAGGTTTAGGGTTAGGTTTAGGGTTTAGGGTTAGGGTTAGGGTTAGGGTAAGAGATAGGGTTAGTGTTAGGGTTAGGGTTAGGGTAAGGGTTACAGTTAGGGTTAGGGTAAGGCTAAGGGCTAGGGTTAGGGTTATGTTTCAGGTTAGGGTTAGGGTTAGGGTTAGGGTAAGGGTAAGGGTCAGGGTTAATGTAGGGTTAGTGTTAGGCTTGGGTTAGGGTTAGGGTTAGAGTAATGGTAAGGGTTAGGGTTAGGGTTAGGGTAACGGTTAGGGTTAAGGTTAGGGTTAGGGTTAGGTTTAGGGTTAGGGTTAGGGTAAGTGTAAGGGTTAAAGTTAGGGTTAGGTTTAGGTTTAGTCGGGGTTTAGTTTAGGATTATTGTAGGGGTTAGGGTTAGGGTTAGGTTTAGTGTAAGGTTTAGGGTTATGGTTATGGTTAGGGTAAGGGTATGTGTTAGGGTTAGGGTTAGGGTTAGGGTAAGGGTTAGGGTTAGCGTTAGGGTAAGGGTAAGGGATAGTGTTAGGGTTAGGTTAAGGTTTAGGGTTAGGATTAATGTTAGGGTAGTGGTTAGGGTAAGGGAAAGTGTTAGGGTTAGGTTTAGGTTTAGGATAAGGGTAAGGGTTAGGGACAGTGTTAGGGTTAGGGTTAGGGTTAGAGTAAGGGTATGGTTGAGGGTTAAGGTTAAGGTTAGGGTTAGGTTTAGGTTTAGGTTTAGGGTTAGGGTTAGGGTAAGGGTAAGGGTTAGGGGTAGGATTAGGGTTAGGGGTAGGGTAAGGGTTAGGGTTAAGGTTAGGGTTAGGGTAAGGGTTAGGGTTAGTGTTAGGGTTAGGGTTAGGGTAAGGTTTACGGTTAGGCTTAGGGTAAGGCTAAGGGCTAGGGTTAGGGTTATGTTTCAGGTTAGGGGTAGGGTTAGGGGTAGGGTAAGGGTAAGGTTCAGGGTTAAGGTAGGGTTAGTGTTAGGCTTGGGTTAGGGTTAGGGTTATTGTAATGGTAAGGGTTAGGGTTAGGGTTAGTGTAAAGGTTAGGGTTAGGGTTAGGGTTAGGGTTAGGTTTAGGGTTAGGATTAGGGTAAGTGTAAGGGTTAGAATTAGGGTTAGGTTTAGGTTTAGTCGGGGTTAAGTTTAGGATTATTGTAAGGGTTAGGATTAGGGTTAGGTTTAGTGTAAGGTTTAGGGTTATGGTTATGGTTAGGGTAAGGGTATGTCCTAGGGTTAGGGTTAGGATTAGGGTAAGGGTTAGGGTTAGCATTAGGGTAAGGGTAAGGGATAGTGTTAGGGTTAGGTTAAGGTTTAGGGTTAGGATTAATGTTAGGGTAGTGGTTAGGGTAAGGGTAAGTGTTAGGGTTAGGGTTAGGTTTAGGATAAGGGTAAGGGTTAGGGATAAGGTTAGGGTTAGGTTTAGGGGTTAGGGTTAGGGTTAGTGTAATGGTTTGGCTTAGGGGTTAGGGTTAGGGTTAGGGTAAGGGTTAGGGCTTAGGGTTAGTTTTAGGGTTAGGTTAAGGGTTAGGGTTAGGGTTAGGGTTAGAGTAAGGGTAAGGTTGAGGGTTAAGGTTAAGGTTAGGGTTAGGTTTATGTTTAGGTTTAGGGCTAGGGTTAGGGTAAGGGTAAGGGTTAGGGGTAGGATTAGGGTTAGGGTTAGGGTAATGGTTAGGGTTATGGTTAGGGTTAGGGTTAGGTTTAGGGTTAAGTTTAGGGTAAGGGTAAGGTTTAGGGTTAGGATTATGGTTAGGGTTAGCGGAAAGGTTAGGGTTAGGATTAGGGTTAATGTAAGGTTAAGGGTTAGGGTTAGGATTAGGTTTAGGGTAAGGGTTCGGGTTAGGTTTAGGGTAAGGGTAGGGTTTAGGGTGAGGGTGAGGGTTAGGTTTAGGGTAAGGGTAAGGGTTAGGGTTAGGGTTAGGGATAGGTTTAGGGTTAGGGTAAGTGTAAGAGTTAGGTTTAGGGTTAGGATTAGGTTGAGGGTTAGGGTAGGGTTTAGGGGAAGGGTAAGTGTTAGCGTTAAGGTTAGGGTTAGAGTAAGGGTAAGGGTTAGGGTTAGGTTTAGGGTTAGGGTTAGAGGAGAGGGTTTGGGTTAGGGTTAGGGTTTCGTTTAGGGTTAGGGTTAGGGTAAGGGTTATGTTTAGGGTTAGGGTTAGGGTTAGTGGTAGGATTAGGGTTAGGTTTAGGGTAAGGCAACGGTTAGGGTTAGGGTTAAGGTTAGGGTTAGGTTTATGGTTAGGGTTAGGGTAAGTTTAGGGTTAGGGATAGGGTTAGGGTAAGATTTTGGTTTAATGTTAGGGTAAGTGTGAGGGTTAGAGTTAGGGTTAGGATTAGGTTTAGGGTAAGGGTTAGGGTTATGTTTAGGGTAAGGGTAAGTTTTAGTGTTAGGGTTAGGGTTAGGGTTATGGTAAGGGTAAGTTTTACTGTTAGTGTTAGGATTAGGGTTAGGTTAAGCGTAAGGGTTAGGGTTAGGGTTAGGGTTAGGTTAAGGTTTAGGGTTAGGGTTAGGGTTAGGGTAGGGGTTAGGGTAAGGGTAAGTGTTAGGGTTAGGGTTAGGGTTAGGATATGGGTAAGGGTTAGGGTTAAGGTAAGGTTAGTTTTAGGCTTAGGGTTAGGGTTATGGTTAGGCAAGGGTAAGGGTTAGAGTTAGGATTAGGGTTAGGGTTAGGGTAAGGGTTAGGGTTAGGTTTAGGGTTATTGTGAGGCTAAGGGTAAGGGTTAGGTTTAGGTTTAGGGTTAGGGTTAGGGTAAGGGTAAGAGTTAGGGTTAGGGTTAGGGTTAGGTTTTTGGTTAGGATTAGGGTTAGGGTTAGGGTTAGGGTAAGGGTAAGGGTTAGGGTTACGGTTACGGTTAGGGTTATGGTTAGGTTTCGGGTTAGGGTTAAGGTTAGGGTTAGGGTAAGGTAATGGTTAGGGTTAGCATTAAGGTTAGGGTTAGTGTAAGGGTTAGGTTTAGGGTTAGGGTTAGGGTTAGGTTAAGGGTTAGGGTAAGGGTTAGGGTTAGGGTTAGGGTTAGGGTTAAGTATAAGTTTAGGGTTAGGGTTAGGGTTAGGATAAGTGTAAGGGTTAGGGTTAGGGTTAGCGTAGGTGTTAGGGTAAGGGTAAGTGTTAGGGTTAGGGTTAGGGTTAAGGTTAGGGTAAGGGTATGTGTTAGGGTTAGAGTTAGGGTAAGGGTTAGGGTTAGCGTTAAGTTTAGGGTTAGGGTAAGGTTTACGGTTAGGGTTAGGGTAAGGCTAAGGTTCAGGGTTAGGGTTAGGTTTGAGGTTAGGGTTAGGGTTAGGGTTAGGGTAATGGTAAGGGTCAGGGTTAAGGTAGGGTTAGTGTTGGGTTTGGGTTAGGGTTAGGGTTAGGGTAAGGGTAAGGGTAAGGGTTAGTGTTAGGGTTAGTGTAAGGGTTAGGGTTAAGGTTAGGGTTAGGTTTAGGGTTATGTAAGGTAAGGGTTAGGGTTATAGTTAGGGTTAGGGTTAGGGTAAACCATAGGGTTAGAGTAAGGGTAAGGTTTAGGGTTAGGGTTAGGGTTAGGATTAGGGTAAGGGTAAGGGTTAGGGTTAGGGTTAGGTTTAGGGTAAGGGTTAGGTTTAGGGTTAGGGTTAGGGTTAAGGTTAGGTTTAGGGTTAGGGTAAGGGTAATGGTAAGGGTTAGGATTATAGTTAGTGTTAGGGTTAGGGTTAGGGTTAGGGTTAGAGTCAGGGTAAGGTTTAGGGTTAGGGTTAGGATTAGGGTAAGGGTATGTGTTAGGGTTAGGGTCAGGGTAAGGGTTAGGTTTAGCGTTAGGGTAACGGTGAGGGTTAGGGTTAGGTGTAGGGTAACGGTTAGGCTAAGGGTTAGGGTTAGGGTAAGGGTATGTGTTAGGGTTACGGTTAGGTTTAGGGTAGGGGTTCGGATTAGCATTAGGGTAAGGGTAAGGGTAAGGTTTAGGGTTAGGGTTAAGGTAAGGGTAAGGGTTAGGGTTGGTTTAGGTTAGGTTTAAGGTAACGGTTAGGGTTATGTTTAGGTTAAGGGTTAGGTTTAGTGTTAGGGTTAGGGTTAGGGTTAGGGTAAGGGTAATTGTTAGGGTTAGGGTTAGTGTTAAGGTTAGGTTTAGGGTTAGGTTAATGGTAAGGGTAAGGGTTAGGGTTAGGGTTAGGTTAAGGTTTAGGGTTAGGGTTAGGGTTAGCGCAGGTGTTAGGGTAAGGGTAAGTGTTAGGGTTAGGGTTAGGGTTAGGGTAAGGGTATGTGTTAGGGTTAGGGTTAGGGTAAGGGTTAGGGTTAATGTTAAGGTTAGGGTTAGGGTAAGGTTTACGTTTAGTTTTAGCGTAAGGCTACGGGTTAGGGTTAGGTTTAGGTTTCAGGTTAGAGTTAGGGTTAGGGTTAGGGTAAGGGTAAGGGTCAGGGTTAAGGTAGGGTTAGTGTTTGGCTTGGGTTAGGGTTAGGATTAGGGTAAGGGTAAGGGTTAGTGTTAGGTTTAGTGTAAGGGTTAGGGTTAAGGTTAGGGTTAAGTTTAGGGTTAGGGTAAAGGTAAGGTTTAGGTTTATAGTTAGGGTTAGGGTTAGGGTAAGGGTTAGGTTTAGAGTAAGGGTTAGGGTTAGGGTAAGGGTTAGGGTTAGGGTTAGGGTTAGGGTTAAGGTTATTATTAGGGTGAGGGTAAGGGTAAGGGTTAGGATTAGGTTTAGTGTTAGGGTAAGGGTAAGTGTTAGGGTAAGGGTTAGGTGTAGGGTTAGGGTTAGGGTTAGGGTAAGGGTGAGGGTTAGGGTTACGCTTAGTGTTAGGGTTAGGGTTAGGGTCAGGTTTAGTGTAAGGGTTAGTGTTAGGTTTAGGGAAAGGGTAAGGTTGAGGTTTAGGGTTAGGGTTAGTTTTAGGGTAAGGGAAAGGGTTAGGATTAGGGTTAGGGATAGCGTTAGGTTTAGGGTTAGGGTAAGGGTAAGGGTTAGTGTTAGGGTTAGTGTTAGGGTAAGGGGTAAGGTTAGGGTAAGTGTTAGGGTAGGGGTTAGGGTAAGGGTAAGTGTTAGGGTTAGGGTTAGGGTTAGGATAAGGGTAAGGGTTAGGGTTAAGGTTACGGTTAGGGTTAGGGTTAGAGGTTTGGGTAAGTGTTAGGGTAGGGGTTAGGGTAAGGGTAAGTGTTAGGGTTAGGGTTAGGGTTAGAGGTTAGGGTTTGGGTTATGGTTAGGGTTAGGGTTAGGTTTAGGGTTAGGCTTAGGGTAAGGGTAAGGGTTAGGTTTACGGTTAGGGTTAGGGTTAGTGTTATTTTTAGGGTTAGGGTTAGGGTTAGGGTAAGGTTTAGGGTGAGGGTTAGGGTTAGGGTTAGGGTTAGAGTTAGGTTTAGGGTTAGGATTAGGGGTTAGGGTTAGGGTTAGTGTAAGGGTTAGGGTTAGTGTTAGGGTTAGGGTTAGGGTTAGGGTAAGGGTAAGGGTTAGGGTTAGGGTTAGGTTTAGGTTTAGGGTAATGGTAAGGGTAAGGGTTAGGGTTAGGGTTAGGGTTAGGGTTAGAGGTTAGGGTTTGGGTTAGGGTTAGGGTTAGGGTTAGGTTTAGGGTTAGGCTTAGGGTAAGGGTAAGGGTTAGGTTT
>JANJXV010000044.1:3637500-3672500 GCA_024803745.1 Megascapheus bottae
GGTTTATGGTTAGGTTAGGGTTAGGTTTAGGGTTAGGGTAAGGGTAAGGGAAAGTGTTAGGGTTATAGTTAGGGTTAGGGTTAGGGTAAGGGTAAGGGTTAGGGTTAGTTTTAAGGTTAGGGTTAGGGTTAGCGTAGGTGTTAGTGTAAGGGTAAGTGTTAGGGTTAGGGTTAGGATAAGATTAAGGGTTAGGGTTAGGGTTAGGGTTAGGGTTAGGGTAAGGGTAAGGGTTAGGGTTAGGGTTAGGGTTAAGTTTAGCGTTAGGATAAGGGTAAGGGTAAGGGTTAGGGTTATAGTTAGGGTTAGGTTTAGGGTAAGGGTTAGGGTTAGGGTTAGAGTAAGGGTAAGGTTAGGGTTAGGGTTAGGGTTAGGATTAGGGTAAGGGTAAGGGTTAGGGTTAGTGTTAGGTTTAGGGTAAGGGTAAGGGTTAGGGTTACGGTTAGGGTTAGGGTTAGGGCTAGGGTTAGGGTAAGGGTTAGGGTTAGATTTAGGGTTAGGGTTAGGGTTAGGGTAAGGGTAAGGTTTAGGTTTAGGGTTAGGGTTATGTTTAGGGTTAGGATTAAGGTTAGGGTTAGGGAAAGGATAAGGGTTAGGTTAGGGTTAGGGTTAGAGTTAGGGTAAGGGTTAGGGTTAATGTTAGGGTTAGGGATATGGTTAGGGTTAGGGTAAGGGTAAGGATTAGGTTTAGGGTTCGGGTTAGGTTTAGGTTTAGGGTTAGGGTTAGGGAAAGGGTAAGGGGTAAGGTTTGGGTTAGGGTTAGGGTTAAGTTTAGGGTTAGGTTGAGGGTAAGGGTAAGGGTTAGGGTCAGGTTTAGTGTTAGGGTAAGGGTAAGTGTTAGGGTAAGGTTAGGTGTAGGGTTAAGGTTAGGGTTAGGGTAAGGGTAAGTGTTAGGGTTACAGTTAGGGTTAGGGTTAGGTTTAGGGTAAGGGTTAGGGTTAGGTTTAGGGAAAGGGTAAGGGTGAGGTTTAGGTTTAGGGTTAGGGTTAGGGTTAGGATAAGTGTTAGGGTTAGGGTTTGGGTTAGGATTAGATTTAGGGTAAGGGTAAGGGTTAGGGTTAAGTTGAGGGTTAGGGTTAGTGTTAGGGTCAGGGTTAGGGTAAGGGTAAGTGTTAGGGTTAGGTTTAGGGTTAGGGTAAGAGTAAGGGTTTGGTTTAGGTTTAGGGTTAGGTTTAGGGTTACGGTTAGGGTAAGGATAAGGGTTAGAGTTAAGGTTAGGGTTAGTGTTAGGGTTAGGGTTAAGGTTAGTGTGAGGATAAAGGTAAGCGTTAGGGTTAGGTTTATGGTTAGGTTTAGGGTTAGGGTAAGTGTTAGTGTTAGGTTTAGGGTTAGGGTAAGGGTGAGGGTTAGGGTTAAGGTTAGGGTTAGGGTAAGGTTTAGGGTTAGGGTTAGGTTTACTGTAAGGTTAAGGGTTAGGGTTAGGATTAGGTTTAGGGTTAGGGTAAAGGCTTGGGTTAGGGTTAGGGTTAGGGTTAGGTTTAGGGTTAGGGATAGGGTAAGGGTAAGGGTTGTGGTGAGGGTTACGGTTAGGTTTAGGGTTGGGGTTAAGATTAGGTTTAGGGTTAGTGTACCGGTAAGAGTTAGGGTTAGGGTTAGGGTTAAGGGTAAGGTTTAGGGTTAATGTTAGGGTTAGGGTTAGGGTTAGGTTTATTGTTACGGTTAGGGTTAGGGTTAGGGTTAGGGTAAGGGTATGTGTTAGGGTTAGGGTTAGGGACAGTGTTAGGGTAAGTGTTAGGGTTACGATTAGGGTTACGGTTAGGGTAAGTGTTAGGGTTAGGTTTAAGGTTAGGGTTAGGGTTGGGTTAGGGTTAGCGTTAGGGTAAGTGTAATGGTTAGGGTTAGGTTTAGGGTTAGAGTAATGGTAAGGGTTATGTTTAGCTTTAGGGTTAGTGTTAGGGTTAGGGTTAGGTTTAGGGTTACGGTTAGGGTTAGGATTAGGGTTAGTGTAAGGGTATGTGTTAGTGTTAGAGTTAGGGTTAGAGTTAGCGTTAGGGTAAGGGTAAGGGTTAGGGTTAGGGTTAGTGTTAAGGTAAGGGTAAGGGTTAGGGTTAGGGTTAGGGTTAGGTAAGGGTTAGAGTTAGGGTTAGGGTTAGTGTAAGGGTTAGGGTTAGGGTTAGTTTAAGTGTTATGGTTAGGGTTAGGGTTAAGGTTAGGATACGATTTATGGTTAGGGTTAGGGTTAAAGTTAGGGTGAGGGTAAAGGTAAGGGTTAGGGTTAGGTTTATGGTTCGGTTTAGGGTAAGGGTAAGTGTTAGTGTTAGGGTTAGGGTTAGGTTTAGGGTTAGGGTTACGGTTAGGGTTAGGGTAATGGTAAGGGTTAGGGTTAAGGTTAGGGTTAGGGTTAGGTTTAGGGTTAGTGTTTGGTTTAGGGTAAGGTTAAGGGTTAGGTTTAGGATTAGGGTTAGGGTTACGGTTAGGGTTAGGGTTAGGATATGTGTTAGTGTTAGGGTTAGGGTTTGAATTAGCGTTAGGGTAAGGGTTAGAGTTTGGGTTAGTGTTAAGGTAAGGTTAAGGGTTAGGGTTAGGTAAGGGTTAGGGTTAGGGTTAGGGTGAGGTTAGGGTTAGGGTTAGTTTAAGTGTTAGGGTTAGGGTTACGGTTAGTGTTAGGGTTAGGATAAGAGTTAGGGTTAGGGTTAGGGTTAAAGTTAGGATAAGGGTAAGTTTTAGGGTAGGGTTAGGGTTAGGGTAAGGGTAAGGGTTAGGGTTAAGGTTAAGGTTAGGTTTAGGGTTAGGTTTAGGGTAAGGGTTAGGGTTAGGTTTAGCATTAGGTTAAGGGTAAGGGTTAGGGTTAAGGTTAATGTTAGGTTTAGGGTTAGGTTTAGGGTAAGGGTAAGGGTTAGGGTTAGGGTTAGGGTTAGGGTTCGGGTTAGGATTAGGGTTAGGGTTATGGTAAGGTTTAGGGTTAGGGTTAGGGTTAAGTTTAGGTTTAGGGGTAGGTAAGGGTAAGGTTTAGGGTTAGGGTTAGGGTTAGGATAAGTGTTAGGGTTAGGGTTAGGGTTAGAGTTAGGGTAAGGGTAAGGGTTAGGGTTAAGGTGAGGGTTAGGGTTAGTGTTAGGGTCAGGGTTAGGGTAAGGGTAAGTGTTAGGGTTAGGTTTAGGGTTAGGGTAAGAGTAAGGGTTTGGTTTAGGTTTAGGGTTAGGTTTAGGGTTACGGTTAGGGTAAGGATAAGGGTTAGAGTTAAGGTTAGGGTTAGTGTTAGGGTTAGGGTTAAGGTTAGGGTGAGGGTAAAGGTAAGGGTTAGGCTTAGGTTTATGGTTAGGTTTAGGGTACGGGTAAGTGTTAGTGTTAGGTTTAGGGTTAGGTTTAGGGTTAGGGTTAGGGTAAGGGTAAGGGTTAGGGTTAAGGTTAGGGTTAGGGTTAGGTTTAGGGTTAGGGTTAGGTTTAGGGTAAGGTTAAGGTTCAGGGTTAGGATTAGGGATGGGTAAGGGTAAGGGTTAGGGTTAGGGTTAGGTTTAGCGTTGGGGTTACGATTAGGTTAGGGTAAGGGTTAGGGTTAGGGATAGGTTAGGGTTAGGGTAAGGTTTAGGGTTAGGGTTAGGATAAGTGTTATGGTTAGTGTTAGTGTTAGTATTATGGCAAGGGTAAGGGTTAGGGTTAAGGTTTAGGGTTGGGGTTAAGATTAGGTTTAGGGTTAGTGTACCGGTAAGGGTTAGGGTTAGGGTTAGGGTTAAGGGTAAGGTTTAGGGATAGGGTTAGGGTTAGGGTTAGGTTTAGGGTTACGGTTAGGGTTAGGGTTAGGGTTAGGTTTAGGGTTAGGGTAACGGTATGTGTTAGGATTAAGGTTAGGGATAGTGTTAGGGTAAGTGTTAGGGTTACAATAAGGGTTACGGTTAGGGTAAGTGTTAGGGTTAGGTTTAAGGTTAGGGTTAGGGTTAGGGTTAGCGTTAGGGTAAGTGTAAGGGTTAGGGTTAGGTTTAGGGTTAGAGTAATGGTAAGGGTTATGTTTAGCGTTAGGGTTAGGGTTAGGGTTAGGTTTAGGGTTACGGTTAGGGTTAGGATAAGGGTTAGTGTAAGGGTATGTGTTAGTGTTACAGTTAGGGTTAGAGTTAGCATTAGGGTAAGGGTAAGGGTTATGGTTAGGGTTAGTGTTAGGTAAGGGTAAGGGTTAGGGTTAGGGTTAGGTTTAGGGTTAGGTAAGGGTTAGGGTTCTGGTTAGGGTTAGTTTAAATGTTATGGTAAGGGTTAGGGTTAGGGTAAGGGTTAGGGTTAGGGTTAGGATAAGTGTTATGGTTAGTGTTAGTGTTAGTATTATGGCAAGGGTAAGGGTTAGGGTTAAGGTGAGGGTTAGGGTTAGTGTTAGGGTCAGGGTTAGGGTAAGGGTAAGGGTTAGAGTTAGGTTTAGGGTTAGGGTAAGAGTAAGGGTTTGGTTTAGGGTTTGGTTTAGGTTTAGGTTTAGGGTTAGGGTAAGGATAAGGGTTAGAGTTAAGGTGATGGTTAGGGTTAGGGTTAGGGTTAAAGTTAGGGTGAGGGTAAAGGTAAGGGTTAGGGTTAGGTTTATGGTTAGGTTTAGGGTAAGGGTAAGTGTTAGTGTTAGGGTTAGGTTTAGGTTTAGGTTTAGTGTTAGGGTTAGGGTTAGGGTAATGGTAAGAGTTAGGGTTAAGGTTAGGGTTAGGGTTAGGTTTAGGGTTAGTGTTAGGTTTAGGGTAAGGTTAAGGGTTAGGGTTAGGATTAGGGTTAGGGTTAATGTTAGGGTTAGGGTTAGGGCATGTGTTAGTGTTAGGGTTAGGTTTAGAGTTAGCGTTAGGGTCAGGGTAAGGGTTAGGGTTAGGATTAGTGTTAAGGTAAGGTTAAGGATTAGGGTTAGGGTTAGGGTTAGGTAAGGGTTAGGGTTAGGGTTAGGGTTAGGGTTAGGCTAAGGGTTAGGGTTAGTTTAAGTGTTAGGGTTAGGGTTAGGTTTAGCGTTAGGATAAGAGTTAGGGTTAGGGTTAGGGTTAAAGTGAGGTTAAGGGTAAGTTTTAGGGTAGGGTTAGGGTTAGGGTTAGGATAAGGGTTAGATTTAGGGTTGGGGTTAAGTTTGGGGTTAGGGTTAGGGTAAGGGTTAGGGTTAGGTTTAGCATTAGGGTAAGGGTTAGGGTTAGGGTAAGGGTTAGGTTTAGGTTTAGCATTAGTGTAAGGGTAAGGGTTAGGGTTAAGGTTAAGGTTAGGTTTAGGGTTAGGTTTAGGGTAAGGGTAAGGGTAAGGGTTAGGGTTATGGTTAGGGTTAAGATTAGGGTTAGGGTTATTGTAAGGGTTAGGGTTAGGGTTAGGGTTAAGTTTACGGTTAGGTTTAGGTAAGAGTAAGGTTTAGGGTTAGGGTTTGGGTTAGGATAAGTGTTAGGATTAGGGTTAGGGTTAGAGTTAGGGTAAGGGTAAGGGTTAGGGTTAAGGTGAGGGTTAGGGTGAGTTTTATAGTCAGGGTTAGGGTAAGGGTAAGTGTTAGGGTTAAATTTAGGGTTATGGTAAGGGTAAGGGTTTGGTTTAGGTTTAGGGTTAGGTTTAGGGTTACGGTTAGGGTAAGGATAAGGGTTAGAGTTAAGGTTAGGTTTAGTGTTAGGGTTAGGGTTAAGGTTAGGGTGAGGGTAAAGGTAAGGGTTAGGTTTAGGGTTAGGGTTAGGGTTAGGGTAAGGGTAAGGGTTAGGGTTAAGGTTAGGGTTAGGGTTAGGTTTAGGGTTGGGGTTAAGATTAGGATTAGGGTTAGTGTACCGGTAAGGGTTAGGGTTAGGGTTAGGGTTAAGGGTAAGGTTTAGGGTTAGGGTCAGGGTTAGGGTTAGGGTTAGGTTTAGGGTTAGGGATAGGGTAAGGGTAAGGGTTAGGGTTAGGGTTAGGGTTAGGTTTAGGGTTGGGGTTAAGATTAGGATTAGGGTTAGTGTACCGGTAAGGGTTAGGGTTAGGGTTAGGGTTAAGGGTAAGGTTTAGGGTTAGGGTCAGGGTTAGGGTTAGGGTTAGGTTTAGGGTTACGGTTACGGTTAGGGTTAGGGTTAGGTTTAGGGTTACGGTTAGGGTTAGGGTTAGGGTAAGTGTTAGGGTTACGGTTAGGGTTACGGTTAGGGTAAGTGTTAGGGTTAGGTTTAAGGTTAGGGTCAGGGTTAGGGTCAGGGGTAGCGTTAGGGAAAGTGTAAGGGTTAGGGGTAGGTTTAGGGTTAGAGTAATGGTAAGGGTTATGTTTAGCGTTAGGGTTAGGGTTAGGGTTAGGGTTAGGGTTAGGGTTAGGGTTACGGTTAGGGTTAGGGTTAGGGTTAGTGTAAGTGTATGTGTTAGTGTTAGAGTTGGGTTTAGAGTTAGCGTTAGGGTAAGGGTAAGGGTTAGGGGTAGGGTTAGGTTTAGGGTTACGGTTAGGGTTAGTATTAGGGTTAGTGTAAGGTTATGTGTTAGTGTTAGAGTTGGGGTTAGAGTTAGCGTTAGGGTAAGGATAAGGGTTAGGGTTAGGGTTAGTGTTAAGGTAAGGGTAAGGGTTAGGATTAGGGTTAGGGTAAGGTAAGGGTTAGGGTTAGGGTTAGGGTTAGGGTAAGGGTTAGGGTTAGGGTTAGTTTATGTGTTAGGGTTAGGGTTAGGGTTAGGGTTAGGATAAGATTTAGGGTTAGGGTTAGGGTTAAAGTTAGGTAAAGGGTAAGTTTTAGGGTAGGGTTAGGGTCAGGGTTAGGTTTAGGGTTGGGGTTAAGGTTAGGGTTAGGTTTAGTTTAAGGGTTAGGGTTAGGTTTAGCATTAGGGTAAGGGTTAGGGTTAAGGTAAAGATTAGGTTTAGGGTTAGGGTTAGGGCAAGTGTAAGGGTAAGGTTTAGGGTTAGGGTTAGGGTTAGGGTTAGTGTTGGGGTTAAGGTTAGGGTTAGGGTAATGGTTAGGGTTACGGTTAGGTTTAGTGTTGGATTCAGGGTTAGGGTAAGGGTTATGGTTAGGGTTATGTTTAGGGAAGGGTAAGGGTTACGGTTAGGGTTAGGGTTACGTTTAGGGTTAGGGGTTAGGGTTAGTGTTAGGTTTGGGTTTAGGGTTAGGGTAAGGATAAGATTTAGGGTTAGGTATAGGGTTACAGTTCGGGTTAGGTTTAGGGTTTGGGTTAGTGTAAGGGTTTTGGTTAGGGTTATGGTTATGTTTAAGGTTAGGCTTAGGGTTAGGGTTAGGGTTAGGGCAAGTGTTAGGGTTAAGGTTAGGGTTAGGGTAAGGGTTAGGGTTAGGGTTAGGGTTAAAGTTAGGTTAAGGGTAAGTTTTAGGGGAGGGTTAGGTTTAGGGTTAGGGTAAGGGTTAGATTTAGGGTTGGGGTTAAGTTTAGGGTTAGGGTTAGGGTAAGGGTTAGGGTTAGGTTTAGCATTAGGGTAAGGGTAGGGTTAGGGTTAAGGTTAAGGTTAGGTTTAGGGTGAGGTTTAGGGTAAGGGTTAGGGTTAGGTTTAGCATTAGGTTAAGGGTAAGGGTTTTGGTTAAGGTTAAGGTTAGGTTTAGGGTAAAGGTAAGGGTTAGGGTTAGGGTTACGGTTCGAGTTAGGATTAGGGTTAGGGTTATGGTAAGGTTTAGGGTTAGGGTTAGGTTTAGGGTTAAGTTTACGGTTAGGGTTAGGGTTAGGGATAGGATTAGGTTTAGGGTTAGTGGTTGGTTTAGGGTAAGGTTAAGGGTTAGGGTTAGGATTAGGGTTAGGGTTACGGTTAGGGTTAGGGTTAGGGTATGTGTTAGTGTTAGGGTTAGGGTTAGAGTTAGCGTTAGGTTAAGGGTTAGGGTTTGGGTTAGTGTTAAGGTAAGGTTAAGGGTTAGGGTTAGGTAAGGGTTAGGGTTAGGGTTAGAGTTAGGGTGAGGATTAGGTTTAGGGTTAGTTTAAGTGTTAGGGTTAGGGTTAGGGTTAATGTTAGGGTTAGGATAAGAGTTAGGGTTAGGGTTAGGGTTAAAGTTAGGTAAAGGGTAAGTTTTAGGGTAGGGTTAGGGTTAGGTTTAGGGTTGGGGTTAAGGTTAGGGTTAGGTTTAGTGTAAGGGTTAGGGTTAGGTTTAGCGTTAGGGTAAGGGTTAGGGTTAAGGTTAAGGTTAGGTTTAGGGTTAGGGTTAGGGCAAGGGTAAGGGTAAGGTTTAGGGTTAGGGTTAGGGTTAGGTTTAGTGTTGGGGTTAAGGTTAGGGTTAGGGTAACGGTTAGGGTTACGGTTAGGTTTAGTGTTGGATTCAGGGTTAGGGTAAGGGTTATTGTTAGGGTTATGTTTAGGGAAGGGTAAGGGTTACGGTTAGGGTTAGGGTTACGTTTAGGGTTAGGGGTTAGGGTTAGTGTTAGGTTTAGGTTTAGGGTTAGGGTAAGGATAAGATTTAGGGTTAGGTATAGGGTTACAGTTCGGGTTAGGTTTAGGGTTTGGGTTAGTGTAAGGGTTTTGGTTAGGGTTATGGTTATGTTTAAGGTTAGGCTTAGGGTTAGGGTTAGGGTTAGGTTTAGGGCAAGTGTTAGGGTTAGGGTTAGGGTTAGGGTAAGGGTTAGGGTTAGGGTTAGGGTTAAAGTTAGGTTAAGGGTAAGTTTTAGGGGAGGGTTAGTGTTAGGGTTAGGGTAAGGGTTAGATTTAGGGTTGGGGTTAAGTTTAGGGTTAGGGTTAGGGTAAGGGTTAGGGTTAGGTTTAGCATTAGGGTAAGGGTAGGGTTAGGGTTAAGGTTAAGGTTAGGTTTAGGGTTAGGTTTACGGTAAGGTTTAGGGTTAGGTTTAGCATTAGGGTAAGGGTAAGGGTTAGGGTTAAGGTTAAGGTTAGGTTTAGGGTAAAGGTAAGGGTTAGGGTTAGGTTTACGGTTCGAGTTAGGATTAGGGTTAGGGTTATGGTAAGGTTTAGGGTTAGGGTTAGGTTTAGGGTTAAGTTTACGGTTAGGGTTAGGTAAGGGTAAGGTTTAGGGTTAGGGTTAGGGTTAGGATAAGTGTTAGGGTTAGGGTTAGGTTTAGGGTTAGAGTTAGGGTAAGGGTAAGGGTTAGGGTTAAGGTGAGGGTTAGGGTTAGTGTTAGGGTCAGGGTTAGGGTAAGGGTAAGTGTTAGGGTTAGGTTTAGGGTTAGGGTAAGAGTAAGGGTTTGGTTTAGGTTTAGGGTTAGGTTTAGGGTTACGGTTAGGGTAAGGATAACTGTTAGAGTTAAGTTGAGCGTTAGTGTTAGGGTTAGGGTTAAGGTTAGGGTGAGGGTAAAGGTAAGGGTTAGGGTTAGGTTTATGGTTAGGTTTAGGGTAAGGGTAAGTGTTAGTGTTAGGTTTAGGGTTAGGTTTAGGTTTAGGGTTCTGGTTAGGGTTAGGATAAGGGTAAGGGTTAAGGTTAAGGTTAGGGTTAGGTTTAGGTTTAGGGTTAGGGTTAGGTTTAGGGTAACGTTAAGAGTTAGGGTTACGATTAGGGTTAGGGTTAGGGTAAAGGCTTGGGTTAGGGTTAGGGTTAGGGTTAGGTTTAGGGTTAGGGATAGGGTAAGGGTAAGGGTTAGGGTTAGGGTTAGGGTTAGGTTTAGGTTTGGGGTTAAGGTTAGGTTTAGGGTTAGTGTACCGGTAAGTGTTAGGGTTAGGGTTAAGGGTAAGGTTTAGTGTTAGGGTTAGGGTTAGCGATAGGGTTAGGTTTAGGGTTACGGTTAGGGTTAGAGTTAGGGTTAGGGTTAGGGTAAGGGTATGTGTTAGGGTTAGAGTTAGGGTTAGTGTTAGGGTAAGTGATAGAGTTACGGTTAGGGTAAGTGTTAGGGTTAGGTTTAAGGTTAGTGTTAGGGTTAGAGTTAGGGTTAGCGTTAGAGTAAGTGTAAGGGTTAGGGTTAGGTTTAGAGTTAGAGTAATGGTAAGGGTTATGTTTAGCGTTAGGGTTAGGGTTAGTGTTAGGGTTAGGTTTAGGGTTATGGTTAGGGTTAGGATTAGGGTTAGTGTAAGGGTATGTGTTAGTGTTAGAGTTAGGGTTAGAGTTAGCGTTAGGGTAAGGATAAGGGTTAGGGTTAGGGTTAGTGTTAAGGTAAGGGTAAGGTTTAGGGTTAGGGTTAGGGTTAGGTAAGGGTTAGGGTTATTGTTAGGGTAAGGGTTAGGTTTAGGGTTAGGGTTAAAGTTAGGTTAAGGATAAGTTTTAGGGTAGGGTTAGGGTTCGGGTTAGGGTAAGGGTTAGGGTTAGGGTTAGGGTTAGGTTTAGTGTTGGGGTTAGGGTTAGGGTAAGGGTTATGGTTAGGGTTAGGTTTAGGGTAAGGGTAAGGGTTACGGTTTGGGTTAGGGTTACGGTTAGGGTTAGGGGTTAGGGTTAGTGTTAGGTTTAGGTTTATGGTCAGGGAAAGGATAAGATTTAGGGTTAGGTATAGGGTTATAGTTCGGGTTAGGTTTAGGGTTTGGGTTAGTGTAAGGGTTTTGGTTAGGGTTATGGTTATGGTTAAGGTTAGGCTTAGGGTTAGGTTTAGGGTTAGGGTTAGGGTAAGTGTTAGGGTTAGGGTTAGGGTAAGGGTTAGCGTTAAGGTTAAGGTTAGGATTAGGGTTACGGTTATGGTTATGGTAAGGGTAAGGATTAGGTTTAGGTTTAGCGTTTGGGTAAGGGTAAGGGTTAGGTTTAGGGTTAGGGTTAGGTTTAGGGTTAGGGTTAGGGTAAGGATAAGGTTTAGAATTAAGGTTAGGTTTAGGGTTAGGGTTTAGGTTAGGGTTAGGGTAAGTGTAAGGGTTAGTGTTAGGCTTAGGGTGAGAGTTAGGGTTAGGGTTAGAGTAAGGGTAAGGTTTAGGGTTAGGGTTTGGGTAAGGGTTAGGGTTAGGGGTTAGTTTAAGGGTTAGAGTTAGTGTTAAAGTTAGGGTTAGGGTTAGGATAAGGGTTAAAGTTAGGGTAATGGTAAGTGTTAGGGTAAAGTTAGGGTTAGGGTTAGTGTAAGGGTTAGGGTTAGGGTTACGGTTAGGTTTGGGGTAGGGGTTAAGGTTAGGGTTAGGATTAGGGAAGGGTAAGGGTTAGGGTGAGGGTTAGGATAAGGGTTACGGTTAGGGTTAGGATAAAGTAAGTGTTAGGGTTAGGGTTAGGGTTAGGGTTAGGGTAAGGGTTAGGGTTAGGGTTAGTGTTAGGTTTACGGTTGGGGTTAAGTTTAGGGTTAGGATTAGGTTAAGGGCAAGGGTTAGGCTTAGGGTTAGGGTAAGTTTTAGGGATAGGGTTAGGGTTAGGGTAAGGTTAAGGGTTAGGGTTAGGGTTAGGGTTAGGGTTAGGTGTTAGGGTTAGGGTTAGGGTTAGGTTTAGGTTTAGGGTTAGGGTTAGGGTAAGGTTAAAGGTTAGGGTTAGGGTTAGTTTTAGGGTTAGGTTTAGTGTAAGGTAAGGCTAAGGGTTAGGGTTAGGGTTAGGTCTAGGGTTAGGGTTAGGGTAAGGGTAAGGGTTAGGGTTAGGGAAAGGGTAAGGGTTAGGGTTAGGGTTAGGGTTAGGGCAAGGATTAGGGTTAGGTTTAAGTTTAGGGTACGGTTCATGGTTAGGGTTAGTGTTAGCATTACTGTTAGGGTTATGGTAAGTGTTAGGGTTAGGGTTAGGGTTAGGGTAAGGGTAAGGGTTAGGTTTAGGGTTAGGGTTAGTTGTTAGGGTTAGGGTTAGGGTTAGGTTTAGTGTTAGGGTTAGGGTAAGGGTAAGTTTAAGGGTTTGGGTTATGTTTAGGGTTAGGGGTAAAATTAGGGTTAGGGTTAGGGTGAGGTTTAAAGCTAGGGTTAGGGTAAGGGTAAGGGTTAGGGTTAGGGTTAGGGTTAGGGTAAGGGTTAGGGTTAGGGTTAGTGTTAGGTTTAGGGTTGGGGTTAAGTTTAGGGTTAGGATTAGGTTAAGGGTAAGGGTTAGGCTTAGGGTTAGGGTAAATTTTAGGGATAGGGTTAGGGTTAGGGTAAGGTTAAGGGTTAGGGTTAGGGTTAGGTGTTAGGGTTAGGGTTAGGGTTAGGTTTAGGTTTAGGGTTAGGGTTAGGGTAAGGTTAAAGTTTAGGGTTAGGGTTAGGGTTAGTTTTAGGGTTAGGTTTAGGGTAAGGTAAGGCTAAGGGTTAGGGTTAGGGTTAGGTTTAGGGTTAGGGTTAGGGTAAGGGTAAGGGTTAGGGTTAGGGAAAGGGTAAGGGTTAGGGTTAGGTTTAGGGTTAGGGCAAGGATTAGGGTTAGGTTTAAGTTTAGGGTACGGTTCATTGTTAGGGTTAGTGTTAGCATTACTGTTAGGGTTATGGCAAGTGTTAGGGTTAGGGGTAGGGTTAGGGTAAGGGTAAGGGTTAGGTTTAGGGTTAGGGTTAGTTGTTAGGGTTAGGGTTAGGGTTAGGTTTAGTGTTAGGGTTAGGGTAAGGGTAAGTTTAAGGGTTTGAGTTATGGTTAGGGTTAGGGGTAAAATTAGGGTTAGGGTTAGGGTGAGGTTTAAAGCTGGGGTTAGGGTAAGGGTAAGGGTTAGGGTTAGGGTTAGGGTTAGGTTTAGGGTTAGGTTTAGGGTTAGGGTTATGGTAAGGTTTAGGGTTAGGTTTAGGGTTGGGGTTAAGTTTACGGTTAGGGTTAGGTAATGGTAAGGTTTAGGTTTAGGTTAGGATAAGTGTTATGGTTAGGGTTAGGGTTAGGGGTAGTGTTATGGCAAGGGTAAGGGTTAGGTTTAAGGTGAGGGTTAGGGTTAGTGTTAGGGTCAGGGTTAGGGTAAGGGTAAGGGTTAGGGTTAGGTTTAGGGTTATGGTAAGAGTAAGGGTTTGGTTTAGGGTTAGGGTTACGTTTAGGTTTAGGGTTAGGGTAAGGATTAGGGTTAGATATAAGGTTAGGGTTAGGGTTAGGGTTAGGGTTAAGGTTAGGGTGAGGGTAAAGGTAAGGGTTAGGGTTAGGTTTAAGTTTAGGGTACGGTTCAGGGTTAGGGTTATTGTTAGCATTACTGTTAGGGTTATGGTAAGTGTTAGCGTTAGGGGTAGGGTTAGGGTAAGGGTAAGGGTAAGGATTAGGTTTAGGGTTAGGGTTAGTTGTTAGGGTTAGGGTTAGGGTTAGGTTTAGTGTTAGGGTTAGGGTAAGGGTAAGTTTAAGGGTTAGGGTTAGGGTTAGGGTTAGGGGTAAAATTAGGGTTAGGGTTAGGGTGAGGTTTAAAGCTAGGGTTAGGTTAAGTGTATGGGTTAGGGTTAGGGTTAGGGTTATGGTTCGGGTTAGGTTTAGGGTTAGGGTAATGGTAAGGTTTAGGGTTAGGGTTAGGGTTGGGGTTAAGTTTACGGTTAGGGTTAGGTAAGGGTAAGGTTTAGGGTTAGGGTTAGGATAAGTGTTATGGTTAGGGTTAGGGTTAGGGGTAGTGTTATGGCAAGGGTAAGGGTTAGGGTTAAGGTGAGGGTTAGGGTTAGTGTTAGGGTCAGGGTTAGGGTAAGGGTAAGGGTTAGGATTAGGTTTAGGGTTAGGGTAAGAGTAAGTGTTTGGTTTAGGGTTAGGGTTATGTTTAGGGTTAGGGTTAGGGTAAGGATTAGGGTTAGAGTTAAGGTTAGGTTTAGGGTTAGGGTTAGGGTTAAGGTTAGGGTGAGGGTAAAGGTAAGTGTTAGGGTTAGGTTTATGGTTAGGTTTAGGGTAAGGGTAAGTGTTAGTGTTAGGGTTAGGGTTAGGTTTAGGTTTAGGGTTAGGGTTAGGGTTAGGGTAATGGTAAGGGTTAGGGTTAAGGTTAGGGTTAGGGTTAGGTTTATGGTTAAGGTTAGGTTTAGGGTAAGGTTAAGGGTTAGGGTTAGGATTAGGGTTAGGGTTAAGGTTAGGGTTAGGTTTAGGGTCAGGGTAAGGGTATGTGTTAGGGTTAGGGTTAGGGTTAGTGTTAGGGTAAGTGTTAGGGTTACGGTTAGGGTAAGTGTTAGGTTTAGGTTTAAGGTTAGGGTTAGGGTTAGGGTTAGCGTTAGGGTAAGGTAAGGGTTAGGGTTAGGTTTAGGGTTAGAGTAATGGTAAGGGTTATGTTTAGCGTTAGGGTTAGGGTTAGGGTTAGGTTTAGGGTAACGGTTAGGGTTAGGGTTAGGGTTAGGGTTAGCGTTTGGGTAAGGGTAAGGGTTAGGGTTAGGGTTAGTGTTAAGTTAAGGGTAAGGGTTAGGGTTTGGGTTAGGTAAGGGTTAGGGTTAGGGTTAGGGTTAGGGTAAGGGTTAGGTTTAGGGTTAGTTTAAGTGTTAGGGTTAGGGTTAGTGTTAGGTTTAGGAAAAGATTTAGGGTTAGGGTTAGGGTTAAAGTTAGGTTAAGGGTATGTTTTAGGGTAGGGTTAGGGTTAGGGTTAGGGTAAGGGTTAGATTTAGGGTTGGGGTTAAGTTTAGGGTTAGGGTTAGGGTAAGGGTTAGGGTTAGGTTTAGCATTAGGTAAGGGTAAGGGTTAGGGTTAAGGTTAAGGTTAGGTTTAGGGTAAGGGTAAGGGTTAGGGTAAGGGTTAGGGTTCGGGTTAGGATTAGGGATAGGGTTTTGGTAAGGGTTAGGTTTATGGTTAGGGTTAGGGTTAAGTTTACGGTTAGGGTTAGGTAAGGGTAAGGTTTAGGGTTAGGGTTTGGGTTAGGATAAGTGTTAGGGTTAGGGTTAGGATTAGGGTTAGAGTTAGGGTAAGGGTAAGGATTAGGGTTAAGGTGAGGGTTAGGGTTAGTGTTAGGGTCAGGGTTAGGGTAAGGGTAAGTGTTAGGGTTAAGTTTAGCTTTAGGGTAAGAGTAAGGGTTTGGTTTAGGTTTAGGGTTAGGTTTAGGGTTACGGTTAGGGTAAGGATAAGGGTTAGAGTTAAGGTTAGGGTTAGGGTTAGAGTTAGAATTAAGGTTAGGGTGAGGGTAAAGGTAAGGGTTAGGGTTAGGTTTATGGTTAGGTTTAGGGTAAGGGTAAGTGTTAGTGTTAGTGTTAGGGTTATGTTTAGGTTTAGGGTTAGGGTTAGGGTTAGGGTAATGGTAAGGGTTAGGGTTAAGGTTAGGGTTAAGGTTAGTTTTAGGGTTAGGGTTTGGTTAAGGGTAAGGTTAAGGGTTAGGGTTAGGATTAGTGTTAGGGTTAGGGTAAAGGCTTGGGTTGGTTAGGGTTAGGGTTAGGTTTAGGGTTAGGGATAGGGTAAGGGTAAGGGTTAGGGTTAGGTTTAGGTTTAGGGTTGGGGTTAAGTTTAGGTTTAGGGTTAGTGTACCAGTAAGGGTTAGGATTAGTTTTAGGGTTAAGGGTAAGGTTTAGGGTTAGGTTAGGGTTAGGGTTAGGATTAGGTTCATGTTTACGGTTAGGGTTAGGGTTAGGGTTAGGGTTAGGGTAAGGATATGTGTTAGGTTTAGGGTTAGGGTTAGTGTTAGGTTAAGTGTTAGGGTTACCGTTAGTGTTACGGTTAGGGTAAGTGTTAGGGTTAGGTTTAAGTTTAGGGTTAGGGTTAGCATTAGGGTAAGTGTAAGGGTTATGGTTAGGTTTAGGTTTAGAGTAATGGTAAGGGTTATGTTTAGCGTTAGGTTTATGGTTAGGGTTAGGGTTAGGGTTAGGTTTAGGGTTACGGTTAGGGTTAGGTTTAGGGTTAGTGTAAGGGTATGTGTTAGTGTTAGAGTTAGAATTAGAGTTAGCGTTAGGGTAAGGGTAAGGGTTAGGGTTGGGGTTAGTGTTAAGTTAAGGGTAAGCGTTAGGGTTGGGTAAGGGTTAGGGTAGGGATAGGGTTAGGGTAAGGGTTAGGGTTAGGGTTAGTTTAAGTGTTAGGTTTAGGGTTAGGGTTAGGGTTAGGATAAGAGTTAGGGTTAGGGTTAGGGTTAAAGTTAGGTTAAGGGTAAGTTTTAGGGTAGGGTTAGAGTTAGGGTTAGGGTAAGGGTTAGGTTTAGGGTTACGGTTAGGTTTAGGGTTGGGGTTAACGTTAGGGTTAGGGTTAGGGTAAGGGTTAGGGTTAGGTTTAGCGTTAGGATAAGGGTACGGTTAGGGTTAAGGTTAAGGTTAGGCTTAGGGTTACGTTTAGGGTACGGGTAAGGGTTAGGGTTAGGGTTAGTTTTAGTGTTGGGGTTAAGGTTAGGGATAGGGTAAGGGTTAGGGTTTGAGTTAGATTTAGTGTTGGGGTTAGAGTTAGGGTAAGGATTAGGATTAGGTTTAGGGTTAGGGTTAGGGTTAGGGTTAGGGTAAGGGTATGTGTTAGGGTTAGGGTTAGGGTTAGTGTTAGGTTAAGTGTTAGGGTTACGGTTAGGGTAAGTGTTAGGGTTAGGTTTAAGGTTAGTGTTAGGGTTAGGGTGAGGGTTAGCGTTAGGGTAAGTGTAAGGGTTAGGGTTAGGTTTAGGGTTAGAGTAATGGTAAGGGTTATGTTTAGCGTTAGGGTTAGGGTTAGGGTTAGGGTTAGGTTTAGGGTTACGGTTAGGGTTGGGGTTAGGGTTAGCGTAAGGGTATGTGTTAGTGTTAGGGTTAGGGTTAGAGTTAGCGTTAGTGTAAGGGTAAGGGTTAGGGTTAGGGCTAGTGTTAAGGTAAGGGTAAGAGTAAGGGTTAGGGTTAGGTTTAGGTAAGGGTTAGGGTTAGGGTTAGGGTTAGGGTTAGGGTTAGTTTAAGTGTTAGGGTTAGTGTTAGGGTTAAGGTTAAGATAAGAGTTAGGGATAGGGTTAGGGTTAAAGTTAGGTTAAGGGTAAGTTTAAGGGTAGGGTTAGGGTTAGGGTTGGGGTAAGGGTTAGGTTTAGTGTTAGGGTTAGGTTTAGGGTTGGGGTTAAGGTTAGGGTTAGGGTTAGGGTAAGGGTTAGGGTTAGATTTAGCGTTAGGGTAAGGGTAAGGTTTAGAGTTAAGGTTAAGGTTAGGTTTAGGGTTAGGCTTAGGGTAAGGGTAAGGGTAAGGGTTAGGGTTAGGTTAAGGGTTAGGTTTAGTGTTGGGGTTAAGGTTAGGGATAGGATAAGGGTTAGGGTTAGAGTTAGGTTAAGTGTTGGTGTTAGGGTTAGGGTACGTGTTAGGGTTAGGGTTAGGTTTAGGGTAAGGGTTAGGGTTAGGGTTAGGGTTAGGATTAGGGGTAAGGGTTAGGGTTATGTTTAAGGTTAGGGTTATTGTAAGGTTAAGAGTTAGGGTTGGGGATAGGGTTAGGGTTCGGGTTAGGTTTAGGGTAGCGTTAGGGTATGGGTTTGGGTTAGGGTTATGGTTATGGTTAATGTTAGAATTAGAGTTAGGTTAATGGTAAGTTTTAGGGTTAGGGTTATGGTTAGGGTCAGTGTTAGGGTTAGGGTTAGGGTTAGGGTAAGGTTTAGGGTTAGGGTTATGGTTATGGTTAATGTTAGGCTTAGAGTTAGGGTAATGGTATGGTTTAGGGTTAGGGTTATGGTTAGGGTAATTGTTAGGGTTAGGGTTAGGGTTATCGTAAGGGTAAGGGTTATGGTTAGGTTTAAGGTTAGGGTTAGGTTTAAAGTTAGGGTTACGGTAAGGGTTAGTGTTAGGGTAAGGGTTAGGGTTAGGGTTAGGGTTACGGTTAGGGTTAGAGTTAGGTTTAGGGTTAGGGTAAGGGTAACGTTAAGGTTAGGGGTAGGGTTAGGGTTAGGTTAAGGTTTAGGGTTAGGGTTAGAGTTAGGGTTAGGGTAAGGGTTAGGGTTAGGGTTAGGGTAAGGATTAGGGTTAGGGTTAGGGTTAGGGTTAGGTTTAGTGTTACGGTTAGGGTTATGGTTAGGGTAAGGGTAAGGGTATGTGTTAGGGTTAGGGTTAGGGTTAGGGTTAGGGTAAGTGTTAGGGTTAGGTTTAAGGTTAGGGTTAGGGTTAGGGTTAGGGTTAGCGTTAGAGGAAGGGTAAGGGTTAGGTTTAGGTTTAGGGTTAGAGTAATGGTAAGGCTTATGTTTAGCGTTAGGGTTAGGGTTATTGTTAGGGTTAGGTTTAGGTTACGGTTAGGGTTAGGATTAGGGTTAGTGTAAGGGTATGTGTTAGTGTTAGAGGTAGGGTTAGAGTTAGCGTTAGGGTAAGGGTAAGGGTTAGGGTTAGGGTTAGTGTTAATGTAATGGTAAGGGTTAGGGTTAGGGTTAGGGTTAGATAAGGGTTAGGGTTAGGGTTAGGGTAAGGGTTAGAGTTAGGGTTAGTTTAAGTGTTAGGGTTAGGGTTAGGGTTAGGATAAGAGTTAGGGTTAGGGTTAGGGTTAAAGTTAGGTTAAGGGTAATTTTTAGGGTAGGGTTAGGGTTAGTGTTAGGGTAAGGGTTAGGTTTAGGGTTAGGGTTAGGTTTAGGGTTGGGGTTAAGGTTAGGGTTAGGGTTAGGGAAAGGGTTAGGGTTAGGTTTAGCGTTAGGGTAAGGGTAACGGTTAGGGTTAAGGTTAAAGTTAGGTTTAGGGTTAGGGTTAGGGTAAGGGTAAGGGCAAGGTTTAGGGTGAGGGTTAGGGTTAGGTTTAGTGTTGGGGTTAGGGTTAGGGTAAGGGTTATGGTTATGGTTAGGTTTAGGATAAGGGTAAGGGTTACGGTTAGGGTTAGGGTTACGGTTAGGGTTAGGGGTTAGGGTTAGTGTTAGGTTTAGGTTTATGGTTAGGGTAAGGATAAGATTTAGGTTTAGGTGTAGGGTTACAGTTCGGGTTAGGTTTAGGGTTTGGGTTAGTGTAAGGGTTTTGGTTATGGTTATGGTTATGGTTAAGGTTAGGCTTAGGGTTAGGGTTAGGGTAATTGTTAGGGTTAGGGTTAGGGTTAGTGTAAGGGTTAGCGTTAGGGTTAAGTTTAGGATTAGGGTTAGGTTTATAGTTATGGTAAGAGTAAGGATTAGGTTTAGGTTTAGCGTTAGGGTAAGGGTAAGGGTTAGGTTTAGGGTTAGGGTTAAGTTTAGGGTTAGGGTTCAGGTAAGGATAAGGTTTAGAATTAAGGGTAGGATTAGGGTTAGGGTTTAGGTTAGGGTTAGGGTAAGGGTAAGGGTTAGGGTTAGGGTTAGCGTTAGGGTTAGAGTTAGGGTTAGGGTTAGAGTAAGTGTAAGGTTTAGGGTTAGGGTTTGGGTAAGGGTTAGGGTTAGGGGTTAGTTTAATGGTTTGAATTAGTGTTAGGGTTAGGGTTAGTGTTAGGATAAGGGTTAAAGTTAGGGTAATGGTAAGTGTTAGGGTAGAGTAGGGGTAGGTTTATGGTTAGGTTTGGCGTAGGGGTTAAGGTTAGGGTTAGGATTAGGGAAGGGTAAGGGTTAGGGTTAGGGTTAGAGTAAGTGTTAGGGTTAGGGTTAGGGTTAGGGTTAGGGGAAGGGGAAGGGTTTGGGTTAGGGTTAGGGTAAGGGTAAGGTTTAGGGTTAGGGTTAGAGTTAGGTTTAGGGTTAGGGTAAAGGTTAGGGTTAGGGGTTAGGGTTAGTATTAGGGTTAGGTTAAGGGTTAGGTTTAGGGTTAGGGTTAGGTTTAGTATAAGGGTTACGGTTAGGGTTAGGGTAAAGGTAAGTGTTAGGGTTAGGGTTAGGGTTAGGGTAAGGGTTAGGGTTAGGGTTAGTGTTAGGTTTAGGGTTAGGGTTAAAGTTATGGTTAGGGTTAGGTTAAGGGTAAGGGTAAGGCTTAGGGTTAGGGTAAGTCTTAGGGATGGGATTAGGGTTAGGGTAAGGGTAAGGGTTAGGGTTAGGGTTAGGTTTAGGTGTTAGGGTTAGGGTTAGGGTTAGGTGTAGGTTTAGGGTTAGGGTTAGGTTAAGGGTAAAGGTTAGGGTTAGGGTTAGGGTTAGTTTTAGGGTTAGGTTTAGGGTAAGGTATGGCTAAGGGTTAGGGTTAGGGTTAAGGTTAGGGTTAGGTTTAGGTTTAGGGTTACGGTTAGGGTAAGAGTAAGGGTTAGCGTTAGGGTTTGGGTTAGGGAAAGGGTAAGAGTTAGGGTTAGGTTTAGGGTTAGGGCAAGGATTAGGGTTAGGTTTAGGGTTAGGATAAGGTTTAGGGTTAGGGTTAGTGTTAGCATTACTGTTAGGGTTATGGTAAGTGTTAGGGTTAGGGGTAAGGTTAGGGTAAGGTTAAGGGTTAGGTTTAGGGTTAGGGTTAGTTGTTAGGGTTAGGGTTAGGGTTAGGATTAGTGTTAGGGTCAGGGTAAGGGTAAGTTTAAGGGTTACGGTTAGGGTTAGGGTTAGGGGGAGAATTAGGGTTAGGGTTAGGTTTAAAGCTAGGGTTAGGGTAAGGGTAACGGTTAGGGTTAGGGTTAGGGTTAGGGTTAGGGTTAGGGTTAGGGTTAGTGTTAGTGTTAGGGTTAGGTTTAGGTTTAGGGTTAGGGTTAGGGTTAGGGTAATGGTAGGGTTTAGGGTTAAGGTTAGGGTTAGGGTTAGGTTTAGGGTTAGGGTTAGGTTTAGGGTAAGGTTAAGGGTTAGGGTTAGGATTAGGGATAGGGTTAAGGTTAGGGTTAGGGTTAGGGTCAGCGTAAGGGTATGTGTTAGGGTTAGGGTTAGGGTTAGTGTTAGGGTAAGTGTTAGGGTTACGGTTAGGGTTACGGTTAGGGTAAGTGTTAGGTTTAGGTTTAAGGTTAGGGTTAGGGTTAGGGTTATGGTTAGCGTTAGGGTAAGGGTAAGGGTTAGGGTTAGGTTTAGGTTTAGAGTAATGGGAAGGGTTATGTTTAACGTTAGGGTTAGGGTTCGGGTTAGGTTTAGCGTAACGGTTAGGGTTATGGTTAGGGTTAGCGTAGGGTATGTGTTAGTGTTAGGGTTAGGGTTAGAGTTAGCGTTAGGGTAAGGGTAAGGGTTAGGGTTAGTGTTAAGGTAAGGTTAAGGGTTAGGGTTAGGGTTAGTGTTAGGTAATGGTTAGGGTTAGGGTTAGGGTAAGGGTTATGGTTAGGGTTAGTTTAAGTGTTAGGGTTAGGGTTAGGGTTAGGGTTAGGATAAGAGTTAGGGTTAGGGTTAGGGTTAAAGTTAGGTTAAGGGTAAGTTTTAGGGTAGGGTTAGGGTTAGGGTAAGGGTTAGATTTTGGGTTGGGGTTAAGTTTAGGTTTAGGGTTAGGGTAAGGGTTAGTGTTAGGTTTAGCATTAGGGTAAGGGCAAGGGTTAGGTTTAAGGTTAAGGTTAGGTTTAGGGCTAGGTTAGGGTAAGGGTAAGGGTTAGGGTTAGGGTTAGGGTTAGGTTTCGGGTTAGGATTAGGGTTAGGGTTATGGTAAGGGTTAGGGTTAGGGTTAGGGTTAGGGTTATGTTTACGGTTAGGGTTAGGTAAGGGTAAGGTTTAGGGTTAGGTTTAGGTTAGGATAAGTGTTAGGGTTAGGGTTAGGGTTAGGGTTAGATTTAGGGTAAGGGTAAGGGTTAGGGTTAAGGTGAGGATTAGGGTTATTGTTAGGGTCAGGGTTAGGGTAAGCGTAAGTGTTAGGTTTAGGTTTAGGGTTAGGGTAAGTGTAAGGGTTTGGTTTAGGTTTAAGGTTAGGTTTAGGGTTACGGTTAGGGTGAGGGTAAAGGTAAGGGTTAGGGATAGGTTTATGGTTAGGTTTAGGGTAAGGGTAAGTGTTAGTGTTAGGGTTAGGGTTAGGTTTAGTTTCAGGGTTAGGGTTAGGCTTAGGGTAAGGGTAAGGGTTAGGGTTAAGGTTAGGGTTAGGGTTAGGTTTAGGGTTAGGCTTAGGTTAAGGGTAAGGTTAAGGGTTAGGGTTAGGATTAGGTTTAGGCTTAGGGTAAAGGCTTGGTTTAGGGTTAGGGTTAGGGTTAGGTTTAGGGTTAGGGATAGGGTAAGGGTAAGGGTTAGGGTTAGGGTTAGGGTTAGGTTTATCTTTGGGGTTAAGGTTAGGTTTAGGGTTAGTGTACCGGTAAGGGTTAGGGTTAGGTTTAGGGTTAAGGGTAAGGTTTAGGGTTAGGGTTAGGGTTAGGGTTAGGTTTAGGGTTACGGTTAGGGTTAGGGTTAGGGTTAGGGTTAGGGTAAGGGTATGTGTTAGGGTTAGGGTTAGGGTTACGGTTAGGGTAAGTGTTAGGGTTAGGTTTAAGGTTAGGGTTAGGGTTAGGATTAGCGTTAGGGTAAGTGTAAGGGTTAGGGTTAGGTTTAGGGTTAGAGTAGTGGTAAGGGTTATGTTTAGTGTTAGGGTTAGGGTTAGGGTTAGGGTTAGTTTAAGTGTTTAGGTTAGGGTTAGGGTTAGGGTTAGGATAAGAGTTAGGGTTAGGGTTAGGGTTAAAGTTAGGTTAAGGGTAAGTTTTAGGGTAGGGTTAGGGTTAGGGTTAGGGTAAGGTTTAGGTTTAGGGTTAGGGTTAAGTTTATGGTTGGTGTTAAGGTTAGGGTTAGGGTTAGGGTAAGGGTTATGGTTAGGTTTAGAGTTAGGATAAGGGTACGGGTTAGGGTTAAGGTTAAGGTTAGGCTTAGGGTTAGGTTTAGGGTAAGGGTAAGGGTTAGGATTAGTTTAAGGTTTAGGTTTAGTGTTGGGGTTAAGGTTAGGGATAGGGTAAGGGTTAGGGTTAGGGTTAGGGTTAGATTTAGGGTTAGGGTTAGGGTAAGGGTTAGGGTTAGGGGTTAGGGTTAGTGTTAGGGTTAGGTTAAGTGTTAGGTTTAGGGTTAGGGTTAGGGTTAGGATAAGGTTTACGGTTAGGGTTAGGGTAAAGGTAAGTGTTAAGGTTAGGGTTAGGGTTAGGGTTAGGGTTAGGGTAAGGGTTAGGGTTGGGGTTAGTGTTAGGTTTAGGGTTGGGGTTAAGGTTAGGTTTAGGATTAGGTTAAGGGTAAGGGTTAGGCTTAGGGTTAGGGTAAGTGTTAGGGATGGGGATAGGGTTAGGGTAAGGGTAGGGGTTAGGGTTCGGGTTAGGGTTAGGTGTTAGGGTTAGGGTTAGGCTTACGTTTAGGGTTAGCTTTAGGATAAGGGTAAAGGTTAGGGTTAGGGTTAGGGTTTGTTTTAGGGTTAGGTTTAGGGTAAGGTAAGGCTAAGGGTTAGGGTTAGGGTTAGGGTTAAAGTTAGTTTTAGGGTTAGGGTTAGGTTTAGGGTTAGGGTCACGGTAAGGGTTAGGGTTAGGGAAAGGGTAAGGGTTAGGGTTAGGTTTAGGGTTAGGGCAAGGATTAGGGTTAGGTTTAGGATTAGGGTATGGTTTAGGGTTAGGGTTAGTGTTAGCCTTAAGGTTAGGGTTATGGTAAGTGTTAGGGTTAGGGGCAGGGTTAGGGTAAGGGTAAGTGTTAGGGTTAGGGTTAGAGTTAGGGTTCGGGTTAGGTTTAGGGTTAGGGTTATGGTAAGGGTTAGGTTTAGGGTTAGGGTTAGGGTTAAGTTTACGGTTAGGGTTAGGTAAGGGTAAGGTTTAAGGTTAGGGTTAGTGTTAGGATAAGTGTTAGGGTTAGGGTTAGTGTTAGGGTAAGGGTAAGGGTTAGGGTTAAGGTGAGGGTTAGGGTTAGTTTTAGGGTCAGGCTTAGGTTAATTCTAAGGGTTAGGGATAGGTTTAGGGTTAGGTTAAGAGTAAGGGTTTGGTTTAGGTTTAGGGTTAGGTTTAGGGTTAGGGTTAGTGTTAGGGTTAAGGTTAGGGTGAGGGTAAAGGTAAGGGATAGGGTTAGGTTTATGGTTAGGTTTAGGCTAAGTGTAAGTGTTAGTGTTAGGTTTAGGGTTAGGGTTAAGTTTAGTGTTAAGGTTAGAGTTAGGGTAATGGTAAGGCTTAGGGTTAAGGTTAGGGTTAGGGTTAGGTTTAGGTTTACTCTTAGGTTTAGGGTAAGGTTAATGGTAAGGGTTAGGGTTAGGTTTAGGGTTAGGGTTAGGGTTAGGGTAAGGGTAAGGGTTAGGGTTAGGGTTAGGGTTAGTTTTATGGTTGGGGTTAGGGTTAGGGTTAGGGTTAACTGTACGTTTTAGGGTTAGGGTTAGGGTTAGGGTTAGGTTTAATGTTACCGTTAGGGTTAGGGTTAGGGTAAGGGTATTTGTTAGGGTTAGGGTTAGGGTTAGTGTTAGGGATACGGTTAGGGTTACGGTTAGGATTACGGTTAGGGTAAGTGTTAGGGTTAGGTTTAAGGTTGGGTTAGGGTTAGGGTTAGGGTTAGCGTTAGGGTAAGTGTAAGGGTTAGGGTTAGGGTTAGGGTTAGGTTTAGGGTTGGGGTTAAGTTTAGGGTTAGGGTTAGGGTAAGGGTTAGGGTTAGGTTTAGCGTTAGGGTAAGGGTAAGGGTTAGGGTAAAGGTTAAGGATAGGTTTAGGGTTAGGTTTTGGGTAAGGGTAAGGGTTAGGGTTAGGGTTAGAGTTAGTTTTACGGTTAGGATTAGGGTTAGGGTAAGTGTAAGGGTTAGGTTTAGGATTAGGGTTAGGGTTAGGGTAAGGGTTAGGGTAGGGTTAGGGTTAAGGTTAGTTTTAGGGTTAGGGTTTGTGTAAGGGTAAGTGTTATGGTTTGGGTTAGGGTTAGGTTGAGTGTTGGGGTTAATGTTAGGGTTAGGGTAAGTTTTAGGGTTAGGGTTAGGGTTAGGTTTATTGTTATGTTTAGGGTTACGGTTAGGGTTAGATTTAGGGTTAGGGTAAGGGTTAGGGTTAGGGTTAGGGTTACCAATAGGGTAAGGGTAAGGGTAAGGGTAAGGGTTAGGGTTAGGTTTAGTGTTAAGGTAAGGGTAAGGGTTAGGGCTAGGGTTAGGTAAGGGTTAGGGTTAGGGTTAGGGTTAGGGTAAGGGTTTGGGTTAGGGTTAGATTAAGTGTTAGGGTTAGGGTAAGGGTTTGGGTTACGATAAGGGTTAGGTTAGGATTAGGCTTAAAGTTATGTTAAGGGTTAGGGTTAGGGTTAGGGTTAGGGTTAGGGTTAGGTTTAGGGTTGGGGTTAAGGTTAGGGTTAGGGTTAGGGTAAGGGTTTGGGTTAAGGTTAAGGTTAAGGTTAGGTTTAGGGTTAGGTTTAGGGTAAAGGTAAGGGTAAGGTTTAGGGTTAGGGTTTGGGTTAGGTTTAGTGTTGGGGTTAAGGTTAGGGTTAGGGTAAGGGTTAGGGTTAGGGTTAGGTTTAGTGTTGGGGTTAGGGTTAGGGTAAGGGTAACGGTTAGTGTTAGTGTTAGGGTTACGGTTAGGGGTAGGGTTAGGGGTTAGGGTTAGTGTTAGGTTTAGGGTTAGGGTTAGGGTAAGGATAAGATTTAGGGTTCGGGATAGGGTTACAGTTCGGATTAGGTTTAGGGATTGGGTTAGTGTAAGGGTTTTCGTTAGGGTTATCGTTATGGATAAGGTTAGGCTTATGGTTAAGGTTAGGGTTATGGTTAGGGTAAGGTTAGTGTTAGGGTTAGGGTTAGGGTAAGGGTAAGGTTTAGAATTAAGGTTAGGGTTAGGGTTAGGGTTAAGGTTAGGGTTAGGGTAAGGGTAAGGGTTAGGGTTAGGGTTAGGGTTAGGGTTAGGGTTAGAGTTAGGGTTAGGTTTCGTGTTAGTGTCAGGTTTGGGGTTGGGGTTAAAGTTAGGGTTAGGGTTAGAGTAAGGGTAAGGATTAGGGTTAGGGTTGGGGTTAGGGTAAGGGTTAGGTTTAGGGGTTATGTTAAGTGTTAGTGTTCGGGTTAGGGTTAGGGTTAGGATAAGGGTTAAAGTTAGGGTAAGGGTAAGTGTTAGGGTTAGAGTTAGGATTAGGGTTAGTGTAAGGGTTAGGGTTAGTGTTAGGGTTAGGTTTCGGGTTGGGGTTAAAGTTAGGGTTAGGATTAGGGAAGGGTAAGGGTTAGGGTTAGGGTTAGGGTTAGAGTAAGTGTTAGGGTTAGGGTTAGGGTTAGGGTAGGGGAAGGGTAAGGATAAGGGTTAGGGTTAGGGATAGAGTTAGGGTAAGGGTTAGGGTTAGGGTTAGTGTTAGGTTTAGGGTTGGGGTTAAGGTTAGGGTTAGGATCAGGTTAAGGGTAAGGGTTAGGCTTAGGGTTAGGGTAAGTGTTAGGGATAGGGTTAGGGTTACAGTAAGGGTAAGGGTTAGGGTTAGGGTTAGGGTTAGGTGTTTGGGTTAGGGTTAGGGTTAGGTTTAGGTTTAGGGTTAGGGTTAGGGTAAGGGTAAAGTTTAGGGTTAGCGTTAGGGTTAGGGTTAGTTTTAGGGTTAGGTTTAGGGTAAGGTAAGGCTAAGGGTTAGGGTTAGATTTAGGGTTAGGGTTAGGGTTAGGGTTAAGGTTAGGGTTAGGGTTAGGGTTAGGGTTAGTTTTAGGGTTAGGGTTAGGGTAAGGGTAAGGGTTAGGGTTAGGGTTAGGGTTAGGGTTAGGGAAAGAGTAAGGGTTAGGTTAGGTTTAGGGTTAGGGTAAGGATTAGGGTTAGGTTTAGGGTTAGGGTAAGGTTTAGCTTTAGGGTTAGTGTTAGGATTAAGGTTAGGGTTATGGTAAGTGTTAGGGTTAGGGGTAGGGTTAGGGTAAGGTTAAGGGTTAGGGTTAGGGTTAGGGTTAGTTGATAGGGTTAGTGTTAGGCTTAGGTTTAGGCTTTGCATTAGGGTTAGGGTGAGGGTAAGTTTAAGGTTTAGGATTAGGGTTAGGGTTAGGGGTAAAGTTAGGGTTAGGGTTAGGGTAAGGTTTAAGTTTAGGGTTATGGTAAAGTTAAGGGTTAGTGTTAGGGGTAGGTTAGGAAAAGGATAAGGGTTAGGGTTAGGTTTAGATTTAGGGTTCGGGTAAGGTTTAGGGTAAGTGTTAGGGTAAGGGTTAGGGTTAGGGTTAGGGTTAGGGTTATGGTTGAGGTTAGGGTTATGGTTAGTGGAAGGGTTAGGGTTAGGGTTAGGTTAAGGGTTAGGGTTAGGTGTAGGATTAGGATTAGAGTTAGTGTTAGGGTTAGAGTAAGGGTAAGGGTTAGGGTTATGGTTGGAGTTAGGGTTAGGGTAAGGGTTAGGGTTAGGGGTTAGGGTTAGTGTTAGGGTTAGGTTAAAGGTTAGGTTTAAGGTTAGGGTTAAGGTGAGGATAAGGGTTAGTGTTAGGGTAAAGGTAAGTGTTAGGGTTAGGGTTAGGATTATGGTTAGGGTAAGGGTTAGGGTTAGGGTAGGTTTAGGGTTGGGGTTAAGCTTAGGGTTATGGTTAGGGTAAGGTTAAGGTTTAGGATTAGGTTTAGGGTTAGGGTTAAGGTTGAGGTTAGTGTTAGGTTTAGGGTTAAGGTTGAGGTAAGTGTTAGGGTTAGGGTTAGGATTATGGTTAGGGTAAGAGTTAGGGTTAGGGTAAGGTTGAGGTTAGGGTTAGGGTTAGGGTGAGAGTAAGGGTTAGAGTTAGGGTTAGGGTTAGGGTTAAGGTTTAGGTTAGGGTTAGGTTTAGGGTTAGGTTTAGGGTTAAGGTTGAGGTTAGGGTTAGGGTTAGGGTTAGGGTAAGGGTAAGGGTTAGGTTTAGGTTTAGGGTTAGGGTTAGTGTTAGCATTAAGGTTAGGGTTATGGTAAGTGTTAGGGTTAGGGGTAGAGTTAGGGTAAGGGTAAGGGTTAGGGTTAGGGTTAGGGTTAGGGTAATTGTTAGGGCTAGGGTTAGGTTTAGGGCAAGGTAAGGGTTAGGGTTAAGTTTAGGGTTAGGGTTAGGGTTGGGGTTATGGTAAGGGTAAGTGTTAGGATTAGGTTTAGGGTTATGGTAAGGTTAAAGGTTAGGTTTAGGGTTAGGGTTAGGGTTAGGGTTAGGGTAAGGATAAGGTTTAGATTTCAGGTTAGGGTTAGGCTTAGGGTTAGGGTTAGGGTTAGGGTTAAGGTTAGGGATAGGGTAAGGGTAAGTCTTACGGTTAGTGTTAGGGTTTGGGATAGACTTAGTGTTAGGGTTAGAGTAAGGGTAAGGGTTAGGGTTAGGGTTAGGGTTAGGGAAAGGGTTAGGGTTACAGGTTAGGGTTAGCGTTATGGTTACATTAAGGGTTAGGGTTAGGTTTAGTGTTAGGGTTAGGATAAGGGTTAGGGTTAGGGTAAGTGTAAGTGTTGGGGTTAGGGTTAGGTTTAGGGTTAGTGTTAGGGTAAGGGTTAGGGTTAGGGTTAGGATTAGGTTTAGGTTTGGGGTTAAGGTTAGGATTAAGGTTAGGGTTAGTGTTAGGGTTAGGGGAAGGTTAAGGGTTAGGGTTAGGTTTAGGGTTAAGATTGAGTTTAGGGTTAGGGTTAGAGTAAGGGTTAGGTTTAGGGTTAGGGTAAGGGTTAGGGTTAGGGTTAGGGTTAGGGTAAGGGTTACGGTTAGGGGTTAGGGTTAGTGTTAGGGTAAGGTTAAGGGTTAGGGTTAGGGTTAGGATTAGGGTTAGGTTTAGGTTAAGGGTTAGGGTTAGGGTTAGGGTAAGTGTAGGTGATAGGTTTAGGTTTAGGGTTAGGGTTAGGGTAAGGGTTAGGGTTAGAATTAGGATTAGGTTTAGGGTTGGGGTCAAGGTTAGGGTTAGGATTAGGTTAAGGGTAAGGGTTAGGGTTAGGGTTAGGGTAAGTGTTAGGGTTAGGGTTAGGGTTACGGTAAGGGTAAGGGTAAGGGTTAGGGTTAGGGTTAGGTTTAGGTGTTAGGGTTAGGGTTAGGGTTAGGTTTAGGTTTAGGGTTGGGGTTAGAATAAGGGTAAAGATTAGGATTAGGGTAGGGTTAGGGTTAGTATTAGGGTTAGGGTTAGGTTAAGGGTAAGGGTAAGGGTTAGGGTTAGGGTTAGGTTTAGAGATAAGGTTAGGGTTAGGGTTAGGGTTAGGGTTATGGTTGAGGTTAGGGTTATGGTTAGAGGAAGGGTTAGGGTTAGGCCTAGGATAAAGGTTAGGGTTAGGTGTAGGATTAGGATTAGAGTTAGGGTTAGGGTTAGAGTAAGGGTAAGGGTTAGGGTTAGGGTTGGAGTTAGGGTTAGGGTAAGGGTTAGGGTTAGGGGTTAGGGTTAGTGTTAGGGTTAGGTTAAACGTTAGGTTTAAGATTAGAGTTAAGTTGAGGATAAGTGTTAGGGTTAGGGTAAAGGTAAGTGTTAGGGTTAGGGTTAGGATTATGGTTAGGGTAAGGGTTAGGGTTAGGGTAGGTTTAGGTTTGGGGTTAAGGTTAGGGTTAGGGTTAGGGTAAGGTTAAGGTTTAGGATTAGAGTTAGGGTTAGGGTTAAGGTTGAGGTTAGGGTTAGGTTTAGGGTTAGGTTTAGGGTTAAGGTTGAGGTAAGTGTTAGGGTTAGGGTTAGGATTATGGTTAGGGTAAGGGTTAGGGTTAGGGTAAGGTTGAGGTTAGGGTTAGGGTTAGGGTTAGAGTAAGGTTTAGAGTTAGGGTTAGGGTTAGGTTTAGGGTTAGGGTTAAGGTTGAGGTTAGGTTTAGGTTTAGGGTTAGGTTTAGGGTTAAGGTTGAGGTTAGGGTTAGGGTTAGGGTAAGGGTAAGGGTTAGGGTTAGGTTTAGGGTTAGGGTTAGTGTTAGCATTAAGGTAAGGGATATGGTAAGTGTTAGGGTTAGGGGTAGAGTTAGGGTAAGGGTAAGGGTTAGGGTTAGGGTTAGGGTTAGGGTAATTGTTAGGGTTAGGGTTAGGTTTAGGTTTAGGGCAAGGTAAGGGTTAGGGTTAAGTTTAGGGTTAGGGTTAGGGTTGGGGTTATGGTAAGGGTAAGGGTTAGGATTAGGTTTAGGGTTATGGTAAGGGTAAAGGTTAGGTTTAGGGTTAGGGTTAGGGTTAGGGTAAGGATAAGGTTTAGATTTCAGGTTAGGGTTAGGCTTAGGGTTAGGGTTAGGGTTAGGGTTAAGGTTAGGGATAGGGTAAGGGTAAGTCTTAGGGTTAGTGTTAGGGTTAGCGATAGACTTAGTGTTAGGGTTAGAGTAAGGGTAAGGGTTAGGTTTAGGGTTAGGGTTAGGGAAAGGGTTAGGGTTACAGGTTAGGGTTAGTGTTAGGGTTAGGTTAATTGTTAGGGTTAGGGTTAGTGTTAAGGTTAGGATAAGGGTTAGGGTTAGGGTTAGGGTAAGGGGAGGTCATAGGGTTAGGTTTAGGGTTAGGGTTAGGGTAAGGGTTAGGGTTAGATTTAGGATTAGGTTTAGGGTTGGGGTCAAGTTTAGGGTTAGGATTAGGTTAAGGGTAAGGGTTAGGTTTAGGGTTAGGGTAAGTGTTAGGGTTAGGGTTAGGGTTATGGTAAGGGTAAGGGTAAGGGTTAGGGTTAGGGTTAGGTTTAGGTGTTAGGGTTAGGGTTATGGTTAGGTTTAGGTTTAGGGTTGGGGTTAGAGTAAGGGTAAAGGTTAGTATTAGGGTAGGGTTAGGGTTAGTTTTAGGGTTAGGGTTAGTGTAAGGGTAAGGGTAAGGGTTAGGGTTAGGGTTAGGTTTAGGGTTAAGGTTAGGGTTAGGGTTAGGGTTAGGGTTAGGATTAGGGTTAAGGTTAGGGTAAGGGTAAGGGTTATTTTTAGGGTTAGGTTTAGGTTTAGGAAAAGGATAAGGGTTAGGATTAGGGTGAGGGTTATGGTTAGTTTTAGGGTTAGGGTTAGGGTAAGGGTAAGGGTAAGGTTTACGGTTAAGGTTAGGTTAGGGGTAAGGTTAGGGTTAGGGTTAGGTTTGGGTTAGGGTTAGGGTAAGGGTAAAGGTTAAGGTTCGGGTTAGGTTTAGGGTTAGGAAAAGGGTAAGGGTTAGGGTTAGGTTTAGGGTTATGTTTTGGGTTAGGTTTAGGGTTAGGGTTAGGGTAAGGGTTAGGGTTAGGGGTAGGGTTAGGATTTGGTTAAGGTTAGGGTTAGGGTTAGCTTAATGGTAAGGTTTAGGGTTAGGGTTAGGGTTAGGGATAGACTAAGTGTTAGGGTTAGGGTTAGGGTTAGTGTTAGGGTAAGGGTTAGGTTTAGGGTTAGGGTTAGGGTTAGGGTTAAGGTTAGGGTTAGGGTAGTGTTAGGGTTAGGGTTAGAGTAAGGGTAAAGTTTAGGGTTAGGTTTAGGGTTAGGATTAGGTTTAAGGTTAAGGTTAGGGTGAGTGTAAGGTTAGGGTTAGGTTTATGTTTAGGGTTAGATTAGGTTAAGGGTAAGTGTTAGGGTTACGGTTATGTTTAGGTTTAGGTTTAGGGTTAGGGTTAGGGTTAGGGTTAGGGTAAGGGTAATGGTTAGTGTTAAGGTTTGGGTTAGGTTTAGGTTTAGGTTTAGGGTTAGGGTTAGGGTTAGGGTAAGGTTTAGGTTTAGGATTAGGATTAGGGTTAGGGTTAGGGTAAAGGTTTGAGTTAGGGTTAGGGTTCGGGTTAGGTTTATGGTTAGGGATAGGGTAAGGGTAAGTGTTAGGGTTAGCGTTAGGGTTAGGTTTAGTGTTGGGGTTAATGTTAGGGTTAGGGTAAGTTTTAGGGTTAGGGTTAGGGTTAAGTTTATTGTTAGGTTTAGGGTTACGGTTAGGGTTAGGGTTATGGTTAGGGTAAGGGTTAGGGTTAGGGTTAGGGTTAGCAATACGGTAAGGGTAAGGGTAAGGGTTAGGGTTAGGTTTAGTGTTATGGTAAGGGTAAGGGTTAGGGTTAGGGTTAGGGTTAGGTAAGGGTTAGGGGTAGGGTTAGGGTTAGGGCAAGGGTTAGGGTTAGGGTTAGGGTTAGCAATAGAGTAAGTGTAAGGGTAAGGGTAAGGGTTAGGGTTAGATTTAGGTTTAGGGTTAGGGTTAGGGTAAGGGTAAGTGTTAGGTTTAGGTTTAGGGTTAGGGTAAGGATAAGGTTTAGAATTAAGGTTATGGTTAGGGTTAGGGTTAGGGTTAAGGTTAGGGTTAGGGTAAGGATAAGGGTTAGGGTTAGGGTAAGGGTTATAGTTAGGGTTAGGTTTCGGGTTAGGGTTAGGTTTGGGGTTGGGTTAAAGTTAGGGTTAGGGTTAGAGTAAGGATAAGGATTAGGGTTAGGGTTAGGGTTAGGGTAAGGGTTAGGGTTAGGGGTTATGTTAAGGGTTTTAGTTAGTGTTCGGGTTAGGGTTAGGATTAGGATAAGGGTTAAAGTTAGGGTAAGGGTAATTGTTAGGGTTAGAGTTAGGATTAGGGTTAGTGTAAGGGTTAGGGTTAGTGTTAGGGTTAGGTTTGGGGTTGGGGTTAAAATTGGGGTTAGGATTAGGGAAGGGTAAGTGTTAGGGTAAGGGTTAGGGTTATAGTAAGTGTTAGGGTTAGGGTTAGGGTTAGGGCAGGGGGAGGGGAAGGGTTAGGGTTAGGGTTAGAGTTAGTGTTAGGGTTAGGGTAAGGATAAGGGTTAGGGTTAGGGATAGAGTTAGAGTAAGGGTTAGGGTTAGGGTTAGTGTTAGGTTTAGGGTTGGGGTTACGGTTAGGGTTAGGATTAGGTTAAGGATAAGGGTTAGGCTTAGGGTTAGGGTAAGTGTTAGGGATAGGGTTAGGGTTACAGTAAGGGTAAGGGTTAGGGTTAGGGTTAGGGTTAGGTGTTTGAGTTAGGGTTAGGGTTAGGTTTAGGTTTAGGGTTAGGGTTAGGGTAAGGGTAAAGGTTAGGGTTAGGGTTAGGGTTAGGGTTAGGGTTAGGTTTAGGGTAAGGTAAGGCTAAGGGTTAGGGTGAGATTTAGGGTTAGGGTTAGGATTAGGGTTAAGGTTAGGGTTAAGGTTAGGGTTAGTTTTAGGGTTAGGGTAAGGGTAAGGGTTAGGGTTAGGGTTAGGGAAAGAGTAAGTGTTAGGGTTAGGTTTAGGGTTAGGGTAAGGATTAGGGTTAGGTTTAGGGTTAGGGTAAGGTTTAGGGTTAGGGTCAGTGTTAGGATTAAGGTTAGGTTATGGTAAGTGTTAGGGTTAGGGGTAGGGTTAGAGTAAGGGTAAGGGTTAGGGTTAGGGTTAGGGTTAGTTGATAGGGTTAGGGTTAGTATTAGGTTTAGGTTTTGGGTTAGGGTTAGGGTGAGGGTAAGTTTAAGGTTTAGGATTAGGGTTAGAGTTAGGGGTAAAGTTAGGGTTAGGGTTAGGGTAAGGTTTAAGTTTAGGGTTATGGTAAAGTTAAGGGTTAGTGTTAGGGGTAGGTTAGGGAAAGGATAAGGGTTAGGGTTAGGTTTAGGTTTAGGGTTCGGGTTAGGTTTAGGGTTAGTGTTAGGGTAAGGGTTAGGGTTAGGGTTAGGGTTAGGGTTAGGGTTATGGTTGAGGTTAGGGTTATGGTTAGAGGAAGGGTTAGGGTTAGGGTTAGGTTAAGGGTTAGGGTTAGGTGTAGGATTAGGATTAGCGTTAGGGTTAGGGTTAGAGTAAGGGTAAGTGTTAGGGTTAGGGTTGGAGTTAGGGTTAGGGTAAGAGTTAGGGTTAGGGGTTAGGGTTAGTGTTAGGGTTAGGTTAAAGGTTAGGTTTAAGGTTAGGGTTAAGGTGAGGATAAGGGTTAGGGTTAGGGTAAAGGTAAGTGTTAGGGTTAGGGTTAGGATTATGGTTAGGGTGAGGGTTAGGGTTAGAGTAGGTTTAGGGTTGGGGTTAAGGTTAGTGTTAGGGTTAGGGTAAGGTTAAGGTTTAGGATTAGGGTTAGGGTTAAGGTTGAGGTTAGGGTTAGGTTTAGGGTTAGGGTTAGGGTTAAGGTTGAGGTTAGGGTTAGGTTTAGGTTTAGGGTTAGGGTTAGGGTTAGGTAAGGGTAAGGGTAAGGGTTACTGTTAGGGTTAGGGTTAGGGTAAGGTTGAGGTTAGGGTTAGGGTTAGGGTTAGGGTTAGGGTTAAGGTTGAGGTTAGGGTTAGGTTTAGGGTTAGGTTTAGGGTTAAGGTTGAGTTTAGGGTTAGGGTTAGGGTTAGGGTTAGGGTAAGGGTAAGGGTTAGGGTTAGGTTTAGGGTTAGGGTTAGTGTTAGCATTAAGGTTAGGGTTATGGTAAGTGTTAGGGTTAGGGGTAGAGTTAGGGTAAGCATAAGGGTTAGGGTTAGGGTTAGGGTTAAGTTTAGGGCAAGGTAAGGGTTAGAGTTAAGTTTAGGGTTAGGGTTAGGATTAGTGTAAGGGTAAGTGTTAGTGTTAGGGTTAGGGTGAGGGTTAGGTTTAGGGTTAGGGTTAGGGAAAGGGTAAGGGTTAGGGTTAGGGTTAGGGTTAGGGTTAGGTTTCGTGTTAGGTTTAGGGTTAGGTTTAGGGTAAGGGCAAGGGTTAGGGTTAGGGTTAGGGTTAAGGTTAGGGTTAGGGTTAGGGTTAGGGTAAGGGTTAGGGTAGGATTAAGGTTAGGGTTAGTGTAATGGTTAGTGTTAGCGTTAGGGTTAGGTTTAGGGATAAGGTAAGGGTAAGGGTTAGTGTTAGGGTTACGGTTAGGTTTAGGGTTGGAGTTAAGGTTAGGGTTAGGGTTAGCGTACGTTTAAGGATTAGGGTTAGGGTTAGGGTTAGGGTTATGCTTAGGGTTAGGGTTAGGGTTAGGATTAGGGTTAGGTTCAGGGTTAGGATTAGGCTTAGGGTTAGGGTTAGGGTTAGGGTAAGGGTAAGAGTTAGGGTTAAAGTTAGGGTCAAGATTAGGGTTAGGGTTAGGGGTAGGGTTAGGGTTAGGTTTAAGATTAGGGTTAGGGTTAGGGTTAGGGTTAGTGTAAGGGTTAGGGTTAGGGTGAGGGTAGGGTTGAGGGTTAGGTTTAGGGAAAGGGTAAGGGTTAGGGTTAGGGTTAGCGTTAGGGTTAGGGTTCGTGTTAGGTTTAGGGTTAGGTTTAGGGTAAGGGCAAGGGTTAGGGTTAGGGTTAGGGTTAAGGTTAGGGTTAGGGTTAGGATTAGGATTAGTGTTAAGGTTAGGGTTAGGGTTAGGTTTATGTTTAGTGTAAGGGTTAGGGTTAGGGTTAGGGTTAGAGTTAGGTTTAGGGGTAGGGTTAGGGTTTAGGCTTAGGGTTAGGGTTAGGGTAAGTGTTAGGGTTAGGGTTAGTTTAAGGGTTTGGGTTAGGTTTAGGGTTAGGGTGAGGGTAAGGGTTAGAGTTAGGGTTAGGGTTAGGCTAAGGGTTAGGGTTAGGGTTAGGGTTAAGATTAGGGTTAAGGTTAAGGTTAGTGTTAGGGTAAGGGTTAGGGTTAGGCTTAGGGTAGGGTTTAGGGTAAGGCTAAGTGTTAGTGTTAGGGTTAAGTTTAGGATAAGGGTAAGGGTTAGGGTTAGGGTTAAGGTTAGGGTTAGGGTTAGGGTTAGGGTTAGTGTTAAGGTTAGGGTTAGGGTTAGGTTTAGGGTTAGGGTAAGGGTTAGGGTTAGGGTTAGGGTTAGGGTTAGAGTTAGGTTTAGGGTTAGGGTTAGCCGTTAGGCTTAGGGTAGGGTTAGGGTAAGGGTTAGGATTAGGGTTAGTTTAAGGGTTTTTGTTAGGTTTAGGGTAAGGGTAACGGTTAGGGTTAGGGTTAGTGTTAGGGTTAGGTTTAGGGTTTGGGTTAGGTTTAGGGTAAGGGTAAGGGTTAGGGTTAGGATTAGGGTTAGGGTTAGTGTAATGGTTAGTGTTAGGGTTAGGGTTATGTTTAGGGATAGGGTAAGGGTAAGGGTTAGTGTTAGGGTTAGGGTTAGGTTTAGGGTTGGGGTTAAGGTTATTTTTAGGGTTAGCGTACGTTTAAGGATTAGGGTTAGGGTTAGGGTTATGCTTAGGGTTAGGGTTATGGTTAGGATTAGGGTTAGGTTCAGGTTTAGGATTAGGCTTAGGGTTAGGGTTAGGGTTAGGGTTAGGGTAAGAGTTAGGGTTAAAGTTAGGGTCAAGATTAGGTTTAGGGTTAGGGTTAGGGTAACGGTAAGGTTTAGGGTTAGGTTTAC
>JANJXV010000044.1:3675000-3695000 GCA_024803745.1 Megascapheus bottae
TAGGGCAAGGTTAAGGGTTAGGGTTAGGGTTAGGGTTAGGGTTAGGGTTAAGTTTGAGGTTAGGGTTAGGGTTAGGGTAAGTTTTAGGGTTAGGGTTAGAGTTAGGGTTAGGGTTAGGGTAACGGCAAGGGTTAGTGTTAGGGTTAAGGTTAGGGTTAGGGTTAGGTTTAGTGTTATGGTTAGGTTTAGGGTTAGGGTTAGGGTTAGGTTTAGGTTTAAGTTTAGGGTTAGGGTTAGGGTTAGGTTTAGGGTAAGGGTTAGGTTTAGGTTATTGTAAGGGTTAGGGTTAGGGTTAGGTTTAATGTTAGGGTTAGGATTAGGGTTAGGGTAAGGGTAATGGTTAGGGTTAGGGTTAGGGTTAGGGTTAGGGTAAGGGTAAGTGTTAGGGTTAGAGTTAGGGTTAGGGTAAGTGTTAGGGTAGGGTTTAGGGTAAGGGCAAGTGTTAGTGTTAGGGTTAGGTTTAGGTTAATGGTAAGGATTAGGGTTAGGTTTAGGGTTAGGGTTAGAGGTTAGGGTTAGGGTTAGGGTGAGGGTTAGGTTTAGGGTTAGGGTGTGGGTAAGGGTAAGGGTGAGATTTAGGTTTAGGGTTAGGGTTAGTGTTAGTTTTAGGGTTAGGGTGTGGGTAAGGACAAGCGTTAGGCTTAGGGTTAGGGTTAAGGTTAGGGTTAGGTTTAGGGTTAGGTTTAAAATTAGGGTTAGGGTTAGGGTAAGGGTTAGCGTTAGGGTTAGGTTAAGTGTAAGGTTTAGGGTTAGGGTTAGGCTTATGGTTAGGGTACGGGTAAGGGTAAGTTTTAGGGTTAGGGTTAGGTTTAGGGTAATGGCAAGTGTTAGGGTTAAGGTTAGGTTTAGGGTTAGGGTAAGGGGAGGGGAAGGTAAGGTTTAGGGTTAGGGTTAGGGTTAGGGTAAGATTTAGGGTTAGGATTAGGGTTATGGTTAGTGTAAGGGATAGGGTTAGGGTGAGGGTTAGGGTTATGCTAAGTGTTAGGGTAAGGGTAAGGGTTACGGTTAGGGTTAGGTTAAGGGTAAGGATTAGGTTAGGGTTAGGGTTAGGGTTAGGGTTAAGGTTAGGGTTAGGGTTAGGCTTAGGTTTAGGATTAGGGTTATGGTTAGGGTAAGGGTTAGGGTTAGGGTTAGGGTTAGGCTTAGTGTTAGGGTAAGGGTAAGGGTTAGGGTTAGGGTTAGGGTTAGGGTAAGGGTTAGGGTTAGGGTTAGGGTTAGGGTTAAGTTTGAGGTTAGGGTTAGGGTTAGTGTTAGGGTAAGTTTTAGGGTTAGGGTTAGAGATAGGGTTAGGATTAGGGTAAGGGCAAGGGTTAGGGTTAGGGTTAAGGTTAGGGTTAGGGTTAGGGTTAGTGTTAAGGTTAGGTTTAGGGTTAGGGTTAGGGTTAGGGTTAGGTTTAACGTTAGGGTTAGGGTTAGGGTTAGGGTAAGGGTTAGGTTTAGGTAATGGTAAGTGTTAGGGTTAGGGTTAGGGTTAGGATTAGGGTTAGGGTAAGGGTAAAGTTTAGGGTTAGGGTTAGGGTTACGGTTTGGGTTAGGGTAAGTGTAAGGGTAAGGGTTAGGTTTAGGGTTAGGGTAAGGGTTAGGGTTTTGGTTAGGGTTAGGGTAGGGTTTAGAGTAAGGTCAAGTGTTAATGTTAGGGTTAGATTTAGGTTAATGGTAAGGATTAGGGTTAGGTTTAGGGTTAGAATTAGAGGTTAGGTTTAGGGTTAGGATGAGGGTTAGGTTTAGGTTAGGGTTAGTGTTAGGTTTAGGGTTAGGGTTAGGGTAAGGAGAAGGGTTAGGGTTAGGGTCAGGGTTAAGGCTAGGGTTAGGGTTAGGGTTAGGGTTAGGGTAGGGGTAAGGGTTAGGGTTAGGGTTAGGGTTAGAGTTCGGTTTAGGTTAGGGTTAAAATTAGGGTTAGGGTTAGGGTAAGGGTTACGGTTAGGGTTAGGGTAGGGGTAAGGGTTAGGGTTAGGGTTAGGGTTAGAGTTCGGTTTAAGGTTAGGGTTAGGGGTTAGGCTTAGGTTTAGGGTTAGGGTAAGGGTTAGGGTTAGTTTAAGGTTTAGGGTTAGGGTTAGGCTAAGGGTAAGGGTTAGGGTTAGGGTAAGAGTAATGGTTAGGTTTAGGGTTAGGGTTAGGGTTAGGGTTAGGGTAAGGGTCAGGGTTAGGGTTAGGATTAGGGTTAGGTTTATGGTTAGGGATAGGGTAAGGTTAAGGGTTAGGGTTAGGGTTAGGGTTAGTGTTGGGGTTATGGTTAGGTTTAGGTTTAGGGTACGTTTAATGATTAGGGTTAGGTTTAGGGTGAGGGTTATGCTTAGGGTTAGGATTAGGGTTAGGTTTAGGGTTAGGGTTAGGGTTAGGTTTAGTGTTAGGGTAAGGTTATGTGTTAGGGTTAGCGTTTGGGTTAGGGTTAGGGTTAGGGTAAGTGTTAGGGTTAGGTTTAGGGTTACGGTTAGGGTTACGCTAAGGGTAAGGGTTAGGGTTAAAGTTAGGGTCAGGGTTGGGGTTAGATTTAGCCTTAGGGTAAGGGTGAGGGTTAGGGTTAGGTTTAGGGTTAGGGTAAGGGTAGGGGTTAGGTTTAGGGTTAGGGTTAGGTTTACGGTTAGGATTAGGGTAAGGATAAATATTAGAGTTAAGGTTAGGGTGAGAGTAAGGGTAAGGATTAGGGTTAAGATTAGGGTTAGGGTTAGGGTAAGGGTTAGGGTTAGGTTAAGGGTTAGGGTTAGGTTTAGGGTTAGGTTTAGGATTGGGGTTATGGTTAGGGTTAGGGTAAGGGTAAGGGTTAGATTAGGGTTAGGGTTAAGGTTAGGGTTAGGGTTAGGGTAAGGGGAGGGGAGGGTAAGGTTTAGGGTAATGGCAAGGGTTAGGGTTAAGGTTAGGTTTAGGGTTAGGGTAAGGGGAGGGGAGGGTAAGGTTAGGGTTAGGGTTAGGGTTAGGGTTAGGTTTAGGGTTAGGATTAGGGTTATGGTTAGGGTAAGGGATAGGGTTAGGGTTAGGGTTAGGCTAAGTGTTAGGGTAAGGGTAAGTGTTATAAAGGGTTAGGTTAAGGGTAAGGGTTATGTTAGGGTTAGGGTTAGGGTTAAGGTTAGGGTTAGGGTTAGGGAGAGGGTTAGGTTTAGGATTAGGGTTAGGGTTAGGGTTAGGGTTAGGGTTAGGGTAAGGGTTAGGGTTAGGGTTAAGATTATGTTTAGGGTTAGGGTAAGGGTTATGGTTAGGGTTAGGGTTAGGGTTAGGGTTTAGGGTTAGGGTTAGGGTAAAGGTAAGGTTAGGGTTAGGGTTAGAGTTGGGGTTAGGGTTAAGTTTAGGGTTAGGGTTAGGGTAAGGATAAATGTTAGAGTTAAGGTTAGGGTTAGGGTTAGGGTTAGCTTTAAGATTAATGTGAGGGTAAGGGTAAGGGTTAGGGTTAAGATTAGGGTTAGGTTTAGGGTAAGGATTAGGGTTACGGGTAGGGGTAGGGTTAGGGTAAGGGTTAGGGTTAGGGTTAGGGTTAGGTTTAGGGTTGGGGTTAAGGATAGGGTTAGGGTTAGGGTAAGGGTAAGGGTTAGGTTAGGGTTAGGGTTAGGGTTAAAGTTAGGGTTAGTGTTAGGTTTAGAGTTAGGATTAGGGTTATGGTTAGGGTAGGGTTAGGGTTAGGGTTAGGGTTAGGCTTAGTGTTAGGGTAAGGGTAAGGGTAAGGTGTAGGGTAGGATTAGGGGTAGGGTTAGGGTTATGCTTAGTGTTAGGGTAAGGGTTAGGGTTAGGGTTAGGATTAAGGTTGAGGTTAGGGTTAGGTTAGGGTTAGGGTTAGGGTTAGTGTTAGAGTAAGGGTAAGGGTTAGGGTTAGGGTTAGTGTGAGGGTTAAGTTTGAGGTTAGGGTTAGGGTTAGGGTTAGGGTAAGGGTTAGGTTTAGGGTTAGAGTTAGGGTTAGGGTTAGGGTTAGGGTAAGGGCAAGGTTTAAGGTTAGTGTTAAGTTTAGGGTTAGGGTTAGGGTTAGTGTTAGGGTAAGGGTAAGTGTTAGGGTTAGGGTTAGGGTAAGGGTTAGGGTTAGGGTTAGGGTTCGTGTTAGGTTTAGGATTAGGGTTAGGGTAAGGGCAAGGGTTAGGGTTAGAGTTAGGGTTAAGGTTAGGATTAGGGTTACGGTTAGGGTAAGGGTAAGGGTTAGGGTTAGGGTTAGGGTAAGGGTTAGGGTTAGGTTTAGGTTTAGGCTTCGTGTTAGGTTTAGGGTTAGGTTTAGGGTAAGGGCAAGGGTTAGGGTTAAGGTTAGGGTTAGGGTTAGGCTCAGGTTATGTGTTAGGGTTAGGGTTAGGGTTAGGGTCAGGGTTAGTGTTAGGATAAGAGTTAGGGTTAGGGTAAGGGTAAGTGTTAGGGTTAGGGTTAGGTTTAGCATTAGGTTAAGGGTTAGGGTTAGGGGTTAAGGTTAGGGTTAGGGTTAGGGATAGGTTTAGGTTTAGAGTTAGATTTAGGTTTGTTTAAGGGTAAGGGTTAGGGTTAGGGTTAGGGATAGGTTAAGGGTCAGGGTTAGGGTTAGGGTTAGAGTTAGTGTTAGTGTTGGTTAAGGGTAAGGGTTAGGCTTAGGGTTAGGGTTAGAGTTAGGTTAAGGGTTTGGGTTAGGGGTTAGGGTTAGGGTTAAGGTTAGGGTTAGGGTAAGGGTTAGGGTTATTGATAGGGTTAACGTAATTGTTATGGTTAGGGTTAGGGTGCGGGTAAGTGTTAGGGTTAGGGTTAGGGTTAGGGTTAGGGTAAGGAGAAGCGTTAGGGTTAGGGTTAGTGTTAAGTTTAGGGTAAGTGTTAGGGGTAAGGTTAGGGTTAGGGTTAGGTTTTGGGTTAGGTTGAGGGTGAGAGTTAGGGTAAGGGTAAGGATTGGTTTAGGGTTAGGGTTAGGGTAAGGGTTAGGGTTAGGGTTAGGGTTAGGGTAGGGTTTAGGGTAAGGGTAAATGTTAGTGTTAGGTTTAGGTTTAGGATAAGGGTAAGGATTAGAGTTAGGTTTAGGGTTAGGGTTAGAGGTTAGGGTTAGGGTTAGGGTTAGGGTGAGTGTTAGGTTTAGGGTTAGGTTTAGGATAAGGGTAAGGGTTAGGGTTAGGGTTAGCGTTAGTGTTAGGTTTAGGGTTAGGGTTAGGATAAGGACAAAGGTTAGGTTTAGGGTTAGGGTTAAGGTTAGGGTTAGGATTAGGGTTAGGTTTAGGGTTAAGGTTAGGGTTAGGGTTAGGGTTAGGGTACGGTTAGTGTTAGAGTTAGGGTAAGGGTTAGGGATAGAGTTAGGGTTAGGGTTAGGGTTAGAGTTACGTTTAGTTTTAGTGTTAGGGGTTAGGCTTAGGGTAAGGGTTAGGGTATGGTTAGGTTTAGGGTTAGGTTTAGTTTAAGGGTTAGGGTTAGGGTTAGGGTAAGGGTTAGGGTTAGGGTAAGAGTTTGGGTAGGTTTAGGGTAAGGGTTAGGGTTATGATTAGGGTTAGGGTTAGGGTTAAGTTTAGGGTTAGGGTTAGGGTTAGGGTAAGGTTAGAGTTAGAGTTAGGGTAAGGGTTAGGGATAGAGTTAGGGTTAGGGTTAGGGTTAGGGTATGGTTAGGTTTAGGGTTAGGGTTAGGGTTAGGGTTAAGGTTAGGGTGAGAGTAAGTGTAAGGGTTAGGGTTAAGATTAGAGTTAGGGTTAGGGTAATGGTTAGGGTTAGGGTTAGGGTTAGGGTGAGGGTAAGGGTAAGGGTTAGGGTTAGGGTTTAGGGTTAGGGTTAGGGTAAGGGTAAGGTTAGGGTTAGGGTTAGGGTTGGGGTTAGGGTTAGGTTTAGAGTTAGGGTTAGGGTAAGGATAAATGTTAGAGTTAAGGTTAGGGTTAGGGTTAGGGTTAGCTTTAAGGTTAATGTGACGGTAAGGGTAAGGGTTAGGGTTAAGATTAGGGTTAGGTTTAGGGTAAGGATTAGGGTTAGGGGTAGGGGTAGGGTTAGGGTAAGGGTTAGGGTTAGGGTTAGGGTTAGGTTTAGGGTTGGGGTTAAGGATATGGTTAGGGTTAGGGTAAGGGTAAGGGTTAGGTTAGGGTTAGGGTTAGGGTTAATGTTAGGGTTAGTGTTAGGTTTAGAGTTAGGATTACGGTTATGGTTAGGGTAGGGTTAGGGTTAGGGTTAGGCTTAGTGTTAGGGTAAGGGTAAGTGTAAGGTGTAGGGTAGGATTAGGGGTAGGGTTAGGGTTATGCTTAGTGTTAGGGTAAGGGGTAGGGTTAGGGTTAGGGTTAGGGTTAGGGTTAGGATTAAGTTTGAGGTTAGGGTTAGGTTTAGGGTTAGGATTAGGGTTAGGGGTAGGGTAAGGGTTAACGTTAGGGTTAGGGTTAGGCTTAGTGTTAGAGTAAGGGTAAGGGTTAGGGTTAGGGTTAGGGTGAGGGTTAAGTTTGAGTTTAGGGTTAGGGTTAGGGTTAGGGTAAGGGTTAGGGTTAGGGTTAGGGTTAGGGTAATGGTTAGGGTTAGGGTTAGAGTTAGGGTTAGGGTTAGGGTAAGGGCAAGGTTTAAGGTTAGTGTTAAGTTTAGGGTTAGGGAAAGGGTTAGGGTTAGGGTAAGGGTAAGGGTTAGAGTTAGGGTAAGGTTAAGGGTTAGGGTTAGGGTAATGGTTAGGGTAGTGGTTATGGTTATGCTTAGTGTTAGGGTAAGGGTAAGGGTAAGGGGTAGGGTTAGGGTTAGGGTTAGGATGAAGTTTGAGTTAGGGTTAAGGTTAGGGTTAGGGTTACGGTTAGGGTAAGGGTGAGGATTAGGGTTAGGGTAAGGTTTAGGGTTAGGGTTAGGTTTAAGGTTGCAGTTAGGTTTAGGGTTAGGGTTAGGGGAAGGGCAAGGGTGAAGGTTAGGGTTAGGGTTAGGGTTAGGCTCAGGTTATGTGTTAGGGTTAGGGTTAGGGTTAGGGTTAGGGTTAGTGTTAGGATAAGGGTTAGGGTTAGGGTAAGGGTAAGTGTTAGGGTTAGGGTTAGGTTTAGCATTAGGTTAAGGGTTAGGGTTTGGGGTTCGGGTTAGGGTTAGGGTTAGGGTTAGGATTAGGTTTAGAGTTAGATTTAGGGTTGGTTAAGGGTAAGGCTTAGTGTTAGGGTTAGGTTTAGGTTAAGGGTCAGGGTTAGGGTTAGGGTTAGTGTTAGTGTTAGGGTTGGTTAAGGGTAAGGGTTAGGCTTAGGGTTAGGGTTAGAGTTAGGTTAAGGGTTTGGGTTAGGGGTTATGGTTAGGGTTAAGGTTAGGGTTAGGGTAAGGGTTAGGGTTAGGGATAGGCTTAACATAAGGGTTATGGTTAGGGTTAGGGTGCGGGTAAGTGTTAGGGTTAGTTTTAGGGTTAGGGTTAGGGTAAGGAGAAGCGTTAGGGTTAGGGTTAGTGTTAAGTTTAGGGTAAGTGTTAGGGGTAAGGTTAGGGTTAGGGTTATTTTTTGGGTTAGGTTGAGGGTGAGAGTTAGGGTAAGGGTAAGGGTTTGGTTTAGGGTTAGGGTTAGGGTAAGGGTTAGGGTTAGGGTTAGGGTTAGGGTTAGGGTAGGGTTTAGGGTAAGGGTAAGTGTTAGTGTTAGGTTTAGGATAAGGGTAAGGATTAGAGTTAGGTTTAGGGTTAGGGTTAGAGGTTAGGGTTAGGGTTAGGGTTAGGGTGAGTGTTAGGTTTAGGGTTAGGGTTAGGGTTAGGTAAGGACAAAGGTTAGGTTTAGGGTTAGGGTTAAGGTTAGGGTTAGGGTTAGGGTTAGGTTTAGGGTTAAGGTTAGGGTTAGGGTTAGGGTTAGGATAAGGTTAGAGTTAGAGTTAGGGAAAGGGTTAGGGATAGATTTAGGGTTAGGGTTAGGGTTAGAGTTACGTTTAGTTTTACGGTTAGGGGTTAGGCTTAGGGATAGGGTTAGGGTATGGTTAGGTTTAGGGTTAGGTTTAGTTTAAGGGTTAGGGTTAGGGTTAGGGTAAGGGTAAGGGTTAGGGTTAGGATTAGGGTTAGGGTTAGGGTTAAAGTTAGGGTTAGGGTTAGGGTTAGGGTAAGGTTACAGTTAGAGTTAGGGTAAGGTTTAGGGATAGAGTTAGGGTTAGGGTTAGGGTTAAGGTTAGGGTGAGAGTAAGTGTAAGGGTTAGGGTTAAGATTAGGGTTAGGGTTAGGGTAAGGGTTAGGGTAAGGGTTAGGGTTAGGGTTAGGGTTAGGGTAAGGGTAAGGTTAGGGTTAGGGTTAGGGTTAGGGTTAGGGTTACGGTTAGGTTTAGGGTTAGGGTTAGGGTAAGGATAAATGTTAGAGTTAAGGTTAGGGTTAGGGTTTGGGTTAGCTTTAAGGTTAATGTGAGGGTAAGGGTAAGGGTTAGGGTTAAGATTAGGGTTAGGTTTAGGGTAAGGATTAGGGTTATGGTTAGGGGTAGGGTTAGGGTAAGGGTTAGGGTTAGGGTTAGGGTTAGGGTTAGGGTTGGGGTTAAGGATATGGTTAGGGTTAGGGTAAGGGTAAGGGTTAGGTTAGGGTTAGGGTTAGGGTTAAACTTAGGGTTAGTGTTAGGTTTAGACTTAGGATTAGGGTTATGGTTAGGGAAGGGTTAGGGTTAGGGTTAGGCTTAGTGTTAGGGTAAGGGTAAGGGTAAGGGTAAGGTGTAGGGTAGGATTAGGGGTAGGGTTAGGGTTATGCTTAGTGTTAGGGTAAGGGTAAGGGTAAGGGGTAGGGTTAGGGTTAGGGTTAGGGTAAGGGTTAGGGTTAGGGTTAGGGTAAGGGCAAGGTTTAAGGTTAGTGTTAAGTTTAGGGTTAGGGTTAGGATTAGGGTTAGGGTAAGGGTAAGGGTTAGGGTTAAGGTTAGGGTAAGGGTTAGGGTTAGGGTTAGGAATCGTGTTAGGTTTAGGGTTAGAGTTAGGGTAAGGGCAAGGGTTAGGTTTAGAGTTAGGGTTAAGTTTAGGGTTAGGGTTACGGTTAGGGTAAGGGTAAGGGTTAAGGTTAGGGTTAGGTTTAGGGTAAGGGTTAGGGTTAGGGTTAGGTTTAGGGTTCGTGTTAGGTTTAGGGTTAGGGTTAGGGTAAGGGTAAGGGTTAGGGTTAGGGTTAGGGTTAGGGTTAGGCTCAGGTTATGTGTTAGGGTTAGGGTTAGGGTTAGGGTAAGTGTTAGGGTTAGGGTTAGGTTTAGCATTAGGTTAAGGGTTAGGGTTAGGGTTAGGGGATAGAGTTAGGGTTAGGGTTAGGCATAGGTTTAGGTTTAGGGTTAGATTTAGGGTTGGTTAAGGGTAAGGGTTAGGGTTAGGGTTAGGGTTAGGTTAAGGGTCAGGGTTAGGGTTAGGGTTAGAGTTAGTGTTAGGGTTGGTTAAGGGTAAGGGTTAGGCTTAGGGTTAGGGTTAGAGTTAGGTTAAGGTTTTGGGTTAGGGGTTAGGGTTAGGGTTAAGTTTAGAGTTAGGGTAAGGTTTAGGGTTAGGGATAGGGTTAACGTAAGGGTTAGGTTTAGGGTTAGGGTTAGGGTTAGGGTTAGGATTTGTGTTAGGTTTAGGGTAAGTGTTAGGGGTAAGGTTAGGGTTAGGGTTAGGGTTAGGTTTAGGGTTAGGGTGAGGGTGAGAGTTAGGGTAAGGGTAAGGGTTTGGTTTAGGGTTAGGGTTAGGGTAAGGGTTAGCGTTAGGTTTAGGGTTAGGGTTAGAGGTTAGGGTTAGGGTGAGTGTTAGGTTTAGGGTTAGGGTTAGCGTTAGTGTTAGGTTTAGGGTTAGGGTTAGGATAAGGACAAGGGTTAGGTTTAGGGTTAGGGTTAAGTTTAGGGTTAGGATTAGGGTTAGGTTTAGTGTTAAGGTTAGGGTTAGGGTTAGGGTAAGGTTAGAGTTAGAGTTAGGGTAAGGGTTAGGGATAGAGTTAGGGTTAGGGTTAGAGTTACGTTTAGTTTTAGGGTTAGGGGTTAGGCTTAGGGGTAGGGTTAGGGTATGGTTAGGTTTAGGGTTAGGTTTAGTTTAAGGTTTAGGGTTAGGGTTAGGGTAAGGTAAGGGTTAGGTTTAGGGTAAGAGATTGGGTAGGTTTAGGGTAAGGGTTAGGGATAGGATTAGGGTTAGGGTTAGGGTAATGGTTAGGGTTAGGGTAGGGTTATTGTTAGGGTTAGGGTTAGGGTAAGGATAAGCGTTAGGGTTAGGGTTAGTGTTAGGTTTAGGGTAAGTGTTAGGGGTAAGGTTAGGGTTAGGGTTAGGTTTAGGGTTAGGTTGAGGGTGAGAGTTAGGGTAAGGGTAAGGGTTTGGATTAGGGTTAGGGTTAGGGTAAGTGTTAGGGTTAGGGTTAGGGTTAGGGTAGGGTTTAGGGTAAGGGTAAGTGTTAGTGTTAGGTTTAGGTTTAGGATAAGGTAAGGATTAGGGTTAGGTTTAGGGTTAGGGTTAGAGGTTAGGGTTAGGGTTAGGGTTAGGATGAGTGTTAGGTTTAGGATTAGGGTTAGGATAAGGGTAAGGGTTAGGGTTAGGGTTAGCGTTAGTGTTAGGATTAGGGTTAGGGTTAGGATAAGGACAAGGGTTAGGTTTAGGGTTAGGGTTAAGGTTAGGGTTAGGATTAGGGTTAGGGTTAGGGTTAAGGTTAGGTTTAGGGTTAGGGTTAGGGTAAGGTTAGAGTTAGAGTTAGGGTTAAGGTTAGGGATAGAGTTAGGTTTAGGGTTAGGGTTAGAGTTACGTTTAGTTTTAGGGTTAGGGGTTAGGCTTAGGATTAGGGTTAGGGTATGGTTAGGTTTAGGGTTAGGTTTAGTTTAAGGGTTAGGGTTAGGGTTAGGGTAAGGGTAAGGGTTAGGGTTAGGGTAAGAGTTTGGGTAGGTTTAGGGTAAGGGTTAGAGTTATGATTAGGGTTAGGGTTAGGGTTAAGGTTAGGGTTAGGGTTAGGGTTAAGGTAAGGTTAGAGTTAGAGTTAGGGTAAGGGTTAGGGCTAGAGTTAGGATTAGGGTTAGGGTTAGGGTTAGGGTTAGGGTTAGGGTTAGGCTTAGTGTTAGGGTAAGGGTAAGGGTAAGGGGTAGGTTTAGGGTTAGGGTTAAGGTTGAGGTTAGGGTTAGGGTTAGGGTTAGGTTTGAGTTTCGGGTTAGGGTTAGGATTAGGGTAAGTGTTAGGGTTAGGGTTATGGTTAGGGTAAGTGTTAGGGTTAGGGTTAGAGTTAGGGTTAAGTTTAGGGTAAGGGCAAGGGTTAGGGTTAGTGTTAAGGTTAGGGTTATGGTTAGGGTTAGGTTAAGGGTAACGGTTACGGTTATGGTTAGGGTAGGGTTTAGGGTAAGGGTAAGTGTTAGTGTTAGGGTTAAGTTTACGATAAGGGTAATGATTAGGGTTTGGTTTAGGGGTAGAGTTATAGGTTAGAGTTAGGGTTAGGGTTAGGGTGAGGGTTAGGGTTAGGGTTAGGGTTCGTGTTAGGTTTACAGTTAGGGTTAGGGTAAGGGCAAGGGTTAGGGTTAGGGTTAGGGTTAAGGTTTGGGTTAGGGTTAGGGTTAGGTTGAAGGTTAGGGTTAGGGTTAGGGTTAGGGTAAGGGTTAGGGTTAGGTTAGGGTTAGGGTTAGAGTTAGGTTTAGGTTTATGGTTAGGGGTTAGGCTTAGGGTTAGGGTAAGGGTTAGGGTTAGGGTTAGGTTTAGTTTAAGGTTTAGGGTTAGGGTTAGGGTAAGGGTAAGGGTAGGGTTAGGAAAAGAGTTTGGTTTAGGTTTAGGGTTAGGGTTAGGGTAAGGGTAAGTGTAAGGGTTAGGGTTAGGATTAGGGTTATGGTTAGTGTAATTGTTAGTGTTAGGGTTAGGGTTAGGTTTAGGGATAGGGTAAGGGTAAGGGTTAGGGTTAGTGTTAGGGTTATGTTTAGGGTTGGGGTTAAGGTTAGGTTTAGGGTTAGGGTACGTTTAAGGATTAGGTTTAGGGTTAGGGTTAGGTTTATGCTTAGGGTTAGGGTTAGGGTTAGGATTAGGTTTAGGTTTGGGGTTAGGGTTACGGTTAGGGTTAGGGTTAGGCTCATGTTATGTGTTAGGGTTAGGGTTACGGTTAGGGTTAGGGTTAGCTTTAGGGTTAGGATTAGGGTTATGGATAGGGTAAGGTTTAGGGTTTGGATTAGGGTTAGGCTTACGCTTAGTGTTAGGGTAAGTTTAAGGGTAAGGGGTAAGGTTAGGGTTAGGGTTAGGGTTAAGGTTGAGGTTAGGGTTACGGTTAGGGTTAGGTTTAAGGTTAGGATTAGGGTTAGGGTTAAGGTAAGGGTTAGGGTTAGGGTTAGGGTTAGGGTAAGGGTTAGTCTTAGTGTTAGAGTAAGGGTTAGGGTTAGGGTTAGGGTTAGGGTTAAGTTTGAGGTTAGGGTTAGGGTTAGGGTTAGGGTAAGGGTTAGGGTTAGGGTTAGGGTTAGGGTTAGTGTAAGGATTAGGGTTAGGGTTAAAGTTAGGTTTAGGGTTAGGGTAAGGGCAAGGGTTAGGGTTAGGGTTAGGGTAAGGGTTATGGTTAGGGTTAGGATAAGGGTTAGGGTTAGGGTAAGTGTTAGGGTTAGGGTTAGGGTTAGGGTTAGGGTAAGGGTAAGGGTTAGGGTTAGGGATAGGGTTAGGGTTGACGTTAGGGTTAGAGTTAAAGGAAGGGTTATGATTAGGGTTAGGGTTAGGGTAAGGGTTAGGGTTAGGGTTATGCTGAGGGTTAGGGATAGGGTTAGGGTTAGGGTTAGGTTCAGGGTTAGGATTAGGCTTAGGGTTAGGGTTAGGGTTAGGGTAAGGGTAAGAGTTAGGGTTAGGGTTAGAGTTAGGGTTAGGGTTAGGGTAAGGGCAAGGTTTAAGGTTAGTGTTAAGTTTAGGGTTAGGGTTAGGGTAAGGGTAAGAGTTAGGGTTAGGGTTAGGGTTAAGATTAGGGTTAGGGTTAGCTTTAGGGTTAGGATTAGGGTTATGGATAGGGTAAGGTTTAGGGTTAGGATTAGGGTTAGGGTTACGCTTAGTGTTAGGGTAAGTTTAAGGGTAAGGGGTAAGGTTAGGGTTAGGGTTAGGGTTAAGGTTGAGGTTAGGGTTACGGTTAGGGTTAGGGTTAGGGTTAGGGTTAAGTTTGAGGTTAGGGTTAGGGTTAGGGTTAGGGTAAGGGTTAGGGTTAGAGTTAGGGTTAGTGTAAGGATTAGGGTTGGGGTTAAAGTTAGGTTTAGGGTTAGGGTAAGGGCAAGGGTTAGGGTTAGGGTTAGGGTAAGGGTTATGGTTAGGGTTAGGATAAGGGTTAGGGTTAGGGTAAGTGTTAGGGTTAGGGTTAGGGTTAGGGTTAGGTAAGGTTAAGGGTTAGGGTTAGGGATAGGTTCAGGGTTGACGTTAGGGTTAGAGTTAAAGGAAGGGTTATGGTTAGGGTTAGGGTAAGGGTTAGGGTTAGGGTTAGTGTTAGGGTTAGGGTTAGAGTAAGGGTAAGGGTTGGGCTTAGGGTTAGGGTTAGGGTTAGGGTAAGGGTTAGGGTTAGGGTTTAAGATTAATGTTATGTGTTAGGTTATGGTTAGGGTTAGGGTTAGGGTTGGGGTTAAGTTTGAGGTTAGGGTTAGTGTTAGGGATAGGGTAAGGGTTAGGGTTAGGGTTAGGGTAAGGGTTAGGGTTAGGGTTAGGGTAGGGTTTAGGGTAAGGGTAAGTGTTAGTGTTAGGGTTAAGTTTAGGATAAGGATAAAGATTAGGGTTTGGTTTAGAATTAGGGTTAGAGGTTAGAGTTAGGGTTAGGGTTAGGGTGAGTTTTAGGTTTAGGGTTAGGGTTAGGGAAAGGGTAAGGGTTAGGGTTAGGGTTAGCGTTAGGGTTAGGGTTCCTGTTAGGTTTAGGGTTAGGTTTAGGGTAAGTGCAAGGGTTAGGGTTAGGGTTAGGGTTAAGGTTAGGGTTAGGGTCAGGGTTAGGGTTAGTGTTAAGGTTAGGTTTAGGGTTAGGGTTAGAGTTAGGTTTAGGGTTATGGTTAGGTTTAGGGTTAGGGTAAGGGTAAGGGTTAGGGTTAGGTTATGGTTTAGGGTTAGGGTTAGGGTTAGGGTAGGGGTTAGGGTAAGGGTAAGTGTTAGGGTTAGGGTTAGGGTTAGGATAAGGTTTAGGGTTAGGGTTAGGTTTAGGTTTAGAGTTAGGGGTTAGGGTTAGTGTTAGGGTTAGGGTAAGGGTTAGGTTATAGTATTAGTGTTAGGGTTCAGTTAAGGGTTAGGGTTAGGGTTAGGGTAAGGGTAAGGGTTAGCGTTAAGGTTAGGATTAGAGTTAAGTTTAGGTATAGGGTTAGGATTAGGGTAAGAGTAAGGGTTAGGGTTAGGATTAGGGTTAGGGTTAGGGTAAGGGTTAGGGTAAGGGTTAGGGTTAGGGTTAGGGTTATGGTTAGGTTTAGGGTTAGGGTAAGGGTAAGGGTTAGGGTTAGGTTATGGTTTAGGGTTAGGGGTAGGGTTAGGGTAGGGGTTAGGGTAAGGGTGAGTGTTAGGGTTAGGGTTAGGGTTAGGATAAGGTTAAGGGTTAGGGTTAGGTTTAGGTTTAGAGTTAGGGGTTAGGGTTAGTGTTAGGGTTACGGTAAGGGTTAGCTTATAGTGTTAGTGTTAGGGTTCAGTTAAGGGTTAGGGTTAGGGTTAGGGTAAGGGTAAGGGTTAGCGTTAAGGTTAGGATTAGAGTTAAGTTTAGGTATAGGGTTAGGATTAGGGTAAGAGTAAGGGTTAGGGTTAGGATTAGGGTTAGGGTTAGGGTAAGGGTTAGGCTTATGGTTAGGGTTAGGAATAGGTTTAGGGTTAGGGTTAGGGTTAGGGTAAGGGTAAGGTTTAGGGTTAGGGTTAGGGTTTGGGTTAGGGTTAGGTTTAGGGTAAGGGTAAGGGTTAGGGTTAGGGTTAGGTTAAGGGTGCGGGTAAGGGTTAGAGTTAGGGTTAGGTTTAGGGTAAGGGTAAGGGTTAGGGTTAAGGTTAGGGATAGGGTTAGGTTTAGGGTTAGGGTTAGGGTTAGGGTAAGGGTAAGGGTTAGGGATAGGTTTAGGGTTATGTTTACGGTAAGGGTAAGGGTTAGGTTTAGGGTTAGGGTTTGGTTTAGGGTTAGGGTTAGGGTTAGGGTTAGGGTAGGGATAAGAGTTATGGTTAATGTTAGGGTTAGGGTAAGGGTTAGGGTTGAGGTTAGGGTTAGGGTTAAGGTTAGGGTTGGGGTTAGGGTAAGGGTAAGGGTTAGGGTCAGGTTTAGGGTTAGGGTTAGGGTAAGGGTAAGGGTTAGATTTAGTATTAGGTTTAGGGGAAGCGATAGGGTTAGGGTTAGGGTTTGGGTAAGGATATGGGTTAGGGTTGGGGTTAGGATTAGGGTTAGGGTTAAGGTTAGGTTAGGCTGAGGGTAAGTGTAAGGGTTAGGGTTAGGATTAGGGTTACGGTTAGGATAAGTGTTAGGGTTAGGGTTAGGGTTAGGGTCAAGGTTAGGGTTAATGTAAGGTAAGGATTAGGGTTAGGGTTACGTTTAGGGTTAAGGTTAAGTTTAGGTTAGGGTGAGGGTAAGTGTAAGGGTTAGGGTTAGGGTTAGGGTAAGCGTAAGGGTTCGAGTTAGGGTTAGGGTTAGGGTAAGGCTTAGGGTTAGGGTTAGGGTTAAGGTTATGGTTAGGGATAGGGTTAGGGTAAGGGTATGTGTTAGGGTTAGGGTTAGGGTTAGAGTTAGGGTAAGGGTTAGCGTTAGGGTAAGCGTAAGGGTTAGGGTTAGGGTTAGGGTTAAGGTAAGGTTAAGGGTAAGGGTTAGGGTTAGGGTTAGGGTTAAGGTAAGGTTAAGGGTAAGGGTTAGGGTTAGGGTTAGGGTTAGGTTTATGGTTAGGGTAAGGGTAAGGGTTAGGGTTAGGGTAGGGCTTAGGATAAGGGTAAGTGTTAGGGTTAGGGTTAGGGTAAGAGTTAGGGTTATGTTTAGGGTTACCATTAAGGTTAGGGTTAGGGGAAGTGTAAGTGTTAGGGTTCGGGGTAGGGATACAGTTAGAATTAGGGGTTAGGGTTAGGATTAGGTTTAGGGTTATGGTAAGTATAAGAGTTAGGGTTAGGGATAGGGTTAGGGTTCAGGATAGGTTTAGCGTTAGGGTTAGGGTAAGGGTATGGGTTAGGGTTAGGGTTAGGGTTAGGGTTAGGGTTTGGGTTAGGATTAGGTTTAGGGTTGGGGTTAAGGTTAGGTTTAGGATTATGGTACATTTAAGGGTTAGGGTTAGAGTTATGGTTAGGGTTATGCGTAGGGTTAGGATAAGGATTAGGGTTAGGTTTAGGGTTAGGGTTAGGGTTAGGGTTAGGCTAAGGTTATGTGGTAGGTTTAGGGATAGAGTTAGGTTTAGGGTTAGGGTAAGTGATAGGTTTAGGGTTAGGGTTAGGGTAAGGCCAAGGTTTAGGTTAGGGTTAGGGTTAATGTTAGGGTTAGGGTTAGGGTTACGGTTTGGTTTAGTGTAAGGGTATGGGTTAGGGTTAAAGTTAGGATTAGGTTTAGGGTTAGGGTAAGGGTTAGGGTTATGGTTAGGGTTAGGCTTAGTGTTAGAGTAAGGGTAAGGGTTAGGGTTAGGGTTAGGGTTAGAGTTAAGGTTGAGGTTAGGGTGAGGGTTAGGTTTAGGGTTAGGGTTAGGGTAAGTGCAAGGGTTAGGGTTAGAGTTAGGGTTAAGGTTAGGGTTAGGGTTACGGTTAGGGTAAGGGTAAGGGTTAGGGTTAGGGTTAGGGTTAGTGTAAGGGTTAGGGTTAGGGTTAGGTTTAGGGTTCGTGTTAGGTTTAGGGTTAGGGTTAGTGTAAGGGCAAGGGTTACGGTTAGGGTTAGGGTTAGGGTTAGGGTTAGATTTAGGGTTGGTTAAGGGTAAGGGTTAGGGTTAGGGTTAGGGTTAGGTTAAGGGTCAGGGTTAGGGTTAGGGTTAGAGTTAGTGTTAGGGTTGGTTAAGGGTAAGGGTTAGGCTTAGGGTTAGGGTTAGAGTTAGGTTAAGGGTTTGGGTTAGGGGTTAGGGTTAGGTTTAAGGTTAGGGTTAGGGTAAGGGTTAGGGTTAGGGATAGGTTTAACGTAAGGGTTATGGTTAGGGTTAGGGTTCAGGTAAGTGTTAGGGTTAGGGTTAGGGTTAGGGTTAGGGTTAGGGTAAGGATAAGCGTTAGGGTTACGGTTAGTGTTAGGTTTAGGGTAAGTGTTAGGGGTAAGGTTAGGGTTAGGGTTAGGTTTAGGGTTAGGGTGAGGGTGAGAGTTAGGGTAAGGGTAAGGGTTTGGTTTAGGGTTAGGGTGAGGGTAAGAGTTGGGGTTAGGGTTAGGGTTAGGGTAGGGTTTAGGGTAAGGGTAAGTGTTAGTGTTAGGTTTAGGTTTAGGATAAGGGTAAGGATTAGGGTTAGGTTTAGGGTTAGGGTTAGAGGTTAGGGTTAGGGTTAGGGTTAGGGTGAGTGTTAGGTTTAGGGTTAGGGTTAGGGTTAGGGTTAGGGTTATGCTTAGGGTTAGGGTTAGGGTTAGGGTTAGGGTAAGGGTTAGGGTTAGGGTTAGGGTTATGGTTAGGTTTAGGGTTAGGGTAAGGGGAAGGGTTAGGGTTAGGTTATGGTTTAGGGTTAGGGTTAGGGTTAGGGTTAGGGTTAGGATAAGGTTAAGGTTTATGGTTAGGTTTAGGTTTAGAGTTAGGGGTTAGGGTTAGTGTTAGGTTATAGGGTTAGTGTTAGGGTTCAGTTAAAGGTTAGGGTTAGGGTTAGGGTAAGGGTAAGGGTTAGCGGTAAGGTTAGGATTAGAGTTAGTTTTAGGTATAGGGTTAGTATTAGGGTAAGAGTAAGGGTTAGGGTTAGGATTAGGGTTAGGGTTAGGGTAAGGGTTAGGGTTATGGTTAGGGTTAGGAATAGGTTTTGGGTTAGGGTTAGGGTTAGGGGTAGGGTAAGGGTTAGGTTATAGGGTTAGTGTTAGGGTTCAGTTAAAGGTTAGGGTTAGGGTTAGGGTAAGGGTAAGGGTTAGGGTTAGGTTTAGGGTTTGGGTTAGGGTTAGGTTTAGGTTTAGGGTAAGGGTAAGGGTTAGGGTTAGGGTTAGGTTAAGGGTACGGGTAAGGGTTAGAGTTAGGGTTAGGTTTAGGGTAAGTGTAAGGGTTAGGGTTAAGGTTAGGGATAGGGTTAGGTTTAGGGTTAGGGTTAGGGTTAGGGTAAGGGTAAGGGTTAGGGTTAGGTTTAGGGTTATGTTTAGGGTAAGGGTAAGGGTTAGGTTTAGGGTTAGGGTTTGTTTTAGGATTAGGTTTAGGGTTAGGGTTAGGGTAGGGATAAGAGTTATGGTTAATGTTAGGGTTAGGGTAAGTGTTAGGGTTAAGGTTAGTGTTAAGGTTAGGGTTGGGGTTAGGGTAAGGGTAAGGTTTACGGTCAGGTTTAGGGTTAGGGTTAGGGTAAGGGTAAGGGTTAGATTTAGTGTTAGTTTTAGGGTAAGGGATAGGGTTAGGGTTAGGGTTTGGGTAAGAATAAGGGTTAGGGTTGGGGTTAGGATTAGGGTTAGGGTTAAGGTTAGGTTAGGCTGAGGGTAAGTGTAAGGGTTAGGTTTAGGGTTAGGGTTAAGTTTAGGATAAGTGTTAGGGTTAGGGTTAGGGTTAGGGTCAAGGTTAGGGTTAATGTAAGGTAAGGATTAGGGTTAGGGTTACGTTTAGGGTTAAGGTTAAGGTTAGGTTAGGGTGAGGGTAAGTGTAATGTTTACGGTTAGGGTTAGGGTAAGCGTAAGGGTTCGGGTTAGGGTTAGGGTTAGGGTAAGGGTTAGGGTTAGGGTTAGGGTTAAGGTTACGGTTAGGGTTAGGGTTAGGGTAAGGGTATGTGTTAGGGTTAGGGTTAGGGTTAGAGTTAGGGTGAGGGTTAGCGTTAGGGTAAGCATAAGGTTTAGGGTTAGGGTTAGGGTTAAGGTAAGGTTAAGGGTAAGTGTTAGGGTTAGGGTTAGGGTTAGGGTTAGGGTTAGGGTAAGGGTAAGGGTTAGGGTTGGGGTTAGGGTTAGGTTATGGTTTAGGGTTAGGCTAAGGGTTAGGGTAGGGCTTAGGGTAAGGGTAAGTGTTAGGGTTAGGATTAGGGTTAAGGTTAGGGTAAGAGTTAGGGTTATGTTTAGGGTTACCATTAAGGTTAGGGTTAGGGGAAGGGTAAGTGTTAGGGTTCGGGTTAGGGATACAGTTAGATTTAGGGGTTAGGGTTAGGGTTAGGTTTAGGGTTAGTGTAAGTATAAGAGTTAGGGTTAGGGATAGGGTTAGGGTTCAGGATAGGTTTAGCGTTAGGGTTAGGGTTAGGGTATGGGTTAGGGTTAGGTTTAGGGTTAGGGTTTGGGTTAGGATTAGGTTTAGGGTTGGGGTTAAGGTTAGGTTTAGGGTTATGGTACATTTAAGGGTTAGGGTTAGAGTTATGGTTAGGGTTATGCTTAGGGTTAGGATAAGGATTAGGGTTAGGTTTAGGGTTAGGGTTAGGGTTAGGGTTAGGCTAAGGTTATGTGTTAGGTTTAGGGATAGAGTTAGGTTTAGGGTTAGGGTAAGTGATAGGTTTAGGGTTAGGGTTAGGGTAAGGCCAAGGTTTAGGTTAGGGTTAGGGTAAGGTTAGGGTTAGGTTTAGGGTTACGGTTCGGTTTAGGGTAAGGGTAAGGGTTAGGGTTAAAGTTAGGATTAGGTTTAGGGTTAGGGTAAGGGTTAGGGTTATGGTTAGGGTTAGGGTAAGGCCAAGGTTTAGGTTAGGGTTAGGGTAAGGTTAGGGTTAGGTTTAGGGTTACGGTTCGGTTTAGGGTAAGGGTAAGGGTTAGGGTTAAAGTTAGGATTAGGTTTAGGGTTAGGGTAAGGGTTAGGGTTATGGTTAGGGTTAGGCTTAGTGTTAGAGTAAGGGTAAGGGTTAGGGTTAGGGTTAGGGTTAGAGTTAAGGTTGAGGTTAGGGTGAGGGTTAGGTTTAGGGTAAGGGTTAGGGTTGGGTAAGGGTTAGTGTTAGCGTTAGGGTTAGGGTAAGGGTAAGGGTTAGGGTTAGGGTTAGGGTAAGGATAAGGGTTAGGGTTAGGGTTAGGGTTATGCTTAAGTTTTGGGTTAGGGTTAGGGTAATGATAAGGGTAAGGGTTAGGGTTAGGATTAGGGTTAGTGTAAGTGTTAGAGTTAGGGTTAGGGTTAGGGTAAGGGTAAGGGTCAGGGTTAAGGTTAGGGTTAGGGTTAGGGTAAGGGTAAGGTTTAGGGTTAGATTTAGGGTTAGGGTTAGTCTAAGGGTAAGGGTTAGGTTTAGGGTTAGGGTTAGGTTTAGGGTTAGGGTTAGGTTAAGGATAAGGGTTATTGTTCAGG
>JANJXV010000044.1:3702500-3705000 GCA_024803745.1 Megascapheus bottae
TAGGGTTAGGGTAAATGTAAGGGTTAGGATTAGGGTTAGGGTTAGGTTTAGGGTTAGGGTTAGGGTTAGGGTTAGGGTAAGGATAAGGGTTAGGCTTAGGGTTAGGGTTAGGGTAAATGTAAGGGTTAGGATTAGGTTTAGGGTAAGGTTTAGGGTAAGGGTTAGAGTTAGGGTTAGGGTTAGGGTTAGGGTTAGGGTAAGGGTTAAGGTTAGGGTTAGGGTCAGGGTTAGGCTTAGTGTTAGGGTAAGGGTAAGAGTTAGGGTTAGGTTTAGGGTTAGGGTTAAGATTAAGGTTAGGATTAGGGTTAGGGTTAGGGTTATGGTTGAGGTTAGGATCAGGGATAGGGTTAGGGTTAGTGTAAGGGTTATTGTTAGGGTTAGGGTAAGGGTAAGGGTTCGGGTTAGGGTTAGGGTTAGGGTTATGATTGAGGTTAGGGTTAGAGTTAGAGGAAACTTTAGGGTTAGGGTTATTGTAAGGGTTAGGTTTAGGTTTAGGGTTAGGGTTAGGGTTAGGGTTAGAGTAAGGGAAAGGGTAAGGTTAGGGGTAGGGTTAGGGTAAGGGTTAGGGATAGGGGTAGGGGTAATGTTAGGGTTAGGTTAAGGGTTAGGGTTAGGGTTAGGGTAAGTGTTAGGTTTAGGGTAAGGGTAAGTGTTAGGTTTAGGATTAGGGTTTGAGTTAGATTTAGGTGTTAGGGTTAGGGTTGGGCTTAGGTTTAGGTTTAGGGTTAGGTTAAGGGTAATGATTAGGGTTAGGGTTAGTGTTAGGTTTAGTTTTAGGGTTAATCTAAGGGTAAGGGTAAGGGTTAGCGTTAGGGTTAGAATTAGGGTTAGTTTCACGGTAAGCTTAGGGTAAGGGTAAGAGTTAGGGTTAGGGTTAGGTTTAGGGTTAAGGTTAGGGTTAGGGTTAGGGTTATGTTTAGGGATAGGGTTAGGGTAAGGGTAAGGGTTAGGGTTAGGGTTATGGTTAGGGTTAAGGTTAGGGTTAGGGTTAGGGTTAGGGTAAGCGTTAGGGTTAGGGTTAGGTTGAGGGTTAGGGTTAGGGTTAGGGTTAGGGTTAGGGGAAGGATAAGGGTTAGGGTTAGGGTTAGGATTAGGGTTAGGGTTAGGGTTAGGTTAGTGTTAGGGTTAGGGTTAGGCTTGAGGTTAGGGTTAGAGTTAGAGGAAGGGTTAGGGTTAGGGTCAGGGTAAGGGTTCGGGTTAGGGTTAGGGTTAGAGTTAGGGTAAGGTTTAGGTTAGGGTTAGGGTTAAGGTAAGGGCTGGGTTTAGGGTTAGGGTTAGGGTTAGGGTAAGGGTTAGGGTTAGGTTAGGGTTAGGGTTAGGGTTAGGGTTAGGGTTAGAGTTATGTTAGGATTAGGGTTAGGGTTAGGGTTAGGGTAAGGGTTAGGGTTAGGGTTAAGGTTAGGGTTAGGGTTAGGGTAAGGTTAAGGGTTACTGTTAGGGTTAGGGTTAGGGATAGGGTTAGGGTTAGGTTTAGGTTTAGGATCAGGGTATGTGTTAGGTTTAGGTTTAGGTTTAGGGTTAGGGTTAGGGTTAGCGTTAGGGTAAGGGTAAGGGTTAGGGTTAGGGTTAGGGTTAAGGTAAGGGTCAGGGTTATTGTTAGGGTTAGTGTTAGGTTTAGGGTAAGGGTTAGGGTTAGGTTTAGGGTAAGGGTAAGGTTTAGGGTTAGGAATAGGGTTAGGGTGAGTGTTAGGGTTAGGGTTAGGTTAAGAGTTAGGGTTAGAGTTAGGGTTAGGGAAAGGGTAAGATTTAGGGTTAGGATTAGGTTTTGGGTAAGGGTAAGGTTTAGGGTTAAGGTTAGGGTTAAGTTTAGGGTTAGGGTAAGGGTAAGGGTAAGGTTAGGGTTAGAGTTAGGGTTAGGGTTAGGGTAACGGTTAGTGTTAGGGTTAGGGTAAGGGTAAGGTTTAGGGTTAGGGTTAGGTTAAGGGTACGGGTAAGGGTTAGAGTTAGGGTTAGGTTTAGGGTAAGGGTAACGGTTAGGGTTAAGGTTAGGGATAGGGTTAGGTTTAGGTTAGGGTTAGGATTAGGGTTATTGTAAGGGTAAGGGTTAGGGTTAGTTTTAGGGTTATGTTTAGGGTAAGGGTAAGGGTTAGGTTTAGGGTTAGGGTTTGGTTTAGGATTAGGGTTAGGGTTAGGGTAGGGATAAGAGTTATGGTTAATGTTAGGGTTAGGGTAAGGGTTAGGGTTAACGTTAGTGTTAGGGTTAAGGTTAAGTTTGGGGTTAGGATAAGGGTAAGTGTTAGGGTCAGGTTTAGGGTTAGGGTTAGGGTAAGGGTAAGGGTTAGATTTAGTGTTAGGTTTAGGGTAAGCGATAGGGTTAGGGTTAGGGTTTGGGTAAGGATAAGGGTTAGGGTTGGGGTTAGGATTAGGGTTAGGGTTAAGGTTAGGTTAGGCTGAGGGTAAGTGTAAGGGTTAGGGTTAGGGTTAGGGTTACGGTTAGGGTTAGGGTTAATGTAAGGTAAGGATTAGGGTTAGGGTTACGTTTAGGGTTAAGGTTAAGTTT
>JANJXV010000044.1:3710000-3715000 GCA_024803745.1 Megascapheus bottae
TTAGGGTTAGAGTTAGGGTAAGGGTTAGGGTTTGGGTTACGGTTAGTGTAAGGGTTAGGGTTAGGGTTAGGGCTAGCGTAAGTGTTAGGGTTAGGGTTAGGGTTAGGTTTAGGGGTAGGGTTAGGGTAAGGGTTAGGGTTAGGTTTAGGGTTACGGTTAGGGTAAGGGTAAGTGTTAGGGTTAGGGTTAGGGTTAGGGTTAGGTTAATGTTAGGGTAAGGGTTAGGGTCAGGGTTAGGTTTAGGGTTGGCTTAAGTTTAGGGTTAGGGTGAGGGTAAGGTTAAGGGTTAGGGTTAGGTTTAGGGTAAGCGTTAGGGTTAGGGTCAGGGTTAGTGTTAGGGTTAGGGTTAGGGTAAGGGTAAGGGTTAGGGTTAGGGTTAGGTTAGGGTTAGGTTTAGGGTTGAGATTAGGGTTAGAGTTAGAGGAAGTGTTAGGGTTAGGGTTAGGATTCGGGTTTAGGGTTAGGGTTAGGGTTTGGGTTATGTTTAGCGTTAGGTTTATGGTTAGGGTGAGAGTAAGGGTAAGGGTTAGTGTTAGGGTTAGGGTTAGTGTTAGTGATAGGTTTAGGGTTAGGGTTAGGGTAAGTGTTAGGGTTAGGGTTAGGGTTAGGGTTAGGTTTAGGGTTAGGGTTAGGGTAAGGGTAAGAGTTTGGGTTAAGGTTAGGGTTAGTGTTAGGTTAGAGTTAGGGGTAGGGTTAGTCTAAGGGTAAGGGTTAGGATTAGGTTTAATGTTAGGGTTAAGGGTTAGGGTTAGGGTTAGGGTTAGGGTTAGCGTTAGGTTTATGGTTAGGGTTAGAATAAGGGTAAGGGTTAGTGTTAGGGTTAGGGTTAGTGTTAGTGATAGGTTTAGGGTTAGGGTTAGGGTAAGGGTAAGGGTTAGTGTTAGGGTTAGGGTTACTGTTAGTGATAGGTTTAGGGTTAGGGTTAGGGTAAGGATAAGTGTTAGGGTTACAGTTAGGGTTAGGGTTAGGTTTATGGTTAGGGTTAGGGTAAGGGTAAGGGTTAGGGTTAGGGTTAGGGTTAGGGTTAGTGATAGGTTTAGGATTAGGGTTAGGGTAAGGTCAAGAGTTAGGTTAGGGTTAGGGTTAAGGTTAGGGTTAGGGTTAGGGTTAGGGTTAGGGTAAGGGTTAGCGTTAGGGTTAGGGTTAGGGTAGGGGTTAGGGTAAGGGTAAGTGTTAGGTTTAGGGTTAGGGTTAGGGTAAGGGTAAGGGTTAGTGTTAGGGCTAGGGTTAGTTTTGGTGATAGTTTTAGGTTTAGGGTTAGTTTAAGGGTAAGTGTTAGGGTTAGGGTTAGGGTTAGGGTTAGGTTTAGGGTAGGGGTTAGGGTAAGGGTAAGTGTTAGGGTTTGGGTTAGGGTTAGGGTAAGGGTAAGGGTTAGGGTTAGGTTTAGTTTTAGGGTTAGGATTAGGGTTGAGGTTAGGCTAAGGGTTAGTGGTTAGGGTTAGGGTTAGGGTAGGGGTTAGGGTAAGGGTAAGTGTTAAGTTTAGGGTTAGGGTAAGGGTAAGGGTTAGGGTTAGTGTGAGGGTTAGGTTTAGGTTAAGGTTTAGGGTTAGGGGTTAGGGTTGGGGTTAGGGTTAGAGTTAGGGTAAGGGTTAGGGTTAGGGTTACGGTTAGTGTAAGGGTTAGGGTTAGGGTTAGGGGTAGCGTAAGTGTTAGGGTTAGGGTTAGGGTTAGGTTTAGGGGTAGGGTTGGGGTAAGTGTTAGGGTTAGGTTTAGGGTTACGGTTAGGGTAAGGGTAAGTGTTAGGGTTAGGGTTAGGGTTAGGTTAAGTGTTAGGGTAAGGGTTAGGGTCAGGGTTACGTTTAGGGTTGGCTTAAGTTTAGGGTTAGGGTTAGGGTAAGGTTAAGGGTTAGGGTTAGGGTTAGGGTAAGCGTTAGGGTTAGGGTCAGGGTTAGTGTTAGGGTTAGGGTTAGGGTAAGGGTAAGGGATAGGGTTAGGGTTAGGTTAGGGTTAGGTTTACGGTTGAGATTAGGGTTAGAGTTAGAGGAAGGGTTAGGGTTAGGGTCAGGGTAAGGGTTAGGGTTAGGGTTAGGGTTAGAGTTAGGGTAAGGTTTAGAGTAAGGGTAAGGGTTAGGGTTAGGGTAAGGGTTAGGGTTAGGGTTAGGGTTAGGGTTAGGGTTGGGGTTAAGGTTAGATTTAGGGTTAGGGTAAGGGTAAGTGTTAGGGTTAAGGTTAGGGTTAGGGTAAGCGTTCGGGTTAGGGTCAGGGTTAGTTTTAGGGTTAATGTTAGGGTAAGGGTAAGGGTTAGGGTTAGGATTAGGTTAGGGTTAGGGTTAGGGTTAGGGTTGAGGTTAGGGTTAGAGTTAGAGGAAGGGTTAGGGTTAGGGTCAGGGTAAGGGTTTGGGTTAGGGTTAGGGTTATAGTTAGGGTAAGGTTTAGAGTAAGGGTATGGGTTAGGGTTAGGGTAAGGGTTAGGGTTAGGGTTAGGTTTACGGTTGGGGTTAAGTTTAGGGTTAGGGTTAGGGTAAGGGTAAGTGTTATGGTTAGGTTTAGGGTTAGGGTTAGGTTTAGGGTTAGGGTTGGGGTAAGGGCAACGGTTAGGTTTAGGGTTAAGGTTAGGGTTAGGGTTAGGGTTAGGTTTAGGTTTAGAGTTAGGGTTAGGGTAAGGGTAACGGTAAGGGTTAGTGTTATGGTTAGGGATAGGGTTAAGGATAGGGTTAGGGTTATGGTTAGGTTTAGGGTAAGCGTTAGGGTTAGCTTAGGGTAAGGGTTGGGGTTAGGGATAGGGTTAAGTTTAGAGTTAGGTTTAGGATTAGGTTAAGGTTAAGGTTAAGGGTTAGGGTTAGTGTTAGGGTTAGGGTTAGGTTAAGGGTTCTGGTTAGGGTTAGGGTTAGAGTTAGGTTTAGGGTTGGATAAAGGTAAGGGTTAGGTTTAGGGTAAGGGTTAGGGTTAGGTTAAACGTTAGGGTTAGGGGTTAGGGTTAGGGTTAGGTTTAGTGTAAGGGTTAGGGTTAGGGTAAGGGTTAGGGTTAGGGTTAGGGTTAGGGTAAGTGTTAGCGTCAGAGTTAGGGTTAGGGTTAAATTTAGGGTTAGGGTTCGGGTTAGGGTTATGTTTAGGGTTAGGGTTAGGGTAAGGGTATGTGTTAGGGTTAGGGTTAGGGTTAGGGTTAGCGTTACGGTAAGCGTAAGGGTTAGGGTTAGGGTTAGGGTTAAGGTAAGGGTAAGGGTTAGGGTTAGGTTTAGGGTTAGGTATAAGGTAAGGGTTAGGGATAGGTTGAGGGTAAGTGTAACGTTTAAGGTTAGGGTTAGGGTTAGGATAAGGTTAGGGTTAGAGTTAGTGTTAGGGTTAGTTTAGGGGTAATGTAAGGGTAAGGGTTAGGGTTAGGGTTAGGGTTAGGTTAAGGGTTAGGATTAGGGTTAGAGTTAGGGTAGGGGTTAGGGTAAGCATATGTGTTAGTGTTAGGGTAAGGTTTAGGATAAAGGTAAGGATTAGGGTTTGGTTTAGGATTAGGGTTATTGGTTAGGGTTAGGGTTAGGGTTAGGGAGAGGGTTAGGTTTAGGGTTAGGGTTAGGGTAAGGGTAAGGGTTATGGTTAGGGTTAGGACAAGGGTTAGTGTTCGGTTTAAGGTTAGGATTAGGGTAAGGGAAAGAGTAGGGTTAGGGTTAGGATTAAGGTTAGGGTAAGGGTTAGGTTAGGGTTAATGTTAGGGTTAGGGTTAGGGTTAGGGTAAGGGTTAGGGTTAGGGTTAGGGTAAGGATTAGGGTTAGGGTTAGGGTTAGAGTTAGGTTTAGTTTTAGGATTAGGGTTAGGGTTAAGGTAAGGGTTGGGGTTAGGGTTAGGTTTAGGGTAAGGGTTAGGTTTAGTGTTAGGGTAAGTGTAAGGGTTAGGGTTAGTGTTAGGGTTAGGTTTAGGGTTAGGGTTAGGGTTAGGGTAAGGGTAAGGGTTAGGGTTAAGGTTAGGGTTAGGGTTAGGTTTAGGGTTAGGGTTAGGGTTAGTGTAAGGGTAAGGGTTAGGGATAGGATTAGGGTTAGGGTTAGTGTAAGGGTTATGGTTGGGTTAGGGTTAGTGTTAAGGTTAGGGTTAGGGTTAGGGTAAGGGTAAGGGTTAGGGTTAGGGTTAGGATTAGTGTTGGGGTTAAGGTTAGGGTTAGGGTAAGGGTTAGGTTAGTATTAGTGTTAGGTTTAAGTTTAGGTTTAGGGATATGGTAAGGGTTAGTGTTAGGGTAAGGGTATGTGTTAGGGTTAGGGTTAGGGTTAGGGTAAGGGTTAGGTTTAGCGTTAGTGTAAGCGTAAGGGTTAGGGTTAGGGTTATGGTAAGGGTAAGGGTTAGGGTTAGGGTTAGGTTTAGGTTTAGGGTAAGGGTAAGTTTTAGATTTAGGGTTTGGGTTAGGGTTAGGGTTAGGATTAGGGTTAGGGTTAGGGTTAGGGTAAGGGTAAAGGTAGGGTTAAGGTCAGGGTTAGGTTATGGTTTACGGTTAGGCTTAGGGTTAGGATAGGAGTTAGGTTAGGGTAAGTGTTAGGGTTAGGGTTAGGGTTAGGATATGGGTAAGGGTTATGGTTAGGGTTAGTGTTAGGGTTAGGTTAAGTGTTAGGGTTAGGCTTAGGGTAAGGGTAAGTGTTAGGATTAAGGTTAGGGTAAGGGTTAGGTTTAGGGTTAGGGTTAAGGATAGGGTTAGGTTTAGGGTTAGGGTTAGGGTAAGGGTAAGGGTTAAGGTTAGGGTAGGGTAGGGTTAGGGTTAGGTTTAGGGTAAGGGTTAGGGTTAGGTTTAGGTTAAGGGTAAAGTTTAGGGTTAGGGATAGGGTTGGGGTTAGGGTTAGGCTTAAAGTAAGGGTATGTGTTAGGTTTAGGTTTAGGGTTAGGGTTACCGTTTGGGTTACTGTTAGGGGAAGGGGAATGGTTAGGGTTAGGGTTAGGGTTAAGGTAATGGTCAGGGTTAGGGTTAGGGTTAGGTTTAGGGTAAGGGTTAGGATTAGTTTAGGGTTAGGGGAAGTTTTAGGGTTAGGGTTAGCGTTAGGGTTAGGGTAAGGGTAAGGTTTAGGGTTAGGGTTAGGGTTAGGGTTAGG
>JANJXV010000044.1:3720000-3732500 GCA_024803745.1 Megascapheus bottae
TGTAAGGGTAAGTGTTAGGGATAGGATTAGGGTTAGGGTTAGTGTAAGGGTTATGGTTGGGTTAGGGTTAGGGTTAAGGTTAGGGTTAGGGTTAGGGTAAGGGTAAGGGTTAGGGTTAGGGTTAGGGTTAGGATTAGTGTTAGGGTTCAGGTTAGGGTTAGTGTAAGGTTTAGGGTTAGGATTAGGGTTAGGTTTAAGTTTAGGTTTAGGGTTATGGTAAGGGTTAGTGTTAGGGTAAGGGTATGTGTTAGGGTTAGGGTTAGGGTTAGGGTAAGGTTAGGGATAGCGTTAGGGTAAGCGTAAGGGTTAGGGTTAGGTTTATGGTAAGGGTAAGGGTTAGGGTTAGGGTAAGGGTAAGGGTTAGGGTTAAGGTTAAGGTTAGGGTTAGGTTTAGGGTGAGGGTTAGGATTAGGGTAAGTGTAAGGGTTAGGGTTAGGATTAGGGTTAAGGTTAGGGTAAGTGTTAGGTTTAGGGTTAGGGTTAAGGATAGGGTTAGTTTTAGGGTTAGGGTTAGGGTAAGGTTAAGGGTTAAGGTTGGGGTTAGGGTTACGTTTAGGGTAAGGGTTAGGGTTAGGTTTAGGTTAAGGGTAAAGTTTAGGGTTAGGGATAGGGTTGGGGTTAGGGTTAGGCTTAAAGTAAGGGTATGTGTTAGGGTTAGGTTTAGGGTTAGGGTTACGGTTAGGGTTACCGTTAGGGGAAGGGGAATGGTTAGGGTTAGGGTTAGGGTTAAGGTAAGGGTCAGGGTTAGGGTTAGGGTTAGGTTTAGGATAAGGGTTAGGATTAGGTTTAGGGTTAGGGGAAGTTTTAGGGTTAGGGTTAGCGTTAGGGTTAGGGTAAGGGTAAGGTTTAGGGTTAGGGTTACGGAAAGGTTTAGGATTAGGGTTAGGTTTAGGGTTATGATTAGGGTAAGGGTAAGGGTTATGGTTATGGTTAGGGTTAGGGTTAGGGTAAGGGTAACGGTTAGGGTTAAGGTTAGGTTTAGGGTTAAGGTTAGGGTTAGGGTTAGGGTAAGTGTAAGGGTTAGGGTTAGGGTTAGGGTTAGGCTAAGGTTAAGGGTTAGGGTTATGGTTATGGTTACGGTAAGGTTAAGGGTTAGGGTTAGGTTTAGGGTTAGGGGAAGTTTTACTGTTAGGGTTAGGGTTAGAGTAAGGGTAAGGTTTAGGTTTAGGGTTAGGGTTAGGTTTAGGGTTAGGGTTAGGTTTAGGATTAGGGTTAGGGTAAGGGTAAGGTTATGGTTAGGGTTAGGGTTAGGGTTAGGGTAAGCGGAAGGGATAGGGTTAGGGTTAGGGTTAGGGTAAAGGTAAGGGTTAGGGTTAGGTTTAGGGTTAGGGTTAAGGTAAGGGTAAGGGTTAAGTTTAGGGTTAGGGTTAGGTTTAGGTTTAGGGTAAGGGTAGGGGTTAGGGTAAGGGTAAGTGTTAGGTTTAGGGTTATGGTAAGGGTAAGGGTTAGGGTTAGTGTGAGGGTTAGGGTTTGGTTAAGGTTTAGGGTTAGGGGTTAGGGTTGGGGTTAGGGTTAGAGTTAGGTTAAGTGTTAGGGTTAGGGTTACAGTTAGGGTAATGGTTAGGGTTAGGATTAAGGCTAGGGTAAGTGTGATGGTTAGGGTTAGGGTAAGGTTTAGGGGTAGGGTTAGGGTAAGGGTTAGGGTTAGGGTTAGGGTAAGCGCTAGGGTTAGGGTTAGGGTTAGGGTAAGGGTAAGGGTTAGGGTTAGGTTTAGTTTTAGGGTTAGGATTAGGGTTGAGGTTAGGGTTAGGGTTACAGGTTAGGGTTAGGGTTAGGGTGAGGGTGAGTGTTAGGTATAGGGTTAGGGTTAGGGTAAGGGTAAGGGTTGGGGTTAGGGTTAGGTTTAGGGTAAGGGTACGTGTTAGGGTGATGTTTAGGGTTAGGGTTAGGGTTAGCGTTAGGGGAAGGGTAAGGGTTAGGGTTAGGGTTAAGGTTAAGGTTAGGTTTAGGGTTAGGGTACGGTTAGGTTTAGGGTAAGAGTTAGGGTTAAGTTTAGGGTAAGGGGAAAGTTTAGGGTTAGCATTAGGGTAAGGGTAAGGTTTAGGGTTAGGGTTAGGTTTAGGGTGAGATTTAGGGTTAGGGTGAGGTTTAGGTTTAGGGTTACGTTAAGGGTAAGGGTTATTGTTAGGGTTACGGTTAGGGTTAAGGTAAGGGTAAAGGTTAGGTTTAGGGGTAGGGTTAGTGTAAGGGTTAGGGTTAGGTTTAGGGTAAGGGTCAGGTTTAGGGTTAGGGTTTGGGTTAGGGTAAGGGTTAGGGTTAGGGTTAGGGTTACGGAAAGGGTAATGATTAGTGTTAGAGTTAGGGTAAGGATTAGGGTTAGGGTAATGGTAAGGGTTAAGGTTAGGGTTAGGGTTAGCATTAAGGTTAGGGTTAGGGTAAGGGTAAGTTTAAGTTTAGGTTTAGGATAACGGTTAGATTTAGGGGTTAAGTTTAGGGTTAGGTTTAGGGTTTGGGTTAGGGTAAGGATAAGAGTTAGGGTTAGCATTAGGTTTATGGTTAGGGTTAGGGTAAGGGTAATGGTTAGTGTTAGGGTTAGGGTTAGTGTTAGTGATAGGTTTAGGGTTAGGGTTAGGGTAAGGGTAAGTGTTATGGTTAGGGTTAGGGTTAGGGTTAGGTTTATCGTTAGGGTTAGGGTAAGTGTAACGGTTAGGGTTAGGGTTAGGGTTAGGGTTAGTGATAGGTTTAGGGTTAGGTTTAGGGTAAGGTGAAGGGTTAGGGTTAAAGTTAGGGTTAGGGTTACGGTTAGGGTTAGTTTTAGTTTTAGGGCTAGGGTAAGGGTAAGGGTTAGGGTTAGGGTTTGGGTTAGGGTTAAGGTTAGGGTTCAGATTAGGGTTAGGGTTAGGGTAAGGGTTAGGGTTAGGGTTAGGGATAGGTTTGGGTTTAGGATTACGGTTAGGGTTAGGGTTAGGTTTAGGGTAGGGGTTAGGGTAAGGATAAGTGTTAGGTTTAGGGTTAGGGTAAGGGTAAGGGTTAGGGTTAGTGTGAGGGTTAGGGTTAGGGTAAAGTTTAGGGTTAGGGGTTAGGGTTGGGGTTAGGGTAAGAGTTAGGGTAAGGGTTAGGGTTAGGATTACGGTTAGTGTAAGGGTTAGGGTTAGGGTTAGGGCAAGCGTAAGTGTTAGGGTTAGGGTTAGGGTTATGTTTAGGGGTAGGGTTAGGGTAAGGGTTAGGGTTAGGTTTAGGGTTACGGTTAGGGTAAGGGTAAGTGTTAGGGTAAGGGTTAGGGTCAGGGTTAGGTTTAGGGTTGGCTTAAGTTTAGGGTTAGGGTTAGGGTAAGGTTAAGGGTTAGGGTTAGGGTTAGGGTAAGCGTTAGGGTTAGGGTCAGGGTTAGTGTTAGGGTTAGGGTTAGGGTAAGTGTAAGGGTTAGGGTTAGGGTTAGGTTAGGGTAAGGTTTAGGGTTGAGATTAGGGTTAGAGTTAGAGGAAGGGTTAGGGTTAGGGTCAGGGTAAGGGTTAGGGTTAGGGTAAGGGTTAGGGTTAGGGTTAGGGTTAGGTTTAGGGTTGGGTTTAAGGTTAGGGTTAGGGTTAGGGTAAGGGTAAGTGTTAGGGTTAGGGTTAGGGTTAGGGTAAGGGTAAGGGTAGCAGTTAGGGTTAGGGTTAGGCTTTGGTTTAAGGTTGAGGTTAGGGTTAATGTTAGGGTTAGGGTAAGTGGTAGGGTTACGGTTAGGGTAAGGTTTAGGTAAGGGTGAGGGTTAGGGTTAGGGTAATGGTAAGGGTTAGGATTAGGATTAGGATAACGGTTAGATTTAGGGGTTAAGTTTAGGGTTAGGTTTAGGGTTAGGGTTAGGGTAAGGATAAGAGTTAGGGTTAGCATTAGGTTTATGGTTAGGGTTAGGCTAAGGGTAAGGGTTAGGGTTAGGGTTAGGGTTAGTGTTAGTGATAGTTTTAGGGTTAGGGTTAGGGTAAGGGTAAGTGTTATGGTTAGGGTTAGGGTTAGGGTTAGGTTTATGGTTAGGGTTAGGGTTAGGGTTAGTGATAGGTTTAGGGTTAGGTTTAGGGTTAGGTCAAGTGTTAGGTTAGGATTAGGGTTAAAGTTAGGGTTAGGGTTAGGGTTAGGGTTAGTTTTAGGTTTAGGGTTAGGGTAAGGGTAAGGGTTAGGGTTAGGGTTTGGGTTAGGGTTAAGGTTAGGGTTTGAATTAGGGTTAGGGTTAGGGTAAGGGTTAGGGTTAGGGTTAGGGATAGGTTTGGGTTTAGGGTTACGGTTAGGGTTAGGCTTAGGGTTAGGGTAAGGGTTAGGGTTAGGGTTAGGTTTAGGGTAGGGGTTAGCGTAAGGGTAAGTGTTAGGGTTTGGGTTAGGGTTAGGGTAAGGGTAAGGGTTAGGGTTAGGTTTAGTTTTAGGGTTAGGATTAGGGTTGAGGTTAGGGTAAGGGTTAGTGGTTAGGGTTAGGGTTAGGGTAGGGGTTAGGGTAAGGGTAAGTGTTAAGTTTAGGGTTAGGGTAAGGGTAAGGGTTAGGGTTAGTGTGAGGGTTAGGTTTAGGTTAAGGTTTAGGGTTAGGGGTTAGGGTTGGGGTTAGGGTTAGAGTTAGGGTAAGGGTTAGGGTTAGGGTTACGGTTAGTGTAAGGGTTAGGGTTAGGGTTAGTGGTAGCGTAAGTGTTAGGGTTAGGGTTAGGGTTAGGTTTAGGGGTAGGGTTAGGGTAAGGGTTACGGTTAGGTTTAGGGTTACGCTTAGGGTAAGGGTAAGTGTTAGGGTTAGGGTTAGGGTTAGGTTAAGTGTTTTGGTAAGGGTTAGGGTCATGGTTAGGTTTAGGGTTGGCTTAAGTTTAGGGTTAGGTTTAGGGTAAGGTTAAGGGTTAGGGTTAGGGTTAGGGTAAGCGTTAGGGTTAGGGTCAGGGTTAGTGTTAGGGTTAGGGTTAGGGTAAGGGTAAGGGTTAGGGTTAGGGTTAGGTTAGGGTTAGGTTTACGGTTGAGATTAGGGTTAGAGTTAGAGGAAGGGTTAGGGTTAGGGTCAGGGTAAGGGTTAGGGTTAGGGTTAGGGTTAGAGTTAGGGTAAGGTTTAGAGTAAGGGTAAGGGTTAGGGTTAGGGTAAGGGTTAGGGTTAGGGTTAGGTTTAGGGTTGGGGTTAAGTTTAGGGTTAGGGTTAGGGTAAGGGTAAGTGTTATGGTTAGGTTTAGGGTTAGGGTTAGGGTTAGGTTTAGGGTTAGGGTTGGGGTAAGAGCAACGGTTAGGTTTAGGGTTAAGGTTAGGGTTAGGGTTAGGGTTAGGGTTAGGTTTAGAGTTAGGGTTAGGGTTAGGGTTAGGGTTAGGGTTAGGGTTACGGTTAGGGTAAGGTTTAGGGTAAGGGTGAGGGTTAGGGTTAGGGTAATGGTAAGGTTTAGGGTTAGGTTTAGGGTTAAGATTGAGGTTAGTTTTAGGGTTAGAGTAAGGGTTAGAGTTAGGGTTAGGGTAAGGGTTAGTGTTAGGGTTAGGGTTAGGGTTAGATTTAGGGTTCGGGTTGGGGTAAGGGTAAGGGTTAGAGTAAGGGTTAGGGGTTAGGGTTAGTGTTAGGGTTAGGTTAAGGGATAGGGTTAGGGTTATGGTTAGGAGAAGGGTTAGGGTTAGGGTAAGGGTAAGTGTTACTGTTAGTGTTAGGGTTAGGTTTAGGTGTTAGGGTTAGGGTTAGGGTTAGGGTTAGGTTTAGGGTTATGGTTAGGTTAAGGGTTAGGGTTAGGGTTAGGGTTAGGGTTAAGGTTAGGGTTAGGGTTAGGGTTAGATTTAGGGTTAGGGTTAGGGTTAGGGATAGCGTTAGGGTTAGATTTAGGGTTAGGGTTAGGGTTAGGGTTATGTTTAGGGTTAGGGTTGGGGTAAGGGCAACGGTGAGGTTTAGGGTTAAGGTTAGGGTTAGGTTTAGGGTTAGATTTAGGGTTAGGGTTAGGGTAAGGGAAAGGGTAAGGTTTAGTGTTATGGTTAGGGTAGGGTTAAGGATAGGGTTATGCTTATGGTTACGTTTAGGGTAAGCGTTAGGGTTAGCTTAGGGTAAGGGTTGGGGTTAGGGAGAGGGTTAAGGTTAGAGTGAGGTTTAGGGTTAGGTTAAGGTTAAGGTTAAGGGTTAGGGTTAGTGTTAGGTTTAGGGTTAGGTTAAGGGTTTTGGTTACGGTTAGGGTTAGAGTTAGGTTTAGGTTTGGATAAAGGTAAGGGTTAGGTTTAGGGTAAGGGTTAGGGTTAGGTTAAATGTTAGGGTTGTGGGTTAGGGTTAGGGTTAGGTTTAGTGTAAGGGTTAGGGTTAGGGTAAGGGTTAGGGTTAGGGTTAGGGTTAGTATTATGTTTAGGGTTAGGGTTAGGGTTAGGGTTATGTTTAGGGTTAGGTTTAGGTTAAGGGTATGTGTTAGGGTTAGGGTTAGGGTTAGCGTTAGGGTAAGCGTAAGGGTTAGGGTTAGGGTTAATGTAAGGGTAAGGGTTAGGGTTAGGTTTAGTGTTAGGTTTAAGGTAAGGGTTAGGGATAGGTTTAGGGTAAGGGTAAGGTTTAAGGTTAGGGTTAGGGTTAGGTTAAGGGTTAGGGTTAGAGTTAGTGTTAGGGTTAGTTTAGGGGTAAGGTAAGGGTAAGGGTTAGGGTTAGTGTTAGGGTTAGGGTAAGGGTTAGGGTTAGGGTTATAGTTAGGGTAGGGGTTAGGGTAAGCATAAGTGTTAGTGTTAGGGTTACATTTAGGATAAAGGTAAGGATTAGGGTTAGGTTTAGGATTAGGGTTAGAGGTTAGGGTTAGGGTTAGGGTGAGGGTTAGGTTTAGGGTTAGGGTTAGGGTAAGGGTAAGGGTAAGTGTAAGGGTTAGGGTTAGTGTTAGGGGTAGGTTTAGGTTTAGGGTTAGGGTTAGGGTTAGGGTAAGGGTAAGGTTTAGGGTTAAGGTTACGGTTAGGGTTAGGTTTAGGGTTAGGGTTAGGGTTAGATTAAGGGTAAGGGTTAGGGATAGTATTAGGGTTAGGGTTAGTGTAAAGGTTATGGTTGGGTTAGGGTTAGGGTTAAGGTTAGGGTTAGGGTTAGGGTTAGGGTTAGGGTTGCGGTTAAGGTTAGTTTTAGGGTAAGGGTTAGGGTTACGTTTAGTGTTAGGATTAGTGTTGGGGTTAAGGTTAGGGTTAGGGTAAGGGTTAGGGTTAGGGTTAGGTTTAGGATTAGTGTTGGGGTTAAGGTTAGGGTTAGGGTAAGGGTTAGGGTTAGGATTAGGGTTAGGGTAAGGATAAGGGCAGGGTTAGGTTTAGGGTTAGGGTTAGGTTTAGGGTAAGGGTAAGGGTAAGTTTTAGATTTAAGGTTTGGGTTAGGGTTGGGGTAAGGGTAAGGGGTAGGGTTAGGGTTAGGGTTAGGTTTAGGGTTAGGGTAAGTGTAAGGGTAGGGTTAGGGTCAGGGTTAGATTATGGTTTAGGATTAGACTTAGGGTTAGGATAGGAGTTAGGTAAGGGTAAGTGTTAGGGTTAGGGTTAGGGTTAAGATATGGGTAAGGGTTAGGGTTAGGGTTAGTGTTAGGGTTAGGTTAAGTGTTAGGGTTAGGGTTAGGTTAAGGGTAAGGTTTAGGGTTAAGGTTAGGGTTAGGGTTAGGTTTAGTGTTAGGGTTAGGATTAGGGTAAGTGTAAGGGTTAGGGTTAGGATTAGGGTTAAGGTTAGGCTACGCGTTAGGTTTAGGGTTAGGGTTAAGAATAGGGTTAGGTTTAGGGTTAGGATTAGGGTAAGGGTAAGGGTTAAGGTTAGGGTTAGGTTAGGGTTAGGGTTAGGTTTAGGGTAAGAGTTAGGGTTAAGTTTAGGTTAAGGGTAAGGTTTAGGGTAAGAGATAGGGTTGGGGTTAGGGTTAGGTTTAAAGTAAGGGTATGTGTTACGGTTAGGTTTAGGGTTAGGGTTACGGTTAGGATTACAGTTAGGGGAAGGGGAATGGTTAGGATTAGGGTTAGGGTTAGGGTAAGGGTAAGGTTTAGGGTTAGGGTTAGGGTTAAGGTTAGGGTTAGTGTTAGGGTTAGGGTTAATGTTAGGGTTAGGCTTAAGGTAAGGGTTGGGGTTGGGTTAGGTTTAGGGTAAGGGGTAGGGTTAGGTTTAGGGTAAGTGTAAGGTTTAGGGTTAGTGTTAGGGTTAGTTTTAGGGTTAGGGTTAGGGCTAGGGTTAGGGTTAGGTAATGGTAAGGGTTAGGGTTAAGGTTAGGGTTAGGGTTAGGTTTAGGGTTAGGGTTAGGGTTAGTGTAAGGGTAAGGGTTAGGGATAGGATTAGGGTTAGGGTTAGGGTAAGGGTTATGGTTGGGTTAGTGTTAGGGTTAAGGTTAGGGTTAAGGTTAGGGTAAGGGTAAGGGTTAGGGTTAGGGTTAGGGTTAGGATTAGTGTTGGGGTTAAAGTTAGGGTTAGGGTAAGGCTTACGTTTAGGATTAGGGTTAGTTTTAAGTTTAAGTTTAGGGTTAGGGTAAGGGTTAGTGGTAGGGTAAGGGTATGTGTTAGGTTTAGGGTTAGGGTTAGGGTAAGTGTTAGGGTTAGCGTTAGGGTAAGCGTAAGGGTTAGGGTTATGGTTATGGTAAGGGTAAGGGTTAGGGTTAGGGTTAGGGTTAGGTTTAGGGTTAGGCTAAGGGTAAGGGTAGGGCTAGCGTCAGGGTTAGGTTATGGTTTAGGGTTAGGCTTAGGGTTAGGATAGGAGTTAGGTAAGGGTAAGTGTTAGGGTTAGGGTTAGGGTTAGGATATGTGTAAGTGTTAGGGTTAGGGTTAGTGTTAGGGTTAGGTTAAGTGTTAGGGTTAGTGTTAGGGTAAGCGTAAGGGTTAGGGTTAAGGTTAGGGTTTGGGTTAGGTTTAGGGTTAGGGTTAGGATTAGGGTAAGTGTAAGGGTTGGGGTTAGGATTAGGGTTAAGGTTTGGTAAGGGTTAGGTTTAGGGTTAGGGTTAAGTATATGTTTAGGTTTAGGGTTAGGGTTAGGGTAAGGGCAAGGGTTAAGGTTAGGATTAGGGTAGGGTTAGGTTTAGGGTAAGGGTTAGGGTTAGGTTTAGGTTAAGGGTAATGTTTAGGGTTAGGGATAGGGTTGGGGTTAGGGTTAGGCTTAAAGTAAGGGTATGTGTTAGGGATAGGTTTAGGGTTAGGGTTACGGTTAGGGTTACCGTTAGGGGAAGAGGAAGGGTTAGGGTTTGGGTTAGAGTTAAGGTAAGGGTCAGGGTTAGGGTTAGGGTTAGGTTTAGCGTAAGGGTTAGGATTAGGTTTAGGTTTAGGGGAAGTTTTAGGGTTAGGGTTAGCGTTAGGGTTAGGGTAAGGGTAAGGTTAAGGGTTAGGGTTAGGGTTAAGGTTAGGGTTAGTGTTAGGGTTAATGTTAATGTTAGGGTTAGGGTTAGGGTTAGGCTTAAGGTAAGGGTTGGGGTTGGGTTAGGTTTAGGGCAAGGGTTAGGGTTAGGGTTAGGGTAAGTGTAAGGGTTAGGGTTAGTGTTAGGGTTAGGTTTAGGGTTAGGGTTAGGGTTAGGGTTAGGGTAAGGGTAAGGGTTAGGGTTAAGGTTAGGGTTAGGGTTAGGTTTCGGGTTAGGGTTAGGGTTATTGTAAGGGTAAGGGTTAGGGATAGGATTAGGGTTAGGGTTAAGGTAAGGGTTATGGTTGGGTTAGGGTTAGGGTTAAGATTAGGGTTAGGGTTCGGGTAAGGGTAAGTGTTAGGGTTAGGGTTAGGGTTAGGATTAGTGTTGGGGTTAAAGTTATGGTTAGGGTAAGGGTTAGTGGTAGGGTAAGGGTATGTGTTAGGTTTAGGGTAAGGGTTAGGGTTAGGTTTAGGTTAAGGGTAAAGTTTAGGGTTAAGGATAGGGTTGGGGTTAGGGTTAGGCTTAAAGTAAGGGTATGTGTTAGGGATAGGTTTAGGGTTAGGGTTACGGTTGGGTTACCGTTAGGGGAAGAGGAATGGTTAGGGTTAGGGTTAGAGTTAATGTAAGGGTCAGGGTTAGGGTTAGGGTTAGGTTTAGGGTAAGGTTTAGGATTAGGTTTAGGGTTAGGGGAAGTTTTAGGGTTAGGGTTAGCGTTAGGGTTAGGGTAAGGGTAAGGTTTAGGGTTAGGGTTAGGGTTATGGTTAGGTTTAGGATTAGGGTGAGGTTTAGGGTTATGATTAGGGTAAGGGTAAGGGTTATGTTTAGGGTAAGGGTTAGGGTTAGGGTAAGGGTAAGGGTTAGGGTAAGGGTTAGGGTTAGGGTTAGGGTTAAGGTTAGGGTTAGGGTTAGCGTAAGTGTACGGGTTAGGGTTAGGGTTAGGCTAAGGGTAAGGGTAAGGGTTATGGTTATGGTTAGGGTTAGGGTAAGGATAAGAGTTAGGGTTAGGGATAGGGGTAGGGTTCGGATTAGGTTTAGTGTTAGGGTTAGGCTAAGGGTAAGGCTTAGGGTTAGGTTTAGGCTAAGGGTAAGGGTTAGGGTCAGGGTTAGGGTAAGGTTAAGGGTTAGGGTTAGGGTTAAGATTGAGATTAGGTTTAGGGTTAGGTTTAGGGTTAGGGTAAGGGTTAGTGTTAGGGTTAGGGTTAGAGTTAGGGTTCGGGTTAGGGTAGGGGTAAGGGTGAGAGTTAGGGTTAGGGGTTAGGGTTAGTGTTAGTGTTAGGTTAAGGGATAGGGTTAGGGTTAGGGTTAGGATAAGGGTTAGGGTTAGGTTTAGGGTTATGGTTAGGGTAAGGGTAAGGGTTCGGGTTAGGGTTAGGGTCAGGGTTAGGGTTAGTTTTAGGGTTAGGGTTTGGTTAAGGGTAAGGGTTAGGGTTAGGGTTAGGTTTAGGGTTATGGTTAGGGTAAGGGTAAGGGTTAGGGTTAAGTTTAGGGTTAAGTTTAGGGTTAGGGTTAGGGTTAGGTTTAGGGTTAGGGTTAGGGTTAGGTTTAGGTTTAGGGTTTGGATTAGGGTAAGGGCAAGGGTTAGGGATAGGGTTAAGCTTAGGGTTAGGGTTAGGGTTAGGGTTAGGTTTAGGGTTAGGGTTAGGGTAAGGTTAAGTGTTAGTGTTACGGTTAGGGTTACGGTTAAGGTTAGGGATAGGGTTATGGTTAGGTTTAGGTTTAGGGTTAGGGTAAGGGTAAGGGTTAGGGTTAGGGTTATGTTTAGGGAAAGGGTAAGGGTTAGGGTTAGCGTTAGAGTTTAGGTAAGGTTTAGGGTTAGGGTAAGGGTTAGGGTTAGTGTTAGGGTTAGCATTAAGTTTAGGGATACGGTAAGGGTAAGTGTTAGGGTTAGCGTTACGGTTACGGTTAGATTTAGGGGTTAGGGTTAGGGTTAGGTTTAGGGTTAGGTTTAGGGTAAGAATAAGAGTTAGGGTTAGTGATAGGGTTAGGGTTCAGGTTAGGTTTAGCGTCATTGTTAGGGTAATGGTATGGGTTAGGGTTAAGGTTAGGGTTAGGGTTAAGTTTAGGGTTAGGGGTAGGGTAGGGTAAGGGTTAGGGTTACGGTTAGGGTTTGGGTAAGGGTTAGGGTTAGCGTTAGGGTTAATTTTGGGTTAGGGTTAGGGTAGGGTAAGGGTCAGGGTTAAGGTTAGGGTCAGGGTTAGTGTTAGGGTTAGGGTTAGTGTTTGGTTAAGGGTTAGGGTTAGGTTTAGGGTTAGGGTTAAAGTAAGGGTAAGGGTTAGGTTTAGGTTTAGGGTTAGGTTTAGGGTTAGGGTCAGCATAAGGGTTAGGGGTAAGTTCAGGGTTAGGGTTAGGGTTAGGGTTAAGATTAGGTTTAGGGTGAGGGTAAGGGTAAGAGCTAGGGTTAGGTTTAGGGTTAGGGTGAGGGTAAGGGTAATGGTTAGGGTTAGGGTTACGGTTAGGGTTAAGGGTTAGGGTTAGGGTTAGGTTTATTGTTAGGTTTAGTGTAAGGGTAAGGGTTAGTGTTAGGGTTAGGGTTAGGGTTAGTGATAGGTTTAGGTTTAGGGTTAGGGTAAGGGTAAGTGTTAGGGTTAGGTTTAGGGTTAGGGTTAGGTTTATGGTTAGGGTTAGGGTAAGGGCAAGGGTTAGGGTTAGGGTAAGGGTTAGGGTTAGGGTTAGTGATAGGTTTATGGTTTGGGTTAGGGTAAGGGTAAGGCTTTGGGTTAAGGTTAGGGTTAGGGTTAGGTTAGAGTTAGGGTTAGGTTAAGTGTAAGGGTTACGGTTTTGGTTAAGAGTTAGGGTTAGGGTTAACGTTAGGTTTATGGTTAGGGTTAGGGTAAGGGTAAGGGTTAGTGTTAGGGTTAGGGTTAGTGTTAGTGATAGGTTTAGGGTTAGGGTTAGGGTAAGGGTAAGTGTTAGGTTTAGGGTTAGGGTTATGGTTAGGGTTAGGTTTAGGGTAAGTTCAAGTGTTAGGATAGGGTTAGGGTTATGGTTAGGGTTAGGGTTAGGGTTAGGGTTAGTTTTAGGGTTAGGGTTAGGGTAAGGGTAAGGGTTAGGTTTAGGGTTTGGGTTAGGGTTAAGGTTAGGGTTAGGGTTATGGTTAGGGTTAGGGTAAGGGTTAGGGTTAGGGTTAGGGTTAGGGATAGGTTTGGGTTTAGGGTTACGGTTCGGATTAGGGTTAGGTTTAGGTTAAGGGTTAGGGTTAGGGTTAGGGTAGGGGTTAGGGGAGGGTAAGTGTTAGGTTTCGGGTTAGGGTAAGGCTAAGGGTTAGGGTTAGTGTGAGGGTTAGGGGTAGGTTAAGGTTTA
>JANJXV010000044.1:3737500-3747500 GCA_024803745.1 Megascapheus bottae
AGCATTAAGGTTAGGGTTAGGGTTAGGGTTAGGGTTAGGATAAGGGTAAGATTTAGGGTTAGGGTTATGGTTAGGGAAAGGGTAAGGGTTAGGGTTAGGGTTAGGGTTAGGGTTAGCATTAAGGTTCGGGTTATGGTTAGGTTTAGGTTTAGGGTTAGGGTAAGGGTGAGGGTTAGGGTTAGGGTTATGGTTAGGGAAAGGGTAAGGGTTAGGGTTAGCGTTAGAGTTAGGGTAAGGTTTAGGTTTAGGGTTAGGGTAAGGGTTAGGGTTAGTGTTAGGGTTAGCATTAAGGTTAGGTTTAGGGTAAGGGTAAGTGTTAGGGTTAGGGTTAGGTTTAGGGTTAGATTTAGGGGTTAGGGTTAGGTTTAGGGTTAGGGTTAGGGTAAGTATAAGAGTTACGGTTAGTGATAGGGTTAGGGTTCAGGTTAGGTTTAGCATCATTGTTAGGGTAAGGGTATGGGTTAGGGTTAAGGTTAGGGTTAGGGTTAAGTTTAGGGTTAGGGTTAGGGTAGGGTAAGGGTTAGGGTTACGGTTAGGGTTTGGTTAGGGGTTAAGGTTAGCGTTAGTGTTAATTTAGGGTTAGGGTTAGGGTAGCGTAAGGGTTAGGGTTAAGGTTATGGTCAGGGTTAGGGTTAGGGTTAGTGTTTGGTTAAGGGTTAAGTTTAGGTTCAGGGTTAGGTTTAGGGTAAGGGTAAGGGTTAGGTTTAGGTTTAGGGTTAGGTTTAGGGTTAGGGTAAGCATAAGGGTTAGGGGTAATTTTAGGGTTAGGTTTAGTGTTAGGGTTTAGATTAGCTTTAGGGTGAGGGTAAGGGTAAGGTCTAGGGTTAGGTTTAGGGTTAGGGTGTGGTAAGGGTAAGGGTTAGGTTTAGGGTTAGGGTTAGGGTTAGGGTTAAGGGTTATGGTTAGGGTTAGGGTTAGGGTTAGGGTTAGGTTTATTGTTAGGGTTAGGGTAAGGGTAAGGGTTAGTGTTAGGGTTAGGGTTAGGATTAGTGATAGGTTTAGGGTTAGGATTAGGGTAAGGGTAAGTGTTAGGGTTAGGTTTAGGGTTAGGGTTAGGTTTATGGTTAGGGTTAGGGTAAGGGTAATGGTTAGGCTTAGGGTTAGGGTTAGGGTTAGTGATAGGTTTAGGGTTAGGGTAAAGGTAAGGGTTTGGGTTAAGTTTAGGGTTATGGTTAGGTTAGGGTTAGGGTTAGGGTTAGGGTAAGAGTAAGGGTTAGGGTTAGGGTTAAGAGTTAGGGTTATGGTTAGGGTTAGGGATAGGGTTAGGGTTAGGTTTAGGGTTAGGGTTATGGTAAGGGTAAGGGTTAGGGTTGTAGTTTGGGTTAGGGTTACGTTTAGGGTTAGGGTCAGGGTTAGGATTAGGGTAAGGGTTAGGGTTAGGGTTAGGGATAGATTTGGGTTTAGGGTTACGGTTAGAGTTAGGGATAGGTTTAGGATAAGGGTTAGGGTTAGGGTTAGGGTTAGGGTAGGGGTTAGGGTAAGGGTAAGTGTTAGGTTTAGGGTTAGGGTAAGGGTAAGGGTTAGGGTTAGTGTGAGGGTTAGGGGTAGGTTAAGGTTTAGGGTTAGGGGTTAGGGTTGGGGTTAGGGTTAGAGTTAGGGTAAGGGTTAGGGTTAGGGTTATGGTTAGGGTAAGGGTTAGGGTTAGGTTTAGGGCTAGCATTAAATGTTAGGATTAGGGTTAGGGTTAGGTTTAGGGGTATGGTTAGGGTAAGGGTTAGGGTTAGGTTTAGGGTTAGGGTTAGGGTAAGGGTAAGGGTTAGGGTTAGGGTTAGGTTTAGGGTTAGGGTAAGTGTTAGGGTAAGGGTTAGGATCAGGGTTAGGTTTAGGGTTATGGTTAGGGTAAGGTTAAGGGTTAGGGTTAGGGTTAGCGTTAGGGTTAGTGTCAGGGTTAGGGTTAGGGTTAGGGTTAGGGTTGAGGTTAGTGTTAGAGTTAGAGGAAGGGTTAGGGTTAGGGTTAGGGTAAGGGTGAGTTTTAGGGTTAGGGTTAGAGTTAGGGTTAGGGTTAGAGTAAGGGTAAGGGTTAGGGTTAGGGTTAGGCTTAGGGTTAGGGTTAGGTTTAGGGGTTAGGGTTAATGTTAGGGTTAGGTTAATGGTTAGGTTTAGGGTTAGGGTAAGGCTTAGGGTTAGGGTAAGGGTAAGTGTTAGGGTTAGGGTTAGGGTTAGGGTTATAGTAAGGGTTAGGGTTAGGGTTAGGGTTATGTTTAGGGTTGGGGTTAAGGTTATGGTTATGGTTATGGTTAGGGTTAGGGTTAGGGTAATTGTGAGGGTTAGGGTTAGAGTTAGGGTTAGGGTTAGCGTTAGTGTTAGGGTAAGAGTAAGGTTATGGTTAGGTTTAGGGTTAGTGTAAGGATTGGGGTTAGGGTTAGGTAAGGGTTAGGGTTAGGTTTAGGTCACTATTAAGGTTAGGCTTAGGGTAAGGGTAAGTGTTAGGGTTAGGGTTAGTGTTACCATTAGATTTAGGGGTTAGGTTTAGGGTTAGGTTTAGGGTTAGGGGTAGGGTAAGGATAAGAGTTAGGGTTAGGGATAGGGTTAGGGTTCGGATTAGGTTTAGTGTTAGGGTTAGGGTAAGGGTAAGGGTTACGGTTAGGGTTAGGGTTAAGTTTAGGTTTAGGGTTAGATTAAGTGTAAGGGTTAGGGTTAGGGTTACGGTTAATTTAAGTGTAAGGGTTAGGGTTCGGGTTAGGGTTAGGTTAAGGTTTAGGGTTAGGGTTAGGGTTAAGAGTGAGGTTAGGGTTAGGGTTAGAGTGAGGGTTAGGTTTAGGGTTAGGGTAAGGGTTAGTGTTAGGGTTAGGGTTATGGTTAGAATTAGGGTTCAGGTTAGGGGAGGGGTAAGGGTTAGAGTTAGGTTTAGGGGTTAGTGTTAGTGTTAGGGTAAGGTTAAGGGATAGGGTTAGGGTTAGGGTTAGGATAAGGGTTAGGGTTTGGGTTAGGTTTAGGGTTATGGTTAGGGTAAGGGAAAGGGTTCGGGTTAATGTTCGGGTTAGATTTAGGGTTAGTTTTATTGTTAGGGTTTGGGTAAGGGTAAGGGTTAGGGTTAGGGTTAGGTTAAGGGTTTTGGTTAGGGTTAGGGTTAGAGTTAGGTTTAGGTTTGGATAAAGGTAAGGGATAGGGTTAGGGTTAGTGTAGCGTTAGGGTAAGCGTAAGGTTAGGGTTAGGGTTAGGGTTAAGGTAAGGGTAAGGGATATGGTTATGGTTAGGGTTAGGTTTAGGGTAAGGGTTAGGGTTGGGTTTAGGGTAAGGGTAAGGTTTAGGGTTAGGGTTAGGGTTAGGGTAAGGGTTAGGGTTAGAGTTAGGGTTAGGGTTAGTTTAGGGTTAAGGTAAGGGTAAGGGTTAGGGTTAGGTTTAGGGTTAGGGTTAGGGTTAGAGTTAGGGTAGGGGTTATGGGGCAAGCTCCTCGATCAGCGAGGAAGAACGACCACCACGCGAGGATTCTTCTCAAATCATACTTTATTGGAAAGCCTTTTGATTGAAGGGGGGGCAGGAAGCGAAAAAAGGGCTTGGGCATCAAAAGCAGCAGCTTATATAGGGAACAGGAACACGGATCGCTTCACCATTGGCTGCCGCCCTACAGCCACAACGAGGTGCCGCGGGATTGGCCAGGGATCATCATGTGATTCACGCATGCGCATAACTTAGGACACGTAGTCGAGCACTGCATTGCCTTATGTGAAGTCGTTTACCTCTAAGGAGTCAGGAAACGGGCGCCATCTAATGGCGTTTGTCCCGGCTCCCTACAGCTCCCCCTTCCTGTTTTGAGCATCAGGCAACAGTAGGGGTCTGTTCTCTGAAGAGAATAAGGACAATGCAAGGCCTCCTCTCCAGGCTCTTTCCCAGAGGTTGACCTGCCAGTCCGATGCCCTTTTTTCAGAGGTGGGAAATTTTGGCATCTACCCACACGCAAACAGACGTGCTCTTCTCGAGAAAAGGCATCTCCCTTTTCCCAAGTGCAGTGCATACGCCTCGCATCCTGTTTGCTCCAGATCTTAAGCTGCATACCTGTCCCTGTGCAATGGGATCTTGTCCCCCGGGGTGCAAAGGCTATGCAGAAAAATAGGCTCAATTGCCCTTTAAGGCTGAAAGCCATATTTGGGGTGAGGATCCAACTTCCAAGGCGGCTAATACTTGCGAAAATCATTACGTTATCCCTCTGTGTTTGGGCTTGCAGGCGACAGACCAACCATAGGCAGACCACATGTCCTTTTCTTTCCAAGCATTCTTAACCAAACTTGGGGGGAGTCATGCATTTCTAATGCTGCAAAAGCCTGTTTTAACATCCAACACAAAATCCCCAACCCACACATCATTAATTCCAATAAGGCTAAACTTCCAGCCCATTCTTTTGCCCAGGAGGATTCCTGTAATATCCAATCAGTAATTTTCCCAAAAAGGGGCCACATTTACCCTGGTTGAATTAACAATCATAATTTCATATCTCAATTGGCTTGTAAGGTTTTCAAAATCATGTGACCATTGTCCAGTTAACATTTGACCTAATTGCCTTGATAAATTAACGGTATAAAGACATAATTGTCCAACTGTCTGTCCATGGGAAGAAAAGGTAACTGCAATGATGAATTGGTCGTGAAAAGATACGGGAAAACACGAGCGTCATGCTTCCCAGGCATCGGTATTGGAAAGGTCTTCATCCGCGCCCACAAAATCCTCTCCTGGGCCATCACTGGATCTGCTAGTATTGCCACCAACATGAGAATCAGTGCCTTTCTCGGGTTCTCCTTCCACCTTTTGCGTCAATCACAATGGGATCCAAAGCGGTGTTTCCTGCTCCTGTGGAAAAACACAAACAGCTCCACTGGATCTCCTTACTACGGGATCCGGTCCGCACCAATTATTTGTAATAACATCCTTCCATTTAACCATCTCAGTTATAATTTTAGAGTTTTGGGCAGCATGTCTATCTGCTGCTGACTTATCATCACTATTTAAAATTAAAAAATTTAAAGTAAAAAGTGCAAGGGAAAGTCTTTCCCTGGGAGATGCTCCTTCCGCAATTCCCCCTTTCTGTTTTTGAAGTATTTCCTTTAATTTTTTGTTGGTTCTTTCCACAATTCCTTGTCCTTGCGGATTGTATGGTAACCCTGTTGTATGGGCTACTTGCATTTGCGCACAAAAGGCGCGGAAACCATGAGAAGTATAGGCAGGGCCATTATCAGTTTTTAAGTGAAGGGGTTTTCCCCAGGCCGCCCAGGCTTCTAAACAATGTACTTTTACATGGGAAACCTTTTCTCCTGCCAAGGGCGTGGCATGTACTATACCAGAATAGGTATCCACTGAGACATGTAAATATTTTAATTTTCCAAATTCCGCTAAATGAGTAACATCCATTTGCCATAGGGCATTTGGTTTTAGGCCTCTAGGGTTTATCCCCACATTAGGAGAGGGGAGAAAAATCACACAAGACTGACAGGCTTTAACAATATTTCGTGCCTCATGTCTGGTTATATTAAATTTTATTCTAAGAGTATTAGCAGGTACATGATATAACTGATGAAAAGTTTTTGCTGATTCTACAGAATCAATAGCTGTCAAAACCATGGCCCTAGTTGCCTGATCTACCTGGGCATTAGCCTTAGCCATGGGACCTGGCAACAAGGTATGAGCTCTCATGTGCCCTATATAAAAGGGATTCTTTCTTGCCAAAATAAGGGATTGAATCTGTAATAATATGTTAGAAACCATGCTGGCCTGCCTAATTGATGCAGCGACTTCAAGAGAATTAACAGCATTAACAACATATTGTGAATCAGAAAAAAGATTAAAGGGCTCTTCAAATCTTTTAAACACCTCTAGAACCACCAGGCACTCCGTGACCTGGGGAACATCCGGTCAAAAATATAACACGACTGGATTTTGACCTTCCACCACAAAGGCACCCTGGCCAGTTTTTGACCCATCAGTATAAATAGTCAAGGCTGTAGCCAAAGGCTTCTTAGAGGTAATAATAGGAAAATAAACCAAATTTCTCTCTACAAAGGCAAGCAAGGGATGCTTGGGATAATGGTTATCAATAATATTGGGAAAGGCACATAATAAAATTGCCCATATATCCACAGTGGCAGCCAAAGTTTCCACCTGATTCCTGGTATAGGGAATAATTAATTTATCAGGTATTTTAGCAAAATGCATCAAACAATACTTTAGGCCCAATAGGGCTTGAGTTGCAACAAGCTCAGGAAAATATTGAACAGTTCTTGCTCCAAGAGAATTACCATGAAGCCACCACAGAGGGCCGTCCTGCCATAAGACCCCTGTAGGATAATTCTTTGTCTTTAAAATACACAACATAAGTAATTGACCTGGATTATAACGACACACTTGAGCCTTAATTATTGCCTCTTCAATCTTTTTTAGGGCCGCAAAAGCCTGTGGGGTAAGTTTTCTTGTAGATGTGACATCCGGGTTACCTTCCAAAATGGAAAATAAAGGCAGTAATTCTGCTCGAGAGATGTTTAAATATCCCCGGATCCAGTTGATGTCTCCCAACAGTTGTTGAAAATCATTGAGTGTCTTTAGGTGGGCAGTTCGAATAGAAATTTTTTGAGGTCGAATAAAGGCAGGAGTAACAATGGCACCTAAGAATTTTACCACCTTAGATTGTTGTACTTTATCAGGGGCAATAATAAGCCCTCTCTGTTCAAGTAGGGAAACCACCTGTTGATAGGCTCTATGAAGTACCTCAAGAGAGGAAGCAGCTAGCAGGATATCATCCATATAATGAATGATTTTTACCAGGGGAATCTCCTGTCTAACTGACAGCAGGGCCGAATCCACAAACAGTTGACAAATAGTCGGGCTATTAGCCATGCCTTGAGGCAAGACCTTCCACTGATACCGGACATCTGGCTGTTCATGATTAACAGAGGGCAACGTAAAGGCAAAACGTTCTCTATCCTCAGGGCAAAGGGGTATTGAGAAGAAGCAATCTTTAATGTCTAAGGTCAACACAGGCCAATCTCGGGGCAGTGCTGAAAGTAGAGGAAGTCCTCTCTGGACTGGTCCCATGACCTGCATTTGCGCGTTTACTGCCCTTAAGTCATGTAACAATCTCCACTTGCCAGAAGCCTTTTTAATAACAAAAATGGGTGTGTTCCAGAGAGATACAGAGGGCTCAACGTGTCCCAATTTTAACTGTTCCTCAACTAAATTTTTTGCAGCTTCCAATTTTTCTTGTGAAAGGGGCCACTGGGGGACCCATACCGATTTCTGAGTCAACCAGGGTATGGGTACCGCATTATTGATGGAAGCTTTTGTTTCAGTGGCCCCTAGGAAAAACCCAATCCTTTCCTATTAAATTTTGGAGCAGGCTCAGCGGGTTCTGGGCGTCCCTGAAGACATCTGCCAAGCCCTTGAGTTGGAACATATCCCTGCTGTTTCATGATGTTTTGACTAACTTCTGAATAATCACTAGTCAGTTTAAGTTTTAGTTGTTGTTGCACATCCCGTCCCCAAAGATTAACAGGGACGTCAATTACAAACGGTTGGATTGTTCCCTGTTGGCCTTCTTCAGTTCTCCACACTAACTCTTTAGCACTGACACAGGGAGCATTAGCATATCCAAGTCCTTGTAAAGTTTGAGAAGATTTTTGTAATGGCCACTGCTTGGGCCAGGCCTCTGATTGAATAATGCTCCGATCGGCTCCGGTATCTACCAGGCCAAGAAAGGACTTTCCCTCTATTTGTAGGGATAGCATGGGTCTCTGGTCCAGTTCCATCGACAGGCACACAAGATCAATCCCTGTGGAGCCTAAGCCTGCGGCTCCCCTTTCCTTTTGTAGTGAAGGAAGGTTTTCATGTTTTGAAGGTAGAATTAAAGCTGGGCAATCCTATCTCCCGGGGCTATAGAGATTACTCCGTAAGGGGAGTGGCACAAAACCTTGATTACTCCTGAATAGTCAGAATCTATAATGCCCGGGAAAATTATTAGTCCTTTTAAGGTGGAGGAGGAGCGCCCTAACACCAATCCCACCGTGCCTGTTTCTAATGGTCCAGTTACATTAGTATCCAATATTTGTACTCCCATGGCTGGAGTTAAGACCAGTCCAGAGGAGGCACAGAGGTCCAACCCTGCGGAGCCTGGGGTTGCCCTTCTGGCCGGACTGGCTGCTGCAGGCTGGGAACAGGTGCCGGAGTCTGAAGTGCCCCATAAATTTGTGGGCCCTGGGGACGGGGGCCCCTTATCCCGTTTTTTGGCTCCTGGTCTGCACTAAGAGAAGGAATGGGCTGTCCATTAATATCTTTTACTGACTTGCATTCATTGGCCCAATGCTTTCCCTTCTTGCACCTAGGACATGTTCCTGGCATCTTTTGAACTCCCTGAGGACCCTGGGGGCCAGTTCTGGGACACTGGCGTTTAAAGTGTCCAAGTTGGCCACATTTGAAGCATCCTTTACCTTTAGAGTCCTTGGCCGCTTGGGTGGCTGACAGTACAGCTGCAGCCAGGCCTGCATTAGTTAATGGCCCCCCTATTTCCCTGCAGGCTTTTATCCATGCTTCCAGGCCCTTTTCCTTGACCGGCATAATAGCTCTCTGACATTCCTTTGTACATTGCTCAAAAATAATTTGTTGGACAACTGGCATAAAGGCTTCAAGATTTTCAAAAACGCACTCCGCCGTTTCGAGCACACGGGCCACAAAATCGGAGAATGGCTCCGTGACAGCTTGAGTAACTTTGGTGAGGCTGCCAGTGACCTGGCCTTTGTTTGGGATTGCCCTCCAGTACTTGTAAAAAACCTCATTTATTTGTTTATAAACATCCCAGGGGAAATTTGTCTGATCGGCAGCCCATTGTCCTTGCCCTAGGAGCATGTCCACAGTCCACTCGGGCCGCCCTTCTTGTACATTTACTCTATATTGAGCCTGAGCTCTGTCCATAACTATAGACCTGAAGTCAAGGAACTGTCCATAATTGAGGCATGTCCGCGCGACCTCATACAAATCATTAGGTGTCATAGCATTAGCAGTTAGTCTTCTAAGCAAGGCAGTGGTATAACTGGCCGTAACTCCATAATTACGTACTGCCTCCATCAAATCCTTTAACTGTTTATAGGAGACTGGTTCAAAGGTCCTCTCCTGGGTAACTGGGTTCTCAAAAACTGGGAACGCAGCCGCCAGGCAGGACCACGTGCTTTCTTTTATGAAATGACTTTTTCCCACCGCCACAGGATAAGGCGGGGGCGCAGAGGGCATGGCTCTCTCTTGTTCATTTCCTTTAGACACTCCGGCCAGAAGAGGTCGCTGAACTCCATACCTTCCCTCCTCATACCTAGCAGCCGCCTCCTCCAAGCCTTTTCCCTCTTTCGGGTCCTGTTCCTCATCTGAATTGTTAGTCGCTTACTCATCTGAGTTGCTTAACTCCTCATTTGAATCGTTTAGCTCCTCATCTCTAGACTCCCTTATTTGTAAATGTTGAAACCTGCCTGGATCCGGGTAAGACTGCCCTGGGGGCGTCTCCATTGTTCTTATGCCTTGGTCCTCCTTATCTCCCTCCTGCCCGGTATCTTAAAAGGGTGCGTCCGCCCTCTGTTCTTTGACATAAAGTCTCCCTTTTTTATTTTCTTTCCCTTTTCTTTTTGGCCTACCTTTTTCCTCCCCATTTGATTCTGCCTCGGAGAGACTATCCTGGTGCTTCGTCAATGTCCTACTGGCTCTCTTAACAATCTGTGAGTTGCCACAACGCAGACAAATGCAACAAAGACACACCAGCAGCAAGCAAGGAAGGACAACAGCAAGCACCCAGAATTGTACCCAAAGAAACAGCATATCCGGGGATCTCAGCTGATCAGGCTGATACTTACCGACGTCTCCTCTACGTATGTCGAGTTCTGAATCCTCCTCGGCCTTTTCGCTTGTCGTCCTGTCTTCCCAAGGTCCCAGGTCTTCGGCACCAGTTGCGGCGAGCTCCTCGACCAGCGAGGAAGAAGGACCACCACGCGAGGATTCTTCTCAAATCATACTTTATTGGAGAGCCTTTTGATTGAAGGGG
>JANJXV010000044.1:3752500-3755000 GCA_024803745.1 Megascapheus bottae
GGTTAGGATAAGGGTAAGGGTTAGGGTTAGGGTTAGGGTGAGTGTCAGAGTTAGGGTTAGGGTTAGGATAAGGGTAAGGGTTAGGGTTAGGGATTAGGGTTAAGGTTAATTTAAGGGTTAGTGTTAGTGTTAGTGTTAGGCATTAGGGTTAGGTTTAGGTTTAAGGTTAGGGTTATTGTAAGGATAAGTGTTAGGGTTAGGGCTTGGGTTAGGTTTAGGGTTAGGGTTACGGTTAGGGTAAGGTTTAGTGTTAGGGTTAGGGTAAGTGTAATTGTTAGAGTTAGGGTTAGGGTTAGGGTTAGGTTTAGGGTTAGGGTTAGGGTAAGCGTAAGGGTTATTGTTAGGGTTAGGGTTAGGGAAAGTGTAAGGGTTAGTGTTAGGGTTAGGGTTAGGGTAAGGATTAGGGTTAGGGTTAGGTTTAGGGTAAGGGGTAGGGTTATGGTTTGGGTTAGCATTAGGGTTAGGGTTAGGGTAAGGGTAAGGGTTAGGGTTAGGGTTAGGTTTAGGGTAGGGGTTAGGGTTAGTGTTATGTTTAGGCTTAGGGTTAGGGTAAGGGTAAGAGTTAGGGTAAGGGTAAGGATTAGGGTTAGGTTTAGGGTTATGGTAAGGGTAAGTGTTAGGATTAGGGTTAGGGTTAGGTTTAGGGTTAGGGTTAGGGTAAGGATAAGGGTTAGGGTTAGGGTTAGGTGTTAGGGTGAAGGTTAGGGTTAGGTTTAAGTTTAGGTTTAGGGTTAGGTTAAGGGTAAGGGTTACGATTAGGGTTAGGGTTAGGGTCAGGGTTAGGGTTAGGGTTAGGGTTAGTGTAAGGGTAAGAATTAGGTTTAGGGGTAGGGATAGGGTTATGGTAAGGTTTAGGGTTAGGTTTAGGGTTAGGGTAAGGGTTAGGTTTAGGGTTAGGGTTAGGGTAAGGTTTAGCGTTAGGGTTAGCGTAAGGGTTAGGGTTAGGGTTATAGTTATGGTAAAGGTAAGGGTTAGGGTTAGGATTGGGGTTAGGGTTAGGGTTAGGGTTATGGTTATGTTTAGGTTTAGGTTTAGAGTTAGGGTAATTGTAAGGGTTAGGGTTAGGGTTAGGGTTAGGGTAAGGGTTAGGGTTAGGGTTAGTGTTAGGGTTAGGGTTAGGGTTAGGATAAGGGTAAGGGTTAAGGTTAGGGTTAGGGTTAGGGGTTAGGCTTACTGTTAGGGTTATGTTAAGGATTACAGTTAGCGTTAGGTTTAGGGTAAGTGTTAGGGTTAGGGTTAGCGTTAGGGTAGGGGTTAGGGTAAGGGTAAGTGTTAGGGTTAGGGTTATGGTTAGGATAAGCGTAAGTGTTAGAGTTAGGGTTAGGGTTAGGGTTAGGGGTTAGGGTTAGGGTTAGGTTTAGGGGTTAGGGTTAGGATTAGGGTTAGGGTGTGTGTTAGGGTTAGGGTTAGGGTAAGGGTTAGGTTTAGGGTTACGGAAGGGGTTAGGGTAAGGTTAAGTGTTAGGGTTAGGGTTAGGGTTAGGATAAGGGTAAGGGTTAGGGTTAGGGTTAGGGTTAGAGTTAGTGTTAGGGTTCGGGTTAGGGGTTAGGGTTAGTGTTAGGGTTAAGTTAGGGGTTAGAGTTAGGGTTAGGGTAAGGGTTAGGGTTAGGGTTAGGGTTAGGATAGGGGTTAGGGTAAGGGTAAGTGTTAGGGTTAGGGTTGTGGTTAGGGTAAATTTTAGGGTAAGGGTTAGGTTTAGGGTTAGGTTTAGGGTTGGGGTTAAGGTTAGGGTTAGGGTTAGGGTGATTGTAAGTGTTAGGGTTAGGGTTAAAGTTAGGGTAAGTGTTAGGGTTAGGGTTAGGGTTTGGGTAAGGGTAAATGTTAGGGTTAGGGTCAGGGTTAGGGTTAGGTTTTAGGGTTAGTGATAGGATTAGGTTTAGGTTTATGTTTAGGGTTAGGGTAAGCGTAAGGGATATGATTAGGGTTGGGGTTAGGTGTAGTGTTAGGGTTAGGGTAAGGTTAAGGGTTAGGTTTAGAGTTAAGGTTGAAGTTAGGGTTAGGGTTATGTTTAGGGTAAGGTTTAGGGTTAGAGTTAGGGTTATCGTTAGGGTTAGAGTTAGGGTTAGGGTTATGGTAAGTGTAAGGGTTAGGGTTAGGGTTAGGGTAAGGGTAAGGGTTATGGTTATGTTTAGGTTTAGGTTTAGAGTTAGGGTAATGGTAAGGGTTAGGGTTAGGGTTAGGGTAAGTGTAAGGGTTAGAGTTAGGTTTAGAGTTAGGGTAAGTTTTAGGGTTAGGGTTAGGGTTAGTGTAGGGGTTAGGGTAAGGGTAAGTGTTACGATTGGGTTAGGGTTAGGATAAGGTTAAGGGTTAGGGTTAGGGTTAGAAGTTAGGGTTAGGGTTACGGTTAGGGTAAGGATAAGGGTTAGGGTTAGGGTTAGGGTTAGGGTTAGTCTTAGGTTTAGGTTAGGGTTAGGGTAAGGGCAAGGGTTAGGTTTAGGTTTAGGGTTAAGGTTTGAGTTAGGGTTAGGGTTAGGGTTAGGCTTAGGTTTAGGGTTAGGGT
>JANJXV010000044.1:3760000-3827500 GCA_024803745.1 Megascapheus bottae
GTAAGTGTAAGGGTTAGGGTTAGGGTTAGTGTTAGGGATAGGTTTAGGGTTAGGGTTAGGGTAAGGATAAGACTTAGGGTTAGGGTTACGGTTAGGGTTAGGGTTAGGGTTTAAGGTAAGGGTTAGAGTTAGGTTTAGGGTAATGGTAAGTGTTAGGGTTAGGTTTAGGGTTAGGGTAAGGGTTAGAATTAGATTTCCGTGTAGGGATAGGGTTATGGTAAGGGTTAGGGTAAGCGTTAGGGTTAGGGTTAGGGTAAGGGTTAGGTTTAGGGTTAGGTTTAGGGTTAGGGTTAGGGTAAGGATTTGGGTTAGGATTCAGGTTAGGGTTTCTTTTAGGTTTAGGGTTAGGGTTAGAGTTAGGGCAAGGGTAAGGGTTAGGGTTAGGATTGCGCTTAGGGTTAGGGTAAGGGTTAGGGTTAGGGTTAGGGTTAGGGTAATGGTTAAGGGTTAGGGTTAGGGTTAGGGGTTGGGTAGGGGTTAGGGTAAGGGTAAGTGTTATGGTTAGGGTTACGGTTAGGATAAGGGTAAGTGTTAGTGTTAGGGTTAGGGTTAGGGTTAGGCGTTAAGGTTAGGGTTAGCGTTAGGGGTTAGGGTTAGGTTTAGGGTTAGGGTGTGGGTTATGGTTAGATGTTAGGGTTAGAGTTAGGGTTAGCGTAAGGGTTAGGCTTAGGGTTAGAGTAGGGGTTATGGTAAGGTTAAGTGTTAGGGTTAGGGTTAGGGTTAGAATAAGGGTAAGGTTAGGGTTAGGGTTAGGGTTAGGGTTAGGTTAAGGGTTAGAGTTAGGGTTAGGTTTAGGGTAAGGGTGAGGGTTAGGGTTAGGGTTAGGGTAGGGGTTAGGGTAAGGGTAAGTGTTAGGGTTAGGGTTAGGGTTAGGGTAAGTGTTAGGGTAAGGGTTAGGTTTAGGGTTAGGTTTAGGGTTGGGGTTAAGGTTAGGGTTAGGGTTAGGAAAAGGGTAAGGGTTAGGGTTAGGGTTAGGGTAAGGGTAATTGTTAGGGTAAGTGTTAGGGTTAGTGTTAGGTTTAGGGATAGGGTAAGGGTAGGGGTTAGGGTTAGGGTTAGGGTTAGGGTTAGAGTTAGGGTAAGTGTTAGGGTTAGGGTTAGGGTTAGGGTTTGGGTAAGGGTAAAGGTTAGGGTTAGGTTTAGGGTTAGGTTTAGGAGTTAGGGTTAGGGATAGGATTAGGTTTAGGTTTATGTTTAGGGTTAGGGTAAGCTTAAGGGTTAGGTTTAGGGTTAGGGTTAGGTTTAGTGTTAGGGTTAGCGTAAGGTTAAGGGTTAGGGTTAGGGTTAAGGTTGAGTTTAGTTTTAGCATTAGGTTTAGGGTAAGGTTTAGGGTTAGAGTTAGGGTTATCTTTAGGGTTAGAGTTAGTGTTAGGGTTATGGTAAGTGTAAGGGTTAGGGTTAGAGTTAGGGTAAGGGTAATTTTTAGGGTTATGGTTAGGGTTAGGGTTAGGTTTAGGATTAGGGTTAGGGTAAGGGTAAGGGTTATTGTTAGGGTTAGGCTTAGTTAAAGGGTAAGGGTTAGTGTTACGTTTAGAGTTAGGGTAAGGGTTAGTTTTCGGGTAAGGGGTAGGGTTAGGGTTAGGGTTAGCATTAGGGTTAGGGTTAGGGTTAGGGTTAGGGTAAGGGTAAGGGTTAGGGTTAGGGTAGAGGTTAGGGTTAGTGTTATGTTTAGGCTTAGGGTTAGGGTAATGATAAGATTTAGGGTAAGGGTAAGGGTTAGGGTTAGGTTTAGGGTTATGGTAAGGGTAAGGGTTAGGATTAGGGTAAGGGTTAGGTTTAAGGTTAGGGTTAGCGTAAGGATAAGGGTTAGAGTTCGGGTTAGGGTTAGGTTTAGGTTTAGGGATAGGGTTAGGGTTAAGGTAAGGGTAAGGGTTTGAGGTAGGCTTAGGGTTAGGTTTTGGGTTAGGGTTAGGGTTAGGGTTAGGGTTAGGTTTAGGGTTAGGGTAAGTGTAAGGGTTAGGGTTAGGGTTAGAGTTAGGGTAAGGGTTAGGGTTAGGGTTAGTGTAGGTGTTAGGGTAAGGGTAAGTGTTAGGGTTGGGTTAGGGTTAGGATAAGGGTACGGGTTAGGGTTAGGGTTAGGGTTAGAGGTTAGGGTTAGAGTTAGGGTTAGGGTTAGGGTTAGGGTTAGGGTTACGGTTAGTATGAGGGTAAGGGTAAGGGTTAGGTTTAGGGAAAGGTAAGGTTTATGGTTAGGGTTAGGGTTAGGTTTAGGGTTAGTGTTAGGTTTAGGTTAGGGTTAGGGTAAGGGCAAGGGTTAGGGTTAGGTTTAGGGTTAAGGTTTGAGTTAGAGTTAGGGTTAGGGTTAGGCTTATGTTTAGGGTTAGGGTTAGGTTAAGGGTAACAGTGAGGGTTTGGGTTAGTGTTATGATTAGGGTTAGGGTTAGGGTTAGGGTTAGGGTAAGCGTTAAGGTTAGGGTTAGGTTAAGGGTTCTTGTTAGGGTTAGGCTTAGAGTAGGGTTAGGTTTAGGGTTTGGTTAAGGGTAAGGGTTAGGGTTAGGGTTAGGGTTAGGTTAAGGGTTAGGGTTAAGGTTAAGGTAAGGGTTATGGTTAGGGTTAGGGTAAGTGTTAGGGTTAGGGTTAGGGTTAGGGTAACGACAAGTGTTAGGGTTAAGGTTAGGGTTAGGGTTAGGGTTAGGGTTCGGTTTAAGGTTAGGGTTAGGGTGAGGGCAAGGGTAAGGGTTAGTGTTAGTTTTAAGGTTAGGGTTAGGGCAAGGGTAAGGGTTAGGCTTAAGGGAAGGGTTAGGGTTAAGTTTAGGGTTAGGGTTAGGGTAATGGTAAGGGTTAGAGTTAGGTTTAGGTTTAGATATAGGGTTAGGCTTAGGGTAAAGGTAAGGGTTAAGGTTAGGGTAAGGGTAAGGTTTATGGTTAGGGTTAGGGTTAGGGTAAGGGTAAGGGTTAGGGTTAGGGTTAGGGTTAGGGTTACGGTTAGTATGAGGGTAAGGGTAAGGGTTAGGTTTAGGGAAAGGTAAGGTTTATGGTTAGGGTTAGGGTTAGGTTTAGGGTAGGGGTAAGGGTTAGGTTTAGGGTTAGGGTTAGGGTTAGGGTTAGGGTAGGGGTAAGGGTAAGGGTAATTGTTAGGGTAAGGGTTAGGTTTAGTGTTAGGTTTAGGGTTAGGGTAAGGGTAGGGGTTAGGGTTATGGTTAGTGTTAGGGTAAGGGCTAGGGTTAGGGTTAGGGTAAGGGTATGGGTTAGGGTTAGGGTTAGGATTAGGGTTAGGTGTTAGGGTAAGGGTTAGGGTTAGGTTTATGTATACGGTTAAGGTTAGGGTAAGGGTTAGGGTTAGGGTTATGGTTAGGTTAGGGTTAGGGTTAGGGTAAGGGTAAGGGTTAGGTTTAGGGTTAGGTTTAGGGTTAAGGTTAGGGTTAGGGTTAGGGTTAGACTTAGGGTTAGGTTTAGCGTTAGGTTTAGTGTAAGGGTAAGGGTTAGAGTTAGGCTTTGAGTTAGGGTTAGGGTTAGTGTTAGGGCTAAGTTAAGGGTTAGGGTTAGGGTTAGGTCTAGCATTAAGCTTAGGGTTAGGTTTAGGGTTAGGGTTAGGGTTAGGGTTAGTGATAGTATTAGGTTTAGATTAGGGTTAGGGTAAGGGCAAGGGTTAGGGTTAGGTTGAGGTTAGGGGGTTGTGTTTAGGGTTAGGGTTAGGGATAGGTGTTAGGGTAAGGGTTAGGGTTAGGTTTATGTATACGGTTAAGGTTAGTGTAATGGTTAGGGTTAGGGTTACGGTTAGGTTTAGGTTAGGGTTAGGGTAAGGGCAAGGGTTAGGGTTAGGATTAGGGTTAGGTATTAGGGTAAGGGTTAGGGTTAGGTTTATGTATACGGTTAAGGTTAGGGTAATGGTTAGGGTTAGGGTTACGGTTAGGTTTAGGTTAGGGTTAGGGTAAGGGCAAGGGTTTGGGTTAGGTTTATGGTTAAGGTTTGAGTTAGGGTTAGGGTTAGGGTTAGGATTAGGGTTAGGGTTAGGGTAAGGTTAAGGATTAGGGTTAGGGTTAGGGTTAGGATTAGGGTTAGGGTTAGGGTAAGCGCAAGGTTTAGGGTTAGGGTTAGGGTTAAGATTAAGGTTAGGGATAGGGTTAGGGTAAGGGTTAGGGTTAGGTTTTGGGTTAGGGTAAGGGTTAGGGTTAGGTTTAGGTTTAGGGTTAGGGTTAAGATTAGGGTTAGGGTTAGGGTTAGGGTTAGGCTTAGGTTTAGGGTTAGGTTTAGGTTAAGGTTAAGTGTTAGTGTTAGATTTAGGATTAGGGTTTGGGAAAGGGTAAGGGTTAGGTTTAGGGTTAGGATTAGGGTTAGGGTTAGGGTAAAGGTTAGGGTTAAGGTTAGGGTTAGGTTTAGGGTTAGGCTTAGGTTTAGGGTTAGGGTTAGGTTAAGGGTAAGGTTGAGGGTTTATGTAAGGGTTATGATTAGGGTTAGGGTTAGGGTAAGCGTTAAGGTAAGGGTTAGGGTAAGGGTTCTTGTTAGGGTTAGGGTTAGGGTTGGGTTAGGTTTAGGGTTTGCTTTAGGGTAAGGGTTAGGGTTAGGGTAAGGTTAAGGGTTAGGGTTAGGGTTAAGGTAAGGGTTATGGTTAGGGTTAGGGTAAGGGTTAGGGTTAGTGTTAGGGTTAGGGTTAGGGTTAGGATAAGTGTTAGGTTTAAGGTTAGGGTTAGGGTTATGGTTATGGTTAGGTTTAAGATTAGGGTTGGCGTGAGGGCAAGGGTAATGGTTAGGGTTAGGTTTAAGGTTAGGGTTAGGGTAAGTGTAAGGTTTAGGGTTAGGCTTAGGGTTAGGGTAAGGGTAAGCGTTAGGGTTAAGGGAAGGGTTAGGGTTAGGTTTAGGGTTATTGTTAGTGTTAGGGTAAGGGTAAGGGTTAGGGTTAGGTTGAGGGTTAGGCGTTAGGGTTAGGGTTAGGGTTAGGGATAGGGTTAGTGTTAGGTTTAGGTTAGGGTTAGGGTAAGGGCAAGGGTTAGGGTTAGGTTTAGGGTTAAGGTTTGAGTTAGGGTTAGGGTTAGGGTTAGGGTTAGGATTAGGGTTAGGGTTAGGGTAAGGGTAAGGGTTAGTGTTAGGGTTAGGGTTAAGATTAGGTTTAGCGTTAGGGTTAGGGTTAGGGTAAGGGTTAGGGTTATGTTTTGTGTTAGGGTAAGATTAGTGTTAGGTTTAGGTTTAGGGTTAGGGTTAAGGTTAGGGTTAGGGTTAGGGTTAGACTTAGGTTTAGGGTTAGGGTTAGGTTAAGGTTAAGTGTTAGGGTTAAGGTTAGTGTTAGGGTTTGGGAAAGGGTAAGGGTTAGGTTTAGGGTTAGGGTTAGGGTTAGGGTTAGGTTAAAGTTTAGGGTTAAGGTTAGGGTTAGGGTTAGGTTTAGGGTTAGGTTTAGGGTTAGGGTTAGGGTTAGGGTAAGGGTAAGGGCTAGGGTTAGGGTTAGGGTTAGGGTTAGGTTAAAGTTTAGGGTTAAGGTTAGGGTTAGGGTTAGGGTTAGGGTTAGGTTTAGGGTTAGGGTTAGGGTTAGGGTAAGGATAAGGGCTAGGGTTAGGGTTAGGGTTAGGGTTAGGGTTAGGGTAGCAGTTAGGGTTAGTGTTATGTTTAGGCTTAGGGTTAGGGTAAGGATAAGAGTTAGGGTAAGGGTAAGGGTTAGAGTTAGGTTTAGAGTTATGGTAAGGCTAGGGGTTATGATTACGGTTAGGGTTAGGTTTAGGTTTAGGGTTATGGTTAGGGTTAGTGTAAGGGTAAGAGTTTGGGTTAGGGTTAGGGTTAAGTTTAGGGTTAGGGTAAGGGTAAGAGTTTGGGTTAGGGTTAGGGTTAGGTTTAGGGTTAGGGTTAGGGTTAGGGTTAGGGTAAGGGTAAGGGCTAGGGTTAGGATTAGAGTTAGGGTTAGGGTAATGGTTAGGGTTAGGGTTAGGGTTAGTGTTAGGTTTAGGGTTAGGTTTAGAGTAAGGGTAAGGGTAAGGGTTAGATTTGGGGTTAGGGTTAGGTTTAGGGTCGGGTTATAAGGTTAGGTTTAGGGTTATGGTAAGGGTAAGGGTTAGGGTTAGGGTTAGATTTAGTGTTAGCGTTAGCGGTAGGGTAAGGGTAAGGATTAGGTTTAGGGTAAGGGTATCGTTTAGGGTTAGGGTTAAGGTTAGGGTTAGGGTAAGGGTAAGGGATACGTTTAGGGATAGGTTTAGGGTTAAGGTAAGTGTACGGGTTAGGGTTAGCGTTAGAGTTAGGGTAAGGGGTAGGGTTAGAGTTAGGGTTATTGTAGGGGTTAGGGTAAGGGTAAGTGTTAGCGTTGGGTTAGGGGTTGGATAAGGGTAAGGGTTAGGGTTAGGGTTAGGGTTAGAGGTTAGGGTTAGGGTTAGGGTTAGGGTAAGGATAAGGGTTAGGGTTAGGGTTAGGGTTAGTGTTAGGTTTAGGTAAGGGTTAGGGTAAGGGCAAGGTTTGGATTAGGTTTAGGGTTAAGGTTTGAGTTAGGGTTAGGGTTAGTTTTAGGTTTAGGTTTAGGGTTACGGTTAAGTTAAGGGTAAGGGTGAGGGTTTGGGTTAGGGTTATGATTAGGGTTAGGGTTAGGGTTAGGGTAAGCGTTAAGGTTAGGGTTAGGGTAAGGGTTCTTGTTAGGGTTAGGCTTAGGGTTGGGTTAGATTTAGGGTTTGATTAAGGGTAAGGGTTAGGGTTAGGGTTAGGGTTAGGTTAAGGGTTAGGGTTAGGGTTAAGGTAAGGGTTATGGTTAGGGTTAGGTTTAGGGTTAGGGTTAGGGTTAGGGTTAGGGTAAGGATAAGTGTTAGGGTTGAGGTTAGGGTTAGGGTTAGGGTTATGTTTAAGGTTAGGGTTAGGGTGAGGGTAAGGTTAAGGGTTAGGGTTATCGTTAGGGTAAGGGTAAGGGTTATGGTTAAGGGAAGGGTTAGGGTTAGGGTTAGGGTTAGGGTAATGGTAAGGGTTAGGGTTAGGTTTAGGGTTAGAGTTAGGGTTAGGGTAAAGGTAAGGGTTAAGGTTAGGGTAAGGGTAAGGTTTATGGTTAGGGTTAGGGTTAGGGTTAGGTTAGGGTTAGGGTAAGGGTTATGGTAAGGGTAAGGGTTAGGGTTAGGGTTAGGGTTAGGGTTAGGTTTAGGGTTAGTGTTAGGATTAGGGTAAGGGTAAGGGTTAGGTTTAGGGTAAGGTAAGGTTTATGGATAGGGTTAGGGTTAGGTTTAGGGTAAGGGTAAGGGTTAGGTTTAGGGTTAGGGTTAGGCTTACGGTTAGGGTAAGGGTAAGGTTTAGGGTTAGGGTTAGGGTTACGGTAAGGGTTAGGTTTAGGGTTATGGTTAGGGTAGGGGTTAGGGTAAGAGTAATTGTTAGGGTAAGGGTTAGGGTTAGTGTTAGGTTAGGGTTAGGGTTAGGGTAAGGGCTAGGGTTAGGGTTAGGGTAAGGGTAAGCGTTAGGTTTAGGATTAGGGTTAGGTGTTAGGGTAAGGGTTATGGTTATGTTTAGGTATACGGTTAAGGTTAGGGTAAGGGAAAGGGTTAGGGTTAGGGTTTGGGTTAAGGTTAGGGTTAGGGTTAGGGTTAGGCTTAGGGTTAGGTTTAGTTTTAGGTTTCAGGTAAGGGTAAGTGTTAGAGTTAGGCTTTGGGTTAGGGTTAGGGAAAGGGTAAGGGTTAGCGTTAGTGTTAGGGCTAAGTTAAGGGTTAGGGTTAAGTTTAGGACTAGCATTAAGCTTAGGGTTAGGGTTAGGGTTATGGTTAGGGTTAGTGTTAGGTTTAGGTTAGGGTTAGGGTAAGGGTAAGGGTTAGGGTTAGGTTCAGGGTTAGGGGTTAGGGTTAGGTTTAGGGTTAGGGATTGGGTAAGTGTTAGTTTTAGGTTAGGGTTAGGGGAAGAGGAAGGCTTAGGGTTAGGTTTAGGTTTAAGGTTTGAGTTAGGGTTAGGGTTAGGGTTAGGGTTAGGTTTAGGGTTAGGGTAAGGGTTAGGGTTAGGGTTAGGGTTAAGATTAGGGTTAGGGTTAGGTTTTGGGTTAGGGTAAGGGTTAGGGTTAGGTTTAGGGTTAGGGTTAGGTTAAGGTTAAGTGTTAGGGTTAGGGTTAGGGTTAGGGTTAGGCTTTGGGTTAGGTTTATGGTTAGGTTTAGGGTAAGGGTAAGGGTTAGAGTTAGGCTTTGGGTTAGGGTTAGGGAAAGGGTAAGGGTTAGGGTTAGTGTTAGGGCTAAGTTAAGGGTTAGGGTTAGGGTTAGGACTAGCATTAAGCTTAGGGCTAGTTTTAGGGTTAGGGTTAGGGTTAGGGTTATTGTTAGTGTTAGGGTAAGGGTAAGGGTTAGGGTTAGGTTGAGGGTTAGGCGTTAGGGTTAGGGTTAGGGTTAGGGATAGGGTTAGTGTTAGGTTTAGGTTAGGGTTAGGGTAAGGGCAAGGGTTAGGGTTAGGTTTAGGGTTAAGGTTTGAGTTAGGGTTAGGGTTAGTGTTAGGGTTAGGATTAGGGTTAGGGTTAGGGTAAGGGTAAGGGTTAGTGTTAGGGTTAGGGTTAAGATTAGGTTTAGCGTTAGGGTTAGGGTTAGGGTAAGGGTTAGGGTTATGTTTTGTGTTAGGGTAAGATTAGTGTTAGGTTTAGGTTTAGGGTTAGGGTTAAGTTTAGGGTTAGGGTTAGGGTTAGACTTAGGTTTAGGGTTAGGGTTAGGTTAAGGTTAAGTGTTAGAGTTAGAGTTAGTGTTAGGGTTTGGGAAAGGGTAAGGGTTAGGTTTAGGGTTAGGGTTAGGGTTAGGGTTAGGTTAAAGTTTAGGGTTAAGGTTAGGGTTAGGGTTAGGGTTAGGGTTAGGTTTAGGGTTAGGGTTAGGGTAGCAGTTAGGGTTAGTGTTATGTTTAGGCTTAGGGTTAGGGTAAGGATAACGGTTAGAGTTCGGGGTGGGTTAGGTTTAGGTTTAGGGTTAGGGTTAGGGTTAGGGTAAGCGTAAGGGTTTGGGTTAGGGTTAGGGTTAGGTTTAGGGTTAGGGTTAGGGTTAGGGTAAGGGTAAGGGCTAGGGTTAGGGTTAGGGTTAGGGTTAGGGTTAGGGTAGCAGTTAGGGTTAGTGTTATGTTTAGGATTAGGGTTAGGGTAAGGATAAGAGTTAGGGTAAGGCTAAGGGTTAGAGTTAGGCTTAGGTTAAGGGTTAGGGTTATGGTTAGTGTTAGGGTTATGCTTAGGGTTAGTGTTAGGTTTAGGTTAGGGTTAGGGTAAGGGTAAGGGTTAGGGTTAGGTTCAGGGTTAGGGGTTAGGGTTAGGGTTAGGGTTAGGGATTGGGTTAGTGTTAGGTTTAGGTTAGGGTTAGGGGAAGGGGAAGGGTTAGGGTTAGGTTTAGGTTTAAGGTTTGAGTTAGGGTTAGGGTTAGGGTTAGGGTTAGGTTTAGGGTTAGGGTCAGGGTTAGGGTTTGGGTTAGGGTTAAGATTAGGGTTAGGGTTAGGTTTTGGGTTAGGGTTAGGGTTAGGGTTAGGTTTAGGGTTAGGGTTAGGTTAAGGTTAAGTGTTAGGGTTAGGGTTAGGGTTAGGGTTAGGCTTTGGGTTAGGTTTATGGTTAGGTTTAGGGTAAGGGTAAGGGTTAGAGTTAGGCTTTGGGTTAGGGTTAGGGAAAGGGTAAGGGTTAGGGTTAGTGTTAGGGCTAAGTTAAGGGTTAGGGTTACGGTTAGGACTAACATTAAGCTTAGGGCTAGTTTTATGGTTAGGGTTAGGGTTAGGGTTATTGTTAGTGTTAGGGTAAGGGTAAGGGTTAGGGTTAGGTTGAGGGTTAGGCGTTAGGGTTAGGGTTAGGGTTAGGGATAGGGTTAGTGTTAGGTTTAGGTTAGGGTTAGGGTAAGGGCAAGGGTTAGGGTTAGGTTTAGGGTTAAGGTTTGAGTTAGGGTTAGGGTTAGGGTTAGGGTTAGGATTAGGGTTAGGGTTAGGGTAAGGGTAAGGGTTAGTGTTAGGGTTAGGGTTAAGATTAGGTTTAGCGTTAGGGTTAGGGTTAGGGTAAGGGTTAGGGTTATGTTTTGTGTTAGGGTAAGATTAGTGTTAGGTTTAGGTTTAGGGTTAGGGTTAAGTTTAGGGTTAGGGTTAGGGTTAGACTTAGGTTTAGGGTTAGGGTTAGGTTAAGGTTAAGTGTTAGGGTTAGAGTTAGTGTTAGGGTTTGGGAAAGGGTAAGGGTTAGGTTTAGGGTTAGGGTTAGGGTTAGGGTTAGGTTAAAGTTTAGGGTTAAGGTTAGGGTTAGGGTTAGGGTTAGGTTTAGGGTTAGGGTTAGGGTTAGGGTAAGGGTAAGGGCTAGGGTTAGGGTTAGGGTTAGGGTTAGGGTAGCAGTTAGGGTTAGTGTTATGTTTAGGCTTAGGGTTAGGGTAAGGATAAGAGTTAGGGTAAGGGTAAGGGTTAGAGTTAGGTTTAGAGTTATGGTAAGGGTAGGGGTTAGGATTACGGTTAGGGTTAGGTTTAGGTTTAGGGTTATGGTTAGGGTTAGGGTAAGGGTAAGAGTTTGGGTTAGGGTTAGGGTTAGGTTTAGGGTTAGGGTTAGGGTTAGGGTTAGGGTAAGGTTAAGGGCTAGGGTTAGGATTAGAGTTAGGGTTAGGGTAATGGTTAGGGTTAGGGTTAGGGTTAGTGTTAGGTTTAGGGTTAGGGTTAGAGTAAGGGTAAGGGTAAGGGTTAGATTTGGGGTTAGGGTTAGGTTTAGGGTCGGGTTTTAAGGTTAGGTTTAGGGTTATGGTAAGGGTAAGGGTTAGGGTTAGGGTTAGATTTAGTGTTAGCGTTAACGGTAGGGTAAGGGTAAGGATTAGGTTTAGGGTAAGGGTATCATTTAGTGTTAGGGTTAAGGTTAGGGTTAGGGTAAGGGTAAGGGATAGGGTTAGGGATAGGTTTAGGGTTAAGGTAAGTGTAAGGGTTAGGGTTAGCGTTAGAGTTAGGGTAAGGGGTAGGGTTAGAGTTAGGGTTATTATAGGGGTTAGGGTAAGGGTAAGTGTTAGCGTTGGGTTAGGGGTTGGATAAGCGTAAGGGTTAGGGTTAGGGTTAGGGTTAGAGGTTAGTGTTAGGGTTAGGGTTAGGGTTAGGGTTAGGGTAAGGATAAGGGTTAGGGTTAGGGTTAGGGTTAGTGTTAGGTTTAGGTTAGGGTTAGGGTAAGGGGAAGGGTTAGGGCTGGGTTTAGGTTTAAGGTTTGAGTTAGGGATAGGGTTAGGGTTAGGGTTAGGTTTAGGGTTAGGGTTAGGGTAAGGGTTAGGGTTAGGGTTAGGGTTAGGGTTAAGATTAGGGTTAGGGTTAGGTTTTGGGTTAGGGTAAGGGTTAGGGTTAGGTTTAGGGTTAGGGTTAGGTTAAGGTTAAGTGTTAGGGTCAGGGTTAGGGTTAGGGTTAGGGGTAGGGTTAGTGTTAGATATAGGGTTAGTGTAAGAGTAAGGGTTAGGGTTAGGGTTAGGGTTAACGTTAAGTTTAGGGTTTGGGTTAGGGTTAGGTTTAGGGTTAGGTTTAGTGTAAGGGTAAGGTTTGGGGTTAGGGTTATGGTTAGGGTTAAGGTTAGGTTTAGGTTTGAGTTTAGGGTTAGGGTAAGTTTAGGATTAGGGTTAGGGTAAGGGTTAGGGTTAGGGTTAGGTTTAGGGTTAGAGTTAGGTTTACGGTTAGGGTAAGGGTAAAGGTTAGGATTAGGGTTAGGGTTACGTTAATGGTTATGGTCAGGGGTTAGGTGTAGGGATAGTGTTAGGGTAATGGTTAGGTTTTGGGTTAAGTTTAGGGTTAGGGTAAGGGTTAGGGTTAGGTTTAGGTTTAGGGTAAGTGTACGTGTTAGGGTTAGGGTTAGGGTTTGCGTTAGTGTTAGGGTTAGGGTTAGGGGTAAGGTTAGAGTAAGGGTTAGGGTTAGGGTAAGGATAAGGGTTAGTGTTACGATTAGGTTTAGGTTTAGGGTAAGGGTTAGGGTTAGGGGTTAGGGTTAGTGTAAGGGTTAAATTAAGGTTTAGGGTTAGGGTTAGGGTTAGGATAAGGGTTAGGGGTAGGGTAAGGTTAAGTGTTATGGTTAGGGTTAGGGTTAGGGTTAGGGTTAGGGTAAGGGTTAGGGTTGGGTTAGGGTTAGGTTTAGGGTTGGGGTTAAGATTAGGGTTAGGTTTAGGGTAAGGGTAAGGATTAGGGTTAGGATTATTGTTAGGGTAAGTGTTAGGGTTAGGGTTAGGGCTAGGGTTAGGTTTAGGGTTAGCGGAAGGGTAAGGGTTACAGTTAAGGTTAGGTTTAGGTGTTAGGGTTAAGGTTAGGGTTAGGTTTAGGGTTAGGTTTAGGTTTAGGGTAAGGGTAAGGGTTAGAGTTAGGGTTAGGGTTAGTGTTAGGGTTAGATTTAGGGTTAGGGTTCTGGTAAGGATAAGAGTTAGGGTTCTTGTTAGGGTTAGGGTAAGGGTTAGAGTTAGGTTTAGGGTAATGGTAAGTCATAGGGTTATGGTTAGGGTAAGGGTTACAGTTAGGTTTAGGGTAATGGTATGTCTTAGGGTTAGGGTTAGGGTTAGGGTTAGGGTAAGTGTTAGGGTTAGGGTTAGGTTTAGGGTTAGGGTTAGGGTTAGGATAACGGTAAGGGTTAGGGTTAGGGTTAGGGTTAGGTTTGGGGGTTAGGGTTATGGTGAGGGTAAGGCTAAGGGTTATGGTTAGGTTTAGGTTTAGGTTTCGGGTTAGGGTAATGGTAAGGGTTAGGTTTAGGGTTAGGGTTAGGGTAAGGGGTAGGTTTAGGGTTAGGGTGAGGGTTAGGATAAGGGTAAGGGTTAGGGTTAGGGTTAGGGTTAGGTTTGGGGGTTAGGGTTATGGTTATGTTTAGGGTTAGGGCTTAGGGTTACTGTTAGGGTTATGTTAAGGGTTAGAGTTAGGGTTAGGGTTAGTGTAAGGGTTAGGTTTAAAGTTAGGGTAGGGGTTAGGGTAAGGGTAATTGTTAGGGTTAGGGTTACGGTTAGGATAAGGGTAAGTGTTAGAGTTAGGGTTACGGTTATGTTTAGGGGTTAGCTTTAGGGTTAGGGTTAGGGTTTAGGGTTTGGGTTAGGGTGTGGGTTAGGGTTAGGGTTAGGGTTAGAGTAAGGGCAAGGGTTAGGGTTAGGGTAAGGGGTAGGGTTAGGGTTAGAGTTATGTTTAGGGTTAGCGTAAGGGTAAGGGTTAGGGTTACGGTTAGGTTTGGGGTAAGGGTTAGGGTTAAGTTTAGGGTTAGGGTTAGGTTTAGGGTAAGGGTTAGGGTTAGGGTTAGTGTTAGGTTTAGGGTTACGGTTAGGGTAAGGATAAGGGTTAGGGTTAGGGTTAGGTTTAGTGTTGGGGTTATGTTTAGGGTTAGGGTAAGAGTTAGGATTAGGTTTAGGGTAAGAGTAAGGTTTGGGGTTAGGGGTAGGGTAAGGGTTAGGGTTAGGGTAAGGGTTAGGCTTAGGGTTAGGGTAGGGGTTAAGGTAAGGATAAGTGTTAGGGTTAGGGTTAGGGTTAAGATAAGGGTAAGGGTTAGGGTTAGGGTTAGGGTTAGCGGTTAGGGTTATGGTTAGGGTTAGGTTTAGGGGTTAGGGTTAGTGTTAGGTTTAGGTTAAGGGTTAGGGTTAGGGTTAGTGTTAGGAAATGTTTAGGGTTAGGGTTAGGGTTAGGGTAAGGGTAAGTGTTAGTGTTAGGGTTGGGGTTAGGGTTAGGGTTAGGGTAAGGGCTAGGTTTAAAATTAGGGTTAGGTTTAGGTTTGGGGTTAAGATTAGGGTTAGGGTTAGGGTAAGGGTAAGGATTAGGGTTAGGTTTAGGGTTAGGGTTAGGGTAACGGTAAGGGTTAAGTTTAGGGTTAGGGTTAAGTTTATGGTTAAGATTAGTGTTAGGGTTAGGGTTAGGTTTATGGTTAGGGTTAGGGTAAGGGCTAGGGTTAGGGTTGGGTTTAGGTTTAGGGTTAGGTTAATATTAAGTGTTAGGGTTAGAGTAAGCGTTTGGGAAACGGTAAGGGTTAGGTTTCGGGTTAGGGTTAGGGTTAGGGTAAGGGTTAGGGTTAAGGTTAGGGTTAGGGTTTGGTTTAGGGTTAGCGTTAGGGTTAAGGTAAGTGTAAGGGTTAGGGTTAGGATTAGGTTTAGGTTAGGTTTAGTGTTAGGGTTATGTTTAGGGTTATGGTTAGGGTTAGGGTTAGGGGTCAGGGTTAGTGTTAGGGTTAGGTTAAGGGTTAGGGTTAGGGTTAGGATAAGGGTTAGGGTTAGGGTTAGGGTTAGGGTTAGTTTTATGGTTAGGGTTAGGGTAAGGGTAAGGGTTAGGTTTAGGGTTAGGGTTAGGGTTAAGGTTAGGATTAGGGTTAGGGTTAGGGTTGGGTTTAGGGTTAGGGTTAGGTTAATGTTAAGTGATAGGGTTAGAGTTAGGGTTTGTTAAAGTGTAAGGGTTAGGTTGGGGTTAGGGTTAGTGTCAGGGTTATGGTAAGCGTTAGGGTTAAGGTTAGGGTTAGGGTTAGGTTTATGGTTAGGGTTAGGGTAAGTGTAAGGGTTAGGGTTAGGATTTGGGTTAGGTTAAGGGTTAGGGTTAGGGTTATGCTGAGGGATAAGATTAGGGTTAGGGTTAGGGTTAGGGGTTAGGGTTAGTGTTAGGGTTAAGTTAAGGGTTAGGGTTAGGGATAGGATAAAGTTTAGGGTTAGGGTTAGGGTTAGGGTAAGGATAAGGGTTAGTGTTAAGGTTAGGGTTAGGGTAAGGACTAGGTTAGGGTTAGGTTTAGGGTTAGAGTTACGGTTAGGGTTAGGTTAAGGGTAAGGGTAAGGGTTAGGGTTAGGGTTAGGGTAAGGGTTAGGGTTAGGGGTTGGGATTAGGTTTAGTGTAAGGGTTAGGGTTAATGTTACGGTTATGGTTAAGGTAAGGTGTAGGGTTACGTTTTGGGTTAGGGTTAGGGTTAGGGTTAGTTATAGGTTAAGGGTAAGTGTTAGGTTTAGGGTTAGGGTAAGGGTTAGGGTTAGGGTAAGGGTAAGGGTTAGGGTTAGGTTTAGGGTTAGGGGTTAGGGTTAGCTTTAGGGTTAGGTTGAGGGTTAGGTTTAGGGTAAGGGTAAATGTTAGGGTTAGGGTTTGGGTTGCGTTTAGCGTTAGGATTAGGGTAAAGGTAAGGGTTATGGTTAGGATTAGGTTTAGAGTTAGGTTTAGGGTAAGGGTAGGTATTAGGGTTCGGGTTAGGATTAGGGCAAGGGTTAGGGTTAGGTTTAGGGTTAGGGTTATAGTTACGGTTAGGGTTAGGGTAAGGGTAAGTGTTAGGGTTAGTGTTAGGGTTAGGATTAGGGTAAGGGTTAGGAGTTAGGGTTAGGGTTGGGGTTAGGATAAGGGTTAGGGTTAGGGTTAGGGTAAGGTTAAGGGTTAGGTTTAGGTTTAGGAGTAGGGTTAGTGTTAGGTTTATGGTTAGGGTTAGGGTAAGGGTAAGAGTTAGGGTTAGGGTTAGGGTTAAGTGCAGGTTTATGGTTAGGGTTAGGGTTAGGTTTAGGGTTACGGTTAAGGTAAGGGTAAGGTTTATGGTTAGGGTTATGGTTAGGGCTAATGTTAGGGCTAATGTTAGGGTTAGGGTTAGGGGTTAGGGTTAGTGTTAGGGTTAGGTTAAGAGTTAGGGTTTGGGTTAGGGTTAGGTTTAGGGTTAGGGTTACGGTAAGTGTAAGTATTAGGGTTAGGGTTAGGGTTAGCGTTAAGGTTAGGGTTAGGGTTAGGGTTAGAGTAAGGGCAAGGGTTAGGGTTAGGGTAAGGGTTAGGGTTAGGGTTAGAGTTATGTTTAGGGTTAGCGTAAGGGTAAGGGTTAGGGTTACGGTTAGGTTTGGGGTAAGGGTTAGGGTTAAGTTTAGGGTTAGGGTTAGGTTTAGGGTAAGGGTTAGGGTTAGGGTTAGTGTTAGGTTTAGGGTTACGGTTAGGGTAAGGATAAGGGTTAGGGTTAGGGTTAGGTTTAGTGTTGGGGTTATGTTTAGGGTTAGGGTAAGAGTTAGGATTAGGTTTAGGGTAAGAGTAAGGTTTGGGGTTAGGGGTAGGGTAAGGGTTAGGGTTAGGGTAAGGGTTAGGCTTAGGGTTAGGGTTAGTGTAGGGGTTAAGGTAAGGATAAGTATTAGGGTTAGGGTTAGGGTTAAGATAAGGGTAAGGGTTAGGGTTAGGGTTAAGGTTAGCGGTTAGGGTTATGGTTAGGGTTAGGTTTAGGGGTTAGGGTTAGTGTTAGGTTTAGGTTAAGGCTTAGGGTTAGGGTTAGTGTTAGGAAATGTTTAGGGTTAGGTTTAGGGTTAGGGTAAGGGTAAGTGTTAGTGTTAGGGTTGGGGTTAGGGTTAGGGTTAGGGTAAGGGCTAGGTTTAGGATTAGGGTTAGGTCTAGGTTTGGGGTTAAGATTAGGGTTAGGGTTAGGGTAAGGGTAAGGATTAGGGTTAGGTTTAGGGTTAGGGTTAGGGTAACGGTAAGGGTTAAGTTTAGGGTTAGGGTTAAGTTTATGGTTAGGATTAGTGTTAGGGTTAGGGTTAGGTTTATGGTTAGGGTTAGGGTAAGGGCTAGGGTTAGGGTTGGGTTTAGGTTTAGGGTTAGGTTAATATTAAGTGTTAGGGTTAGAGTAAGCGTTTGGGAAACGGTAAGGGTTAGGTTTCGGGTTAGATTTAGGGTTAGGGTAAGGGTTAGGGTTAAGGTTAGGGTTAGGGTTTGGTTTAGGGTTAGCGTTAGGGTTAAGGTAAGTGTAAGGGTTAGGGTTAGGATTAGGTTTAGGTTAGGTTTAGTGTTAGGGTTATGTTTAGGGTTATGGTTAGGGTTAGGGTTAGGGGTCAGGGTTAGTGTTAGGGTTAGGTTAAGGGTTAGGGTTAGGGTTAGGGTTAGGGTTAGGGTAAGGATAAGGGTTACTGTTAGTGTTAGGGTTAGGGTAAGGACTAGGTTAGGGTTAGGGTTAGGGTTAGAGTTACGGTTAGGGTTAGGTTAAGGGTAAGGGTAAGGGTTAGGGTTAGGGTTAGGGGTTAGGATTAGGTTTAGGGTAAGGGTTAGGTTTAGTGTTAGGGTTACGGTTGGGGAAACGGGTAGGGTTAGGGTTTGGGTTAGGGTAATGTTTAGGGTTAGGTTTCGGTTAAGGGTAAGTGTTAGGGTTAGGGTTAGGGTTAGGGTAAGGGTAAGGGTTAGGGTTAGGTTTAGGGTTAGGGGTTAGGGTTAGGGTTCGGGTTAGGTTGAGGGTTAGGGTTAGGGTAAGGGTAAATGTTAGGGTTAGGGTTAGGGTTAGGTTTAAGGTTAGGTTTAGGGTAAAGGTAAGGGTTAGGATTAGGGTTAGGGTTAAGGTTAGGTTTATGGTTAGTTTTAGGGTTAGGATTAAGGTAAGGGTAAGGTTTATGGTTAGGGTTAGGTTTAGGGTAAGGGTAAGCAGTAGGGTTAGGGTTCGGGTTAGGATTAGGATTAGGGTAAGGGTTAGGGTTAGGTTTAGGTTTAGGGTTAGAGTTAGGGTTAGGGTAAGGGTAAGGGTTAGGGTTAGTGTTAGGGTTAGGATTATGGTAAGGGGTAGGGTTAGGGTTATCGTTGGGGTTAGGATAAGGGTTAGGGTTATGGTTAGGGTAAGAGTATGTGTTTACGTTAGGGTTTGTGTTAGGATTAGGGTTAGCGTTATGGTAAGGGTAAGGTTTAAGGTTAGGGTTAAGATAAGGGTAAGGGTTAGGTTTAGGGTTAGGTTTAGGTTTAGTGTAAGGATTAGGGTTAGGTTTAGGGTAAGGGTGAGGTTTACCGTTAGGGTTAGGGTTAGGGTAAGGGTTAGGGTTAAGTTTAGGGTTAGGGTTAGAGTAACGGTAAGGGTTAGGGTTAGGGTTAGGGTTAGGTTTATGGTTGGGGTTAAGGTTAGGGTTAGGGATAGGGTTAAGATTAGGGTTAGGGTTAGTGTTATGGTTATGGTAAGGGTTAGGGGTACGATTAGGGTAAGGGTGACGGTTAGGTTTAGGGTTAGAGTTAGAGTTAGGTTTAGGGTTAGGATAAGGGTAAGGGTTAGGATTAGCGTTAGGGTTAGGGTTAGGTTAAGGCTTCGGGTTAGGGTTTACGGTTAGAGTTATAGTTAGGGTAAGGGTTAGGGTTAATATTAGGGTTAAGGTTATGTTAATGGATAGGGTTATGGTTATGTTTAGGGTTAGTTTTTGGGTAAGGGTAAGGGTTAGGTTTAGGTTTAGGGTTAGGGTTAGGGTAAGTGCAATTGTTTGGGTTAGGGTTAGGGTTAAGGTTAGGGTTAGGATTAGGTTTAGGATTAGGATTAGGGTTAAGGTTAGGGTAAGTTTAGGGATTACATTTAGGGTTAGGGTTAGGGTTAGGGTTAAGGTTAGGGTTAGGGTTAGGGTAGGGTAAGAGTTAGGGTTAGGGTAAGGGTTAGTGTTAGGGTTAGGATTAGTGGTAGGGTTAGGGTAAGGGTTAGGGTTAGGGTTAGGGTAAGGGTAAGGGTTAGGTTTAGGATTAGTGTGAGGGTTAGGGTAAGGGTTAGGGTTAAGGTTAGGGTTAGGGTTAGGGTTAGGGCTAGGGTTAGGTTCAGGGTTAGGGTAAAGTTAAGGGTTAGGGTTAGTGTTAGGTTTAGGGTTAGGGTTAGAGTAAGGGTAAGGGTTAGGGATAGGGTTAGGTTTAGGGTTAAGTTTAGGGTTAGGGTTAATGTTAGGGTTAGATTTAGGGTTAGGGTTAGGGTAAGGGTAAGGATTAGGGTTAGGGTTAGAGTTAGCGTTAGGGTTAAGTTTAGGGTTAGGGTTATGGTTAGGGTAAGGTTTAGGGTTAGGGTTAGGGTAAGGGTTAGGGTTATGGTTCGGGATAGGGTTAGAGTTAGGCTTAGGGTAAGTGTAAGGTTTAGGTTTAGCGTTAGGGTTAGGGTTAGGTTAAGGTTTAGGGTTAGGGTTTAGGGTTAGGGTTAGGGTTAGGGTTAGGATAAGTGTTAGGGTTAGGGTAAGGGTAAGTGTTAGGGTTAGGGTTAGCGTTAGTGTTATGGTTAGGGTTAGGGTAAGGGTAAGTGTTAGGGTTAGGGTTAGGGTTACGTTTAGGGTTGGGGATAAGGTTAGGGTTACGGTTAGGGTAAGGGTAAGGGTTATTGTTAGGGTTAGGGTTAGTGTTAGTGTTTGCGATAGGGTAAGGGTAAGGATTAGGGTTAGGGTTAGGTTTAGGGTAAGGGTTAGGGTTAGGGTTAGGATATGGGTAAGGTTTAGGTTAGGGTTAGGGTTAGGGTTAGGGTTAGGGTAAGGGTAAGAGTTAGGGTTAGGGTTAGGGTTATGGTTAAGGTTAGGGTTAGGTTTAGCGTTAGGGTACGGGCAAGGGTTAGGGTTAGGGTTAGGCTTAGGGTAAGTTTTAGGGTTAGGGTTAGGGCTAGGGTAGGGATTAGAGTAAGTGTTAGGGTGAGAGTTAGGGTTAGGATAAGGGTAATGGTTAGGGTAAGGGTTAGGATAAGGGGTTAGGGTTAGGGTTAGGTTTAGGGTTAGCAGTTAGGGTTAGTGTTAGGGTTAGGGTAAGGGTTAGGGTTAGGGGTTAGGGTTAGTGTTAGGATTAGGTTAAGGGTTAGGGTTAGGGTTAGAATAAGGGTTAGGGTTATGGTTAGAGTTAGGGTAAGGGTAAGTTTTGGGTTAGGGTTAGGGTATGGGTTAGGGTAAGGGTTACGGTTATGGTTAGGGTTAGGTTTAGGTTGGGGTTAAGGTTAGGGTTAGGGTTAGGGTAAGAGTAAGGGTTAGGGTTAAGGTTAGGGTTAGGGTAAGTGTTAGGTTTAGGGTTAGGGTTAGGGTTAGTATTAAGGTAAGTTTAAGGGTTAGGGTTAGGGTTAGGGTTAGGTGTTAGGGTTAGGGTTAGTTTAGGGTTACGTTTAGGGTTAGGGTTAGTGTAAGGGTAAGGGTTAGGGTTAGGATTAGGGTTAGTGTTAGGGTTATGGAAAGGGTTAGGGGATAGGTTAGGGTAAGGGTGAGGGTTACAGTTAGGTTTACGGTTAGAGTTAGGTTCAGGGTTAGGGTAAGGGTAAGGGTTAGGATTAAGTTTAGGGTTAGGGTTAGATTAAAGGTTCGGGTTACGGTTTAGGTTTAGAGTCATGGTTAGGGTAACGGTTATGGTTAATGTTAGTTTTAGGATTATGGTAAGGGTTAGGGTTAGGGTTAGGGTTATGGATATGATTAGGGTTAGTTTTTGTGTAAGGGTTAGGTTTAGTGTTAGGGTAAGGGTTAGGGATAGGGTTAGGGTTAGGGTTAACCTTAGCGTTAGGGTTAGGGTTAGGATTAGGGTTAGGTTTAGGTTTAGGGTTAGGGTTAGAGTAAGGGTTAGGGTTTTGGTTAGGGTTAGGGTTAGGGTTAGGGTTAGGGGTTAGGTAAGGGTCAGGGTTAGGTTAGGGTTAGGGTTAGCGTTATGGTTAGGGTTAGGTTTGGAGTTGGGGTTAAGTTTAGGGTTAGGGTTAGGGTAAGGGTTAGGGTTAGGGTAAGTGTTAGTGTTAGGGTTAGGGTTAGGGTTAAGGTTAGGGTATGCGTTAGGGTTAGGGTTAGGGTAAGGGTAAGGGTTAGGGTTAAGGTTAGGGTTAGGGTAAGACTATGTGTTAGCGTTAGGATTTGGGTTAGGGTTAGGGTTAGCATTAGGGTAAGGGTAAGCGTTAGGGTTAGGGTTAAGCTAACGGTAAGGGTTAGGGTTATGGTTAGGTTTAGGTTTACGGTAAGGGTTAGGGTTAGGTTTAGGGTAAGGGTAAGGTTTACGATTAGGGTTAGGGTTAGGGTAAGGGTTAGGGTTAAGTTTAGGGTTAGGGTTAGGGTAAGGGTAAGGGTATGTGTTAAGGTTAGTGTTAGGGTTAGGGTTAGGGTTAGGGTTAGCGTTAGGGTAAGGGTAATGGTAAGGGTTAGGGTTAGGATTAGGGTTAAGGTAAGGGTAAGCTTTAGGGTTAGGGTTAGGGTTTGGTTTAGGGTAAGGGTTAGGTTTAGGTTTATGGTAAGGGTAAGGTTTAGGTTTAGGGTTAGTGTTAGTGTTAGGGTTAGGGTAAGGGTAAAGGTTAGGATTAGGGTTAGGGTTAGATTTAGGGTTAGGGTAAGGGTAAGGTTTAGGGTTAGATTTAGGGTAAGTGTTAGCGTTAGGGTTAGGGTTAGGGTCGGGGTTAGGGTAAGGGTAAGGGTAAGGGTTAGGGTTAAGTTTAGGGTTAAGGTTAGTGTTAGGGTTAGGGTTAGGGTAGGGTAAGGGTTAGGGTTAGGGTAAGTTTTAGGGTTAGGGTTAGGATTAGTGGTAGGGTTATGGTAAGGGTTAGGGTTAGGGTTAGGGTTAAGTTTAGGGTTAGGGTTAGTTTTAGGGTTAGGGTTAGGATTAGGGTAAGGGTAAGAGTTAGGGTTAGGATTAGGGTAAGGGTTAGGGTAAGGGTTAGGTTTAGGGTTAGGCTTAGGGTAAGGGTAAAGGTTAGGGTTAGGATTAGGGTTAGGGGTTAGGGGTTAGGGTTAGGGTTAGGGTTAGAATAAGGGTTAGGGTTAGGGTTAGAGTTAGGGTAAGGGTAAGTTTTGGGTTAGGGTTAGGGTTAGGGTTAGGGTAAGTGTTAAGGTTAGGGTTAGGGTTAGGTTTAGGGTGGGGTTAAGTTTAGAGTTAGGGTTAGGGTAAGAGTAAGGGTTAGGGTTAAGGTTAGGGTTAGGGTAAGTGTTAGGGTTAGGGTTAGGGTTAGGGTTAGTGTTAGGGTAAGTTTAAGGGTTAGGGTTAGGGTTAGGGTTAGGTGTTAGGGTTAGGGTTAGTTTAGGGTTACGTTTAGGGTTAGGGTTAGGGTAAGGGTAAGGGTTAGGGTTAGGATTAAGGTTAGGGTTAGGGTTAGGTTTAGAGTTATGGTTAGGGTAAGGGTTACGGTTAATGTTAGGGTTACGGTTATGGTAAGGGTTAGGGTTAGGGTTAGGGTTGTGGATATGATTAGGGTTAGTTTTTGTGTAAGGGTTAGGGTTATGGTTAGGGTTAGGGTTAGGTTAAGGGTTACGGGTAGGGTTAGGTTCAGGGTTAGGGTTAGAGTATGTGTTAGGGTTAGGTTTAGCGTTAGGGTAAGGGTTAGGGTTAGGGTTGAGGTAAAGTTAAGGGTTAGGCTTAGGGTTAGGGTTAGGGTAAGAGTAAGGGTTAGGGTTAGGGTTAGGGTAAGTGTTAAGGTTAGGGGTTAGTGTTAGTGTTAGGATTAGGTTAAGGGTTAAATTTAGGATTAGGGTTAGGGTATGGGTTAGGGTTAGGTTTAGGATTAGGGTAGGGATTAGGGTAAGGGTAAGTGTTAGGGTTAGTGTTAGGGTTAGGTTAAGGGTTAGGGTTAGGGTTAGGGTTAGTGTTAGGATAAGGGTTAGGGTTAGGGTTAGGGTAAGGGTTAGGGTTAGGGTTAGGGTACGAGTTAGGGTTAGGGTTAGGTTTAGTGTTGTGGTTAAGGTTAGGGTTAGGGTAAGGGTTAGGGTTAAGGTTAGGTTTAGTTTTTGGTTTAGGGTTTGTGTTCGGGTTAGAGTAATGGTAAGGGTTAGGATTAGGATTGGAGTTACGGTTAGGTTAAGGGTTAGGGTGACGGTTAGGGTTACGGTTAGGTTTTGGGTTACGGTTAGGGTAAGGGTAAGGGTTAGGATTATGGTTAGGTTTAGTGTTGTGGTTAAGGTTAGGGTTAGGGTAAGGGTTAGTGTTAGGTTTAGGATAAGGGTAAGGTTTAGGGGTAGGATTAGGGTTAGGGTTAGTTTTGGGGTAAGGGTAATTGTAAGGGTTATGGTTAGGTTTAGGGTTAGGTTTAGGGTTATGGTAATGGTAAGGGTTAGGTTTAGGGTAAGAGTTAGGGTTAGGGTTAGGGTTAGGGTTGGGGTTAGGGTAAGGGTAAGTGTTAGGGTTAGGGTTAGGTTTAGGATAAGGTTAAGGGTTAGGGTTAGGGTTAGGTTTAGGGGTTAGGGTAATGGTTAGGTTTAGGGTTAGGGGTTAGGGTTAGTGTTAGGGTTAGGTTAAGGGTTAGGGTTAGGGTTAGGGTTAGGGTTAGGGTTAGGGTAAGGGTAAGTGTTAGGGTTAGGGTTAGGATTAGGGTTAGGTTAAGGGTTAGGATTAGGGTTAGGGTAGGGGTTAGGGTTAGGGTTAGGGTTATGGTAAGGGTAAGTGTTAATGTTAGGGTTAGAATAAGGGTAAGGTTTAGGGTTAGGGTTAGGGTTAGGGTTAGGGTTAGGGTTAGGGTTAGGGTTAGTGTTAGGTTTAGGGTTAGGGTTAGGGTAAGTGGAATTGTTAGGGTTAGGGTTAGGGTTAAGTTTAGGATTAGGGTTAGGGTTAGGGTTAGGTTTAGGGTTAGGGTTAGGGTAAGGGTAAGGTTAGGGTTAGGTTTAGGGTTAAGGTTAGGGTTAGGGTTAAGATTAGGGTAGGGTAAGGGTTACGGTTAGGGTAAGGGTTAGGGTTAGGGTTAGGGTAAAGTGTATGGTTAGGGTCAGTTTTAGGGTTAGGGTTAGGATTAGGGTAAGGGTAAGAGTTAGGGTTAGGATTAGGGTGAGGCTTAGGGTAAGGGTTATTGTTAGGATTAGGCTTAGGCTAAGGGTAATGGTTAGGGTTAGGGTTAAGGTTAGGGTTAGGGGTTAGGGTTAGGGTTAGGGTTAGGTTTAGGTTTAGGGTAAAGGTAAGGGTTAGGGTTAGTTTTAGGTTTAGGGTTAGGGTTAGGTTTAGGGCCAGAGTTTGGTTTAGGATTACGGTAAGGGTAAGGGTTAGGGTTAGGGTTAGGGTTAGGTGTAAGGGTTAAGGTTAGGGTTAGGTTTAGTTTTAGGTTTAGGGTTAGGGTTAGAGTAAGGGTAAGGGTTAGGGTTAGGGTTAGGGTTAGTGTTAGGGTTTGTTTTAGGGTTAGGGCTATGGTAAGGATAAGAGTTAGGGTTATTGTTACGGTTACGGATAGGGTTAGGGTAAGGGTTACAGTTAGGTTTAGGATAAGGGTAAGTGTTAGGGTTAGGGTTAGGATTAGGGTTAGGGTAAGGGTTAGGGTAAGGGTAAGAGTTAGGATTAGGGTTAGTGTTAGGGTAAGTGTTAGGGTTAGGGTTAGGGTTAAGTTTAGGGTAAGTGTTAGGGTTAGGGTTATGGTTAGGGTTAGGGGTTAGGGTAAGGTTAAGGTTAGGGTTAGGGTTAAGGTTGAGGTTAGGATTTGGGATAGGTTTAGGGTAAGGATTAGGGTCAGAGTTAGGGTTATCCTTAGGGTTAGAGTTAGGGTTAGGGTTAGGGTAAGTGTAAGGTTTAGGGTTAGGGTTAGGGTTAGGGTTAAGGTAAGGGTTAGGGTAAGGATTAGGGTTAGGGTTAGGGTTAGGGTAAGGGTTAGGGTTAGGGTTAGGGTTAGGTTTAGGGTTAGGGTTAGGGTAAGGGTAAGGTTTAGGGTTAGGTTTAGTGTTAGGGTTACGGTTAGGGTAAGGGTAAGGGTTAGGGTTAAGGGTAGGGTTAGGGTTAGGTTTAGTGTTAGGGTTAGGGTTAGGGTAATGGTAAGGGTTAGGGTTAGGTTTAGGTTTAGGGTTAGGGTTAGGGAAAAGGTAAAGGCTAGGGTTAGGGTAAAGTTTAGGGTTAGGGTTAGGGTTAGAGTAAGGGTAAGGCTTAGGGTTAGGGTTAGGTTTAGGGTTAGGGATAGAATTAGGGTAAGGGTAAGGGTTAGGTTTAGGGTAAGGGTAAGGTTTATGGTTAGAGATAGGGTTAGGTTTAGGTTAAGGGTAAGGGTTAGGGTTAGGGTTAGGCTTAGGGTTAGGATAAGGTTAAGGTTTAGGGTTAGGGTTAGGGTTACGGTAAGGGTTACGGTTAGGGTTTGGGTTAGGGTAGTGGTTAGGGTAAGGGTAATTGTTAGGTTAAGGTTTAGAGTTAGTGTTAGGTTTAGGGTTAGGGTATGGGTAAGGGTTAGGGTTAGGGTTAGGGAAAGGGTTAGGGTTAGGGTAAGGGTAAGGTTTAGGGTTAGGATTAGGGTTAGGTGTTAGGGTAAGGTTTAGGGTTGGGTATAGGTATACGGTTAAGGTTACGGTAAGAGTTAGGGTTAGGGTTGGGTTCGGTTTAGGTTTACGGTTAGGGTAAGTGTAAGGGTTAGGGTTATGGTTAGGGTTAGTTTTAGGGTTAAGGTTAGGGTTTTGGTTAGGGTTAGGTTTAGGGTTAGGTTTAGGGTAAGGGTAAGGGTTAGAGTTAAGGTTAGGGTTAGGGTTAGGGAAAGGGTAAGGGTTAGGGTTAGGGTTAGGGCTAGCATTAAGCTTTGGTTAGGGTAGGGGTAAGGGTTAGGTTTAGGGTTAGGGTTACAGTTGGGTTAGGGGTTAGGGTTAGGGTTAGGTTTACTGTTAGTGTTAGGGTAAGGATAAGAGTTAGGGTTAGGGATAGGGCTAGGGTTCGGGTTAGGTTTAGGGTTAGGGTTAGCGTAAGGGTAAGGGTTAGGGTTAGGGTTAAGGTTAGGGTTAGGGTTAGGATTAAGGTTAGTGTTAAGGTTAGGGTTAGGGTTAGGGTTAGGGTAAGGGTAAGGATTACGGTTAAGGTTAGGGTTAGGGTTAAGGTAAGGGTAAGGTTTATGGTTAGGTTTAGGGTTAGGGTTAGATTTAGGGTTAGGGTAAGCATAAGGATTAGGCTTAGGGTTTTGGTTAGGGTTAGGATTAGGGTTAAGGTAGGGTTAGGGTGAGGGTAAGGGTAAGGTTTACGGTTAGGTTTAGGGTTAGGGTTAGCGTAAGGGTAAGAGTTAGGGTTAGGGTTAGGGTTAGTGTAATGGTTAGGGTTAATGTTAGGGTTAGGTTTAGGGTTAGGTTTAGGGTTAAGGTTAGGGTTAGGGTTGGGGTAAGGGTAAGGGTTAGGGTTAGGACGAGGGTTAGGTTTAGGGTAAGGGTTAGGGTTAGGGTTAGGGTTAGGGTTAGGTTTAGGGTTGGGGTTAAGGTTAGGGTTATGTTTAGGGTAAGGGTAAGGTTTAGGGTTATGTTTAGGGTAAGGGTTAGGTTTACAGTTAGAGTTAGGTTTAGGTTTAGTGTTACGGTTAGGGTTAGGGTTTGTGTTAGGATTAGGGTATGTGTTAGGGTTAGGGTTAGGGTTAAGAATAGGGTTAGTGTTAGTGTTGTGGTAAGGGTTAGGCGTAGGATTAGGGTGAGAGTTAGGTTTAAGGTTAGGGTAAGGGTAAGGGTTAGGATTAGGGTTAGGGTTAGGTTAAGGGTTCGGGTTAGGGTTTAGGGTTAGGGTTAGGGTTAGGGTAAGGGTTAGGGTTAATGTTAGTGTTAGGGTTATGGTAAGGGTGAGGGTTAGAGTTAGGGTTATGGTTAGGTTTATGTGTAGTTTTTGGGTAAGGGTAAGTGTTAGGGTTAGGGTTAGGGTTAGGTTTAGTGTTGGGGTTAAGGTTAGGGTTAGGGTAAGGGATAGGGTTAGGGTTAGGTTTAGCGTTAGGTTTAGGATTAGGTTAGGGTTAGGGTTAGGGTTAGGGTTAGGGTATGTGTTGGGGTTAGGGTTAGCGTTAGGGTAAGGGTTAGGGTTAGGGTTAAGTAAAGTAAGGGTTAAGGTTACGGTTAGGGTTAGGTTTAGGGTTATGGTTAGGGTTACAGTTAGAGTAATGGAAAGGGTTAGGGTTAGGGTTAGGGTTAGGGTTGGGGTAATGGTAAGGGTTACGGTTAGGACGAGGTTTAGGTTTAGGGTAAGGGTTAGGGTTAGGGTTAGGGTTAGGTTTGGGGTTGGGTTTAAGGTTAGGGTTAGGGTAAGGGTTAGGCTTAGGGTTAGGGTTAGGTTTAGGGTAAAGGTTAGGGTTAGGTTTAGGATAAGGGTAAGTTTTAGGGTTAGTGTTAGGGTCAGTGTTAGGGTTAGGTTCAGGGTTAGCTTATGGTTAGCTTTAGGGTTAGTGTAAGGACAAGGGTTAGGGTTAAGGTTACGGTTAGGGTTAGGTTTAGGGTTATGGTTAGGGTTACAGTTAGAGTAATGGAAAGGGTTAGGGTTAGGGTTAGGGTTGGGGTAAGGGTAAGGGTTACGGTTAGGGCGAGGGTTAGGTTTAGGGTAAGGGTTAGGGTTAGGGTTAGGGTTAGGTTTGGGGTTGGGGTTAAGGTTAGTGTTAGGGTTAGGGTAAGGGTTAGGCTTAGGGTTAGGGTAAGGATAAAGGTACGGATTAGGGTTAGGTTTAGGGTTAGGTTTAGGGTTAGGGGTAGGGCAAGGGTAAGGGTTAGTGTTAGGGTTAGGGTAAGAGTATGTGTTTACGTTAGGGTTTGTGTTAGGATTAGGGTTAGCGTTATGGTAAGGGTAAGGTTTAAGGTTAGGGTTAAGGTAAGAGTAAGGGTTAGGTTTAGGGTTAGGTTTAGGTTTAGTGTAAGGATTAGGGTTAGGTTTAGGGTAAGGGTAAGTTTTACCGTTAGGGTTAGGGTTAGGGTAAGGGTTAGGGTTAAGTTTAGGGTTAGGTTTAGAGTAACGGTAAGGGTTAGGGTTAGGGTTAGGGTTAGGTTTATGGTTGGGGTTAAGGTTAGGGTTAGGGATAGGGTTAAGATTAGGGTTAGGGTTAGTGTTATGGTTATGGTAAGGGTTAGGGGTACGATTAGGGTAAGGGTGACGGTTAGGTTTAGGGTTAGAGTTAGAGTTAGGTTTAGGGTTAAGATAAGGGTAAGGGTTAGGATTAGCGTTAGGCTTAGGGTTAGGTTAAGGCTTCGGGTTAGGGTTTACGGTTAGAGTTATAGTTAGGGTAAGGGTTAGGGTTAATATTAGGGTTAAGGTTATGTTAATGGTTAGGGTTATGGTTATGTTTAGGGTTAGTTTTTGGGTAAGGGTAAGGGTTAGGGTTAGGTTTAGGGTTAGGGTTAGGGTAAGTGCAATTGTTTGGGTTAGGGTTAGGGTTAGGGTTAAGGTTAGGGTTAGGATTAGGTTTAGGATTAGGATTAGGGTTAAGGTTAGGGTAAGGGTAGGGATTACATTTAGGGTTAGGGTTAGGGTTAGGGTTAAGGTTAGGGTTAGGGTTAGTGTTATGGTAGGGTAAGAGTTAGGGTTAGGGTAAGGGTTAGTGTTAGGGTTAGGATTAGTGGTAGGGTGAGGGTAAGGGTTAGGGTTAGGGTTAGGGTAAGGGTAAGAGTTAGGGTTAGGATTAGTGTGAGGGTTAGGGTAAGGGTTAGGGTTAAGGTTAGGGTTAGGGTTAGGGTTAGGGCTAGGGTTAGGTTCAGGGTTAGGGTAAAGTTAAGGGTTAGGGTTAGTGTTAGGTTTAGGGTTAGGGTTAGGGTAAGGGTAAGGGTTAGGGATAGGGTTAGGTTTAGGGTTAAGTTTAGGGTTAGGGTTAATGTTAGGGTTAGATTTAGGGTTAGGGTTAGGGTAAGGGTAAGGATTAGGGTTAGGGTTAGAGTTAGCGTTAGGGTTAAGTTTAGGGTTAGGGTTACGGTTAGGGTAAGGGTTAGGGTTAGGGTTAGGGTAAGGGTTAGGGTTATGGTTCGGGATAGGGTTAGAGTTAGGCTTAGGGTAAGTGTAAGGTTTAGGTTTAGCGTTAGGGTTAGGGTTAGGTTAAGGTTTAGGGTTAGGGTTTAGGGTTAGGGTTAGGGTTAGGGTTAGGATAAGTGTTAGGGTTAGGGTAAGGGTAAGTGTTAGGGTTAGGGTTAGGGTTAGTGTTATGGTTAGGGTTAGGGTAAGGGTAAGTGTTAGGGTTAGGGTTAGGGTTACGTTTAGCGTTGGGGTTAAGGTTAGGGTTACGGTTAGGGTAAGGGTAAGGGTTATTGTTAGGGTTAGGGTTAGTGTTAGTGTTTGCGATAGGGTAAGGGTAAGGATTAGGGTTAGGTTTAGGGTTAAGGTAAGAGTAAGGGTTAGGTTTAGGGTTAGGTTTAGGGTAAGGGTTAGGGTTAGGGTTAGGATATGGGTAAGGTTTAGGTTAGGGTTAGGGTTAGGGTTAGGGTTAGGGTTAGGGTAAGGGTAAGAGTTAGGGTTAGGGTTAGGGTTATGGTTAAGGTTAGGGTTAGGTTTAGCGTTAGGGTACGGGCAAGGGTTAGGGTTAGGGTTAGGCTTAGGGTAAGTTTTAGGGTTAGGGTTAGGGCTAGGGTAGGGATTAGAGTAAGTGTTAGGGTGAGAGTTAGTGTTAGGATAAGGGTAATGGTTAGGGTAAGGGTTAGGATAAGGGGTTAGGGTTAGGGTTAGCAGTTAGGGTTAGTGTTAGGGTTAGGGTAAGGGTTAGGGTTAGGGGTTAGGGTTAGTGTTAGGATTAGGTTAAGGGTTAGGGTTAGGGTTATAATAAGGGTTAGGGTTATGGTTAGAGTTAGGGTAAGGGTAAGTTTTGGGTTAGGGTTAGGGTATGGGTTAGGGTAAGGGTTACGGTTATGGTTAGGGTTAGGTTTAGGTTGGGGTTAAGGTTAGGGTTAGGGTTAGGGTAAGAGTAAGGGTTAGGGTTAAGGTTAGGGTTAGGGTAAGTGTTAGGTTTAGGGTTAGGGTTAGGGTTAGTATTAAGGTAAGTTTAAGGGTTAGGGTTAGGGTTAGGGTTAGGTGTTAGGGTTAGGGTTAGTTTAGGGTTACGTTTAGGGTTAGGGTTAGTGTAAGGGTAAGGGTTAGGGTTAGGATTAGGGTTAGTGTTAGGGTTATGGAAAGGGTTAGGGGATAGGTTAGGGTAAGGGTGAGGGTTACAGTTAGGTTTACGGTTAGAGTTAGGTTCAGGGTTAGGGTAAGGGTAAGGGTTAGGATTAAGTTTAGGGTTAGGGTTAGATTAAAGGTTCGGGTTACGGTTTAGGTTTAGAGTCATGGTTAGGGTAACGGTTATGGTTAATGTTAGGTTTAGGGTTATGGTAAGGGTTAGGGTTAGGGTTAGGGTTATGGATATGATTAGGGTTAGTTTTTGTGTAAGGGTTAGGTTTAGTGTTAGGGTAAGGGTTAGGGATAGGGTTAGGGTTAGGGTTAACCTTAGCGTTAGGGTTAGGGTTAGGATTAGGGTTAGGTTTAGGTTTAGGGTTAGGGTTAGAGTAAGGGTTAGGGTTTTGGTTAGGGTTAGGGTTAGGGTTAGGGTTAGGGGTTAGGTAAGGGTCAGGGTTAGGTTAGGGTTAGGGTTAGCGTTATGGTTAGGGTTAGGTTTGGAGTTGGGGTTAAGTTTAGGGTTAGGGTAAGGGTTAGGGTTAGGGTAAGTGTTAGTGTTAGGGTTAGGGTTAGGGTTAAGGTTAGGGTATGCGTTAGGGTTAGGGTTAGGGTAAGGGTAAGGGTTAGGGTTAAGGTTAGGGTTAGGGTAAGACTATGTGTTAGCGTTAGGATTTGGGTTAGGGTTAGGGTTAGCGTTAGGGTAAGGGTAAGCGTTAGGGTTAGGGTTAAGCTAACGGTAAGGGTTAGGGTTATGGTTAGGTTTAGGTTTACGGTAAGGGTTAGGGTTAGGTTTAGGGTAAGGGTAAGGTTTACGATTAGGGTTAGGGTTAGGGTAAGGGATAGGGTTAAGTTTAGGGTTAGGGTTAGGGTAAGGGTAAGGGTATGTGTTAAGGTTAGTGTTAGGGTTAGGGTTAGGGTTAGGGTTAGCGTTAGGGTAAGGGTAATGGTAAGGGTTAGGGTTAGGATTAGGGTTAAGGTAAGGGTAAGCTTTAGGGTTAGGGTTAGGGTTTGGTTTAGGGTAAGGGTTAGGTTTAGGTTTATAGTAAGTGTAAGGTTTAGGTTTAGGGTTAGTGTTAGGGTTAGGGTTAGGGTAAGGGTAAAGGTTAGGATTAGGGTTAGGGTTAGGTTTAGGGTTAGGGTAAGGGTAAGGTTTAGGGATAGATTTAGGGTAAGGGTTAGCGTTAGAGTTAGGGTTAGGGTCGGGGTTAGGGTAAGGGTAAGGGTAAGGGTTAGGGTTAAGTTTAGGGTTAAGGTTAATGTTAGGGTTAGGGTTAGGGTAGGGTAAGGGTTAGGGTTAGGGTAAGGTTTAGGGTTAGGGTTAGGATTAGTGGTAGGGTTATGGTAAGGGTTAGGGTTAGGGTTAGGGTTAAGTTTAGGGTTAGGGTTCGTTTTAGGGTTAGGGTTAGGATTAGGGTAAGGGTAAGAGTTAGGGTTAGGATTAGGGTAAGGGTTAGGGTAAGGGTTAGGTTTAGGGTTAGGCTTAGGGTAAGGGTAAGGGTTAGGGTTAGGATTAGGGTTAGGGGTTAGGGGTTAGGGTTAGGGTTAGGGTTAGGGTTAGAATAAGGGTTAGGGTTAGGGTTAGAGTTAGGGTAAGGGTAAGTTTTGGGTTAGGGTTAGGGTTAGGGTTAGGGTAAGTGTTACGGTTAGGGTTAGGGTTAGGTTTAGGGTGGGGTTAAGTTTAGGGTTAGGTTTAGGGTAAGAGTAAGGGTTAGGGTTAAGGTTAGGGTTAGGGTAAGTGTTAGGGTTAGGGTTAGGGTTAGGGTTAGTGTTAGGGTAAGTTTAAGGGTTAGGGTTAGGGTTAGGGTTAGGTGTTAGGGTTAGGGTTAGTTTAGGGTTACGTTTAGGATTAGGGTTAGGGTAAGGGTAAGGGTTAGGGTTAGGATTAAGGTTCGGGTTAGGGTTAGGTTTAGAGTTATGGTTAGGGTAAGGGTTACGGTTAATGTTAGGGTTAGGGTTATGGTAAGGGTTAGGGTTAGGGTTAGGGTTATGGATAAGATTAGGGTTAGTTTTTGTGTAAGGGTTAGGGTTATGTTTATGGTTAGGGTTAGGTTAAGGGTTACGGGTAGGGTTAGGGTTAGGGTTAGGGTTAGAGTATGTGTTAGGGTTAGGATTAGCGTTAGGGTAAGGGTTAGGGTTAGGGTTGAGGTAAAGTTAAGGGTTAGGCTTAGGGTTAGGGTTAGGGTAAGAGTAAGGGTTAGGGTTAGGGTTAGGGTAAGTGTTAAGGTTAGGGGTTAGTGTTAGTGTTAGGATTAGGTTAAGGTTTAAATTTAGGATTAGGGTTAGGGTATGGGTTAGGGTTAGGTTTAGGATTAGGGTAGGGATTAGGGTAAGGGTAAGTGTTAGGGTTAGTGTTAGGGTTAGGTTAAGGGTTAGGGTTAGGGTTAGTGTTAGGATAAGGGTTAGGGTTAGGGTTAGGGTAAGGGTTAGGGTTAGGGTTAGGGTTAGGGTACGAGTTAGGGTTAGGGTTAGGTTTAGTGTTGTGGTTAAGGTTAGGGTTAGGGTAAGGGTTAGGGTTAAGGTTAGGTTCAGTTTTTGGTTTAGGGTTTGTGTTAGGGTTAGAGTAATGGTAAGGGTTAGGATTAGGATTGGAGTTACGGTTAGGTTAAGGGTTAGGGTGAGGGTTAGGGTTACGGTTAGGTTTTGGGTTACGGTTAGGGTAAGGGTAAGGGTTAGGGTTATGGTTAGGTTTAGTGTTGTGGTTAAGGTTAGGGTTAGGGTAAGGGTTAGTGTTAGGTTTAGGATAAGGGTAAGGTTTAGGGGTAGGATTAGGGTTAGGGTTAGTTTTGGGGTAAGGGTAATTGTAAGGGTTATGGTTAGGTTTAGGGTTATGGTAATGGTAAGGGTTAGGTTTAGGGTAAGAGTTAGGGTTAGGGTTAGGGTTAGGGTTGGGGTTAGGGTAAGGGTAAGTGTTAGGGTTAGGGTTAGGTTTAGGATAAGGTTAAGGGTTAGGGTTAGGGTTAGGTTTAGGGGTTAGGGTAATGGTTAGGTTTAGGGTTAGGGGTTAGGGTTAGTGTTAGGGTTAGGTTAAGGGTTAGGGTTAGGGTTAGGGTTAGGGTTAGGGTTAGGGTTAGGGTAAGGGTAAGTGTTAGGGTTAGGGTTAGGATTAGGGTTAGGGTTAGAGTTAGGATTAGGGTTAGGGTAGGGGTTAGCGTTAGGGTTAGGGTTAGGGTAAGGGTAAGTGTTAATGTTAGGGTTAGAATAAGGGTAAGGTTTAGGGTTAGGGTTAGGGTTAGGGTTAGGTTTAGTGTTAGGGTTAGGGTAAGGGAAAGGGATAGGGTTAGGGTTAGGGTTAGTGTTAGGTTTAGGGTTAGGGTTAGGGTAAGTGGAATTGTTAGGGTTAGGGTTAGGGTTAAGTTTAGGATTAGGGTTAGGGTTAGGGTTAGGTTTAGGGTTAGGGTTAGGGTAAGGGTAAGGTTAGGGTTAGGTTTAGGGTTAAGGTTAGGGTTTGGGTTAAGATTAGGGTAGGGTAAGGGTTACGGTTAGGGTAAGGGTTAGGGTTAGGGTTAGGGTAAAGTGTATGGTTAGGGTCAGTTTTAGTGTTAGGGTTAGGATTAGGGTAAGGGTAAGAGTTAGGGTTAGGATTAGGGTGAGGCTTAGGGTAAGGGTTATTGTTAGGATTAGGCTTAGGCTAAGGGTAATGGTTAGGGTTAGGGTTAAGGTTAGGGTTAGGGGTTAGGGTTTGGGTTAGGGTTAGGTTTAGGTTTAGGGTAAAGGTAAGGGTTAGGGTTAGTTTTAGGTTTAGGGTTAGGGTTAGGTTTAGGGCCAGAGTTTGGTTTAGGATTACGGTAAGGGTAAGGGTTAGGGTTAGGGTTAGGGTTAGGTGTAAGGGTTAAGGTTAGGGTTAGGTTTAGTTTTAGGTTTAGGGTTAGGGTTAGAGTAAGGGTAAGGGTTAGGGTTAGGGTTAGGGTTAGTGTTAGGGTTTGTTTTAGGGTTAGGGCTATGGTAAGGATAAGAGTTAGGGTTATTGTTACGGTTACGGATAGGGTTAGGGTAAGGGTTACAGTTAGGTTTAGGATAAGGGTAAGTGTTAGGGTTAGGGTTAGGATTAGGGTTAGGGTAAGGGTTAGGGTAAGGGTAAGAGTTAGGATTAGGGTTAGTGTTAGGGTAAGTGTTAGGGTTAGGGTTAGGGTTAAGTTTAGGGTAAGTGTTAGGGTTAGGGTTATGGTTAGGGTTAGGGGTTAGGGTAAGGTTAAGGTTAGGGTTAGGGTTAAGGTTGAGGTTAGGATTTGGGATAGGTTTAGGGTAAGGATTAGGGTCAGAGTTAGGGTTATCCTTAGGGTTAGAGTTAGGGTTAGGGTTAGGGTAAGTGTAAGGTTTAGGGTTAGGGTTAGGGTTAGGGTTAAGGTAAGGGTTAGGGTAAGGATTAGGGTTAGGGTTAGGGTTAGGGTAAGGGTTAGGGTTAGGGTTAGGGTTAGGTTTAGGGTTAGGGTTAGGGTAAGGGTAAGGTTTAGGGTTAGGTTTAGTGTTAGGGTTACGGTTAGGGTAAGGGTAAGAGTTAGGGTTAAGGGTAGGGTTAGGGTTAGGTTTAGTGTTAGGGTTAGGGTTAGGGTAATGGTAAGGGTTAGGGTTAGGTTTAGGTTTAGGGTTAGGGTTAGGGAAAAGGTAAAGGCTAGGGTTAGGGTAAAGTTTAGGGTTAGGGTTAGGGTTAGAGTAAGGGTAAGGCTTAGGGTTAGGGTTAGTTTTAGGGTTAGGGATAGAATTAGGGTAAGGGTAAGGGTTAGGTTTAGGGTAAGGGTAAGGTTTATGGTTAGAGATAGGGTTAGGTTTAGGTTAAGGGTAAGGGTTAGGGTTAGGGTTAGGCTTAGGGTTAGGATAAGGTTAAGGTTTAGGGTTAGGGTTAGGGTTACGGTAAGCGTTACGGTTAGGGTTTGGGTTAGGGTAGTGGTTAGGGTAAGGGTAATTGTTAGGTTAAGTTTTAGGGTTAGTGTTAGGTTTAGGGTTAGGGTATGGGTAAGGGTTAGGGTTAGGGTTAGGGAAAGGGTTAGGGTTAGGGTAAGGGTAAGGTTTAGGGTTAGGATTAGGGTTAGGTGTTAGGGTAAGGTTTAGGGTTGGGTATAGATATACGGTTAAGGTTAGGGTAAGAGTTAGGGTTAGGGTTAGGGTTCAGTTTAGGTTTACGGTTAGGGTAAGTGTAAGGGTTAGGGTTATGGTTAGGGTTAGTTTTAGGGTTAAGGCTAGGGTTTTGGTTAGGGTTAGGTTTAGGGTTAGGTTTAGGGTAAGGGTAAGGGTTAGAATTAAGGTTAGGGTTAGGGATAGGGAAAGGGTAAGGGTTAGGGTTAGGGTTAGGGCTAGCATTAAGCTTTGGTTAGGGTAGGGGTAAGGGTTAGGTTTAGGGTTAGGGTTACAGTTGGGTTAGGGGTTAGGGTTAGGGTTAGGTTTACTGTTAGTGTTAGGGTAAGGATAAGAGTTAGGGTTAGGGATAGGGCTAGGGTTCGGGTTAGGTTTAGGGTTAGGGTTAGCGTAAGGGTAAGGGTTAGGGTTAGGGTTAAGGTTAGGGTTAGGGTTAGGATTAAGGTTAGTGTTAAGGTTAGGGTTAGGGTTAGGGTTAGGGTAAGGGTAAGGATTACGGTTAAGGTTAGGGTTAGGGTTAAGGTAAGGGTAAGGTTTATGGTTAGGTTTATGGTTAGGGTTAGATTTAGGGTTAGGGTAAGCATAAGGATTAGGCTTAGGGTTTTGGTTAGGGTTAGGATTAGGGTTAAGGTAGGGTTAGGGTGAGGGTAAGGGTAAGGTTTACGGTTAGGTTTAGGGTTAGGGTTAGCGTAAGGGTAAGAGTTAGGGTTAGGGTTAGGGTTAGTGTAATGGTTAGGGTTAATGTTAGGGTTAGGTTTAGGGTTAGGTTTAGGGTTAAGGTTAGGGTTAGGGTTGGGGTAAGGGTAAGGGTTAGGGTTAGGACGAGGGTTAGGTTTAGGGTAAGGGTTAGGGTTAGGGTTAGGGTTAGGGTTAGGTTTAGGGTTGGGGTTAAGGTTAGGGTTATGTTTAGGGTAAGGGTAAGGTTTAGGTTATGTTTAGGGTAAGGGTTAGGTTTACAGTTAGAGTTAGGTTTAGGTTTAGTGTTACGGTTAGGGTTAGGGTTTGTGTTAGGATTAGGGTATGTGTTAGGGTTAGGGTTAGGGTTAAGAATAGGGTTAGTGTTAGTGTTGTGGTAAGGGTTAGGCGTAGGATTAGGGTGAGAGTTAGGTTTAAGGTTAGGGTAAGGGTAAGGGTTAGGATTAGGGTTAGGGTTAGGTTAAGGGTTCGGGTTAGGGTTTAGGGTTAGTGTTATGGTTAGGGTAAGGGTTAGGGTTAATGTTAGTGTTAGGGTTATGGTAAGGGTGAGGGTTAGAGTTAGGGTTATGGTTAGGTTTATGTGTAGTTTTTGGGTAAGGGTAAGTGTTAGGGTTAGGGTTAGGGTTAGGTTTAGTTTTGGGGTTAAGGTTAGGGTTAGGGTAAGGGATAGGGTTAGGGTTAGGTTTAGCGTTAGGTTTAGGATTAGGTTAGGGTTAGGGTTAGGGTTAGGGTATGTGTTGGGGTTAGGGTTAGCGTTAGGGTAAGGGTTAGGGTTAGGGTTAAGTAAAGTAAGGGTTAGAGTTTTGGTTAGGGTTAGGTTTAGTGTAAGGGTTAGGGTTAGGTTTAGGGTTAGGTTTAGGGTAAAGTTTAGGGTTAGGTTTAGGATAAGGGTAAGTTTTAGGGTTAGTGTTAGGGTAAGTGTTAGGGTTAGGTTCAGGGTTAGCTTAGGGTTAGCTTTAGGGTTAGTGTAAGGACAAGGGTTAGGGTTAAGGTTACGGTTAGGGTTAGGTTTAGGGTTATGGTTAGGGTTACAGTTAGAGTAATGGAAAGGGTTAGGGTTAGGGTTAGGGTTAGGGTTGGGGTAATGGTAAGGGTTACGGTTAGGACGAGGTTTAGGTTTAGGGTAAGGGTTAGGGTTAGGGTTAGGGTTAGGTTTGGGGTTGGGTTTAAGGTTAGGGTTAGGGTAAGGGTTAGGCTTAGGGTTAGGGTTAGGTTTAGGGTAAAGGTTAGGGTTAGGTTTAGGATAAGGGTAAGTTTTAGGGTTAGTGTTAGGGTCAGTGTTAGGGTTAGGTTCAGGGTTAGCTTATGGTTAGCTTTAGGGTTAGTGTAAGGACAAGGGTTAGGGTTAAGGTTACGGTTAGGGTTAGGTTTAGGGTTAGGGTTAGGGTTACAGTTAGAGTAATGGAAAGGGTTAGGGTTAGGGTTAGGGTTGGGGTAAGGGTAAGGGTTACGGTTAGGACGAGGGTTAGGTTTAGGGTAAGGGTTAGGGTTAGGGTTAGGGTTAGGTTTGGGGTTGGGGTTAAGGTTAGTGTTAGGGTTAGGGTAAGGGTTAGGCTTAGGGTTAGGGTAAGGATAAAGGTACGGATTAGGGTTAGGTTTAGGGTTAGGTTTAGGGTTAGGGGTAGGGCAAGGGTAAGGGTTAGTGTTAGGGTTAGGGTAAGAGTATGTGTTTACGTTAGGGTTTGTGTTAGGATTAGGGTTAGCGTTATGGTAAGGGTAAGGTTTAAGGTTAGGGTTAAGGTAAGAGTAAGGGTTAGGTTTAGGGTTAGGTTTAGGTTTAGTGTAAGGATTAGGGTTAGGTTTAGGGTAAGGGTAAGTTTTACCGTTAGGGTTAGGGTTAGGGTAAGGGTTAGGGTTAAGTTTAGGGTTAGGTTTAGAGTAACGGTAAGGGTTAGGGTTAGGGTTAGGGTTAGGTTTATGGTTGGGGTTAAGGTTAGGGTTAGGGATAGGGTTAAGATTAGGGTTAGGGTTAGTGTTATGGTTATGGTAAGGGTTAGGGGTACGATTAGGGTAAGGGTGACGGTTAGGTTTAGGGTTAGAGTTAGAGTTAGGTTTAGGGTTAAGATAAGGGTAAGGGTTAGGATTAGCGTTAGGCTTAGGGTTAGGTTAAGGCTTCGGGTTAGGGTTTACGGTTAGAGTTATAGTTAGGGTAAGGGTTAGGGTTAATATTAGGGTTAAGGTTATGTTAATGGTTAGGGTTATGGTTATGTTTAGGGTTAGTTTTTGGGTAAGGGTAAGGGTTAGGGTTAGGTTTAGGGTTAGGGTTAGGGTAAGTGCAATTGTTTGGGTTAGGGTTAGGGTTAGGGTTAAGGTTAGGGTTAGGATTAGGTTTAGGATTAGGATTAGGGTTAAGGTTAGGGTAAGGGTAGGGATTACATTTAGAGTTAGGGTTAGGGTTAGGGTTAAGGTTAGGGTTAGGGTTAGGGTTAGGGTAGGGTAAGAGTTAGGGTTAGGATAAGGGTTCGTGTTAGGGTTAGGATTAGTGGTAGGGTTAGGGTAAGGGTCAGGGTTAGGGTTAGGGTAAGGGTAAGAGTTAGGGTTAGGATTAGTGTGAGGGTTAGGGTAAGGGTTAGGGTTAAGGTTAGGGTTAGGGTTAGGGTTAGGGCTAGGGTTAGGTTCAGGGTTAGGGTAAAGTTAAGGGTTAGGGTTAGTGTTAGGTTTAGGGTTAGGGTTAGGGTAAGGGTAAGGGTTAGGGATAGGGTTAGGCTTAGGGTTAAGTTTAGGGTTAGGGTTAATGTTAGGGTTAGATTTAGGGTTAGGGTTAGGGTAAGGGTAAGGATTAGGGTTAGAGTTAGCGTTAGGGTTAAGTTTAGGGTTAGGGTTACGGTTAGGGTAAGGGTTAGGGTTAGGGTTAGGGTAAGGGTTAGGGTTATGGTTCGGGATAGGGTTAGAGTTAGGCTTAGGGTAAGTGTAAGGTTTAGGTTTAGCGTTAGGGTTAGGGTTAGGTTAAGGTTTAGGGTTAGGGTTTAGGGTTAGGGTTAGGGTTAGGATAAGTGTTAGGGTTAGGGTAAGGGTAAGTGTTAGGGTTAGGGTTAGGGTTAGTGTTATGGTTAGGGTTAGGGTAAGGGTAAGTGTTAGGGTTAGGGTTAGGGTTACGTTTAGCGTTGGGGTTAAGGTTAGGGTTAAGGTTAGGGTAAGGGTAAGGGTTATTGTTAGGGTTAGGGTTAGTGTTAGTGTTTGCGATAGGGTAAGGGTAAGGATTAGGGTTAGGTTTAGGGTTAAGGTAAGAGTAAGGGTTAGGTTTAGGGTTAGGTTTAGGGTAAGGGTTAGGGTTAGGGTTAGGATATGGGTAAGGTTTAGGTTAGGGTTAGGGTTAGGGTTAGGGTTAGGGTTAGGGTTAGGGTAAGGGTAAGAGTTAGGGTTAGGGTTAGGGTTATGGTTAAGGTTAGGGTTAGGTTTAGCGTTAGGGTACGGGCAAGGGTTAGGGTTAGGGTTAGGCTTAGGGTAAGTTTTAGGGTTAGGGTTAGGGCTAGGGTAGGGATTAGAGTAAGTGTTAGGGTGAGAGTTAGTGTTAGGATAAGGGTAATGGTTAGGGTAAGGGTTAGGATAAGGGGTTAGGGTTAGGGTTAGGGTTAGCAGTTAGGGTTAGTGTTAGGGTTAGGGAAAGGGTTAGGGTTAGGGGTTAGGGTTAGTGTTAGGATTAGGTTAAGGGTTAGGGTTAGGGTTAGAATAAGGGTTAGGGTTATGGTTAGAGTTAGGGTAAGGGTAAGTTTTGGGTTAGGGTTAGGGTATGGGTTAGGGTAAGGGTTAGGTTTAGGGTTAGGGTTAGGGTTAGGGTAAGTGTTAGGTTTAGGGTTAGGGTTAGGGTTAGTATTAAGGTAAGTTTAAGGGTTAGGGTTAGGGTTAGGGTTAGGTGTTAGGGTTAGGGTTAGTTTAGGGTTACGTTTAGGGTTAGGGTTAGTGTAAGGGTAAGGGTTAGGGTTAGGATTAGGGTTAGTGTTAGGGTTATGGAAAGGGTTAGGGGATAGGTTAGGGTAAGGGTGAGGGTTACAGTTAGGTTTACGGTTAGAGTTAGGTTCAGGGTTAGGGTAAGGGTAAGGGTTAGGACTAAGTTTAGGGTTAGGGTTAGATTAAAGGTTCGGGTTACGGTTTAGGTTTAGAGTCATGGTTAGGGTAACGGTTATGGTTAATGTTAGGTTTAGGGTTATGGTAAGGGTTAGGGTTAGGGTTAGGGTTATGGATATGATTAGGGTTAGTTTTTGTGTAAGGGTTAGGTTTAGTGTTAGAGTAAGGGTTAGGGATAGGGTTAGGGTTAGGGTTAACCTTAGCGTTAGGGTTAGGGTTAGGATTAGGGTTAGGTTTAGGTTTAGGGTTAGGGTTAGAGTAAGGGTTAGGGTTTTGGTTAGGGTTAGGGTTAGGGTTAGGGTTAGGGGTTAGGTAAGGGTCAGGGTTAGGTTAGGGTTAGGGTTAGCGTTATGGTTAGGGTTAGGTTTGGAGTTGGGGTTAAGTTTAGGGTTAGGGTTAGGGTAAGGGTTAGGGTTAGGGTAAGTGTTAGTGTTAGGGTTAGGGTTAGGGTTAAGGTTAGGGTATGCGTTAGGGTTAGGGTTAGGGTAAGGGTAAGGATTAGGGTTAAGGTTAGGGTTAGGGTAAGACTATGTGTTAGCGTTAGGATTTGGGTTAGGGTTAGGGTTAGCGTTAGGGTAAGGGTAAGCGTTAGGGTTAGGGTTAAGCTAACGGTAAGGGTTAGGGTTATGGTTAGGTTTAGGTTTACGGTAAGGGTTAGGGTTAGGTTTAGGGTAAGGGTAAGGTTTACGATTAGGGTTAGGGTTAGGGTAAGGGTTAGGGTTAAGTTTAGGGTTAGGGTTAGGGTAAGGGTAAGGGTATGTGTTAAGGTTAGTGTTAGGGTTAGGGTTAGGGTTAGGGTTAGCGTTAGGGTAAGGGTAATGGTAAGGGTTAGGGTTAGGATTAGGGTTAAGGTAAGGGTAAGCTTTAGGGTTAGGGTTAGGGTTTGGTTTAGGGTAAGGGTTAGGTTTAGGTTTATGGTAAGGGTAAGGTTTAGGTTTAGGGTTAGTGTTAGGGTTAGCGTTAGGGTAAGGGTAAAGGTTAGGATTAGGGTTAGGGTTAGGTTTAGGGTTAGGGTAAGGGTAAGGTTTAGGGATAGATTTAGGGTAAGGGTTAGCGTTAGAGTTAGGGTTAGTGTCGGGGTTAGGGTAAGGGTAAGGGTAAGGGTTAGGGTTAAGTTTAGGGTTAAGGTTAGTGTTAGGGTTAGGGTTAGGGTAGGGTAAGGGTTAGGGTTAGGGTAAGGTTTAGGGTTAGGGTTAGGATTAGTGGTAGGGTTATGGTAAGGGTTAGGGTTAGGGTTAGGGTAAAGTTTAGGGTTAGGGTTCGTTTTAGGGTTAGGGTTAGGATTAGGGTAAGGGTAAGAGTTAGGGTTAGGATTAGGGTAAGGGTTAGGGTAAGGGTTAGGTTTAGGGTTAGGCTTAGGGTAAGGGTAAGGGTTAGGGTTAGGATTAGGGTTAGGGGTTAGGGGTTAGGGTTAGGGTTAGGGTTAGGGTTAGAATAAGGGTTAGGGTTAGGGTTAGAGTTAGGGTAAGGGTAAGTTTTGGGTTAGGGTTAGGGTTAGGGTTAGGGTAAGTGTTACGGTTAGGGTTAGGGTTAGGTTTAGGGTGGGGTTAAGTTTAGGGTTAGGGTTAGGGTAAGAGTAAGGGTTAGGGTTAAGGTTAGGGTTAGGGTAAGTGTTAGGGTTAGGGTTAGGGTTAGGGTTAGTGTTAGGGTAAGTTTAAGGGTTAGGGTTAGGGTTAGGGTTAGGTGTTAGGGTTAGGGTTAGTTTAGGGTTACGTTTAGGGTTAGGGTTAGGGTAAGGGTAAGGGTTAGGGTTAGGATTAAGGTTCGGGTTAGGGTTAGGTTTAGAGTTATGGTTAGGGTAAGGGTTACGGTTAATGTTAGGGTTAGGGTTATGGTAAGGGTTAGGGTTAGGGTTAGGGTTATGGATATGATTAGGGTTAGTTTTTCTGTAAGGGTTAGGGTTATGTTTATGGTTAGGGTTAGGTTAAGGGTTACGGGTAGGGTTAGGGTTAGGGTTAGGGTTAGAGTATGTGTTAGGGTTAGGTTTAGCGTTAGGGTAAGGGTTAGGGTTAGGGTTGAGGTAAAGTTAAGGGTTAGGCTTAGGGTTAGGGTTAGGGTAAGAGTAAGGGTTAGGGTTAGGGTTAGGGTAAGTGTTAAGGTTAGGGGTTAGTGTTAGTGTTAGGATTAGGTTAAGGTTTAAATTTAGGATTAGGGTTAGGGTATGGGTTAGGGTTAGGTTTAGGATTAGGGTAGGGATTAGGGTAAGGGTAAGTGTTAGGGTTAGTGTTAGGGTTAGGTTAAGGGTTAGGGTTAGGGTTAGGGTTAGTGTTAGGATAAGGGTTAGGGTTAGGGTTAGGGTAAGGGTTAGGGTTAGGGTACGAGTTAGGGTTAGGGTTAGGTTTAGTGTTGTGGTTAAGGTTAGGGTTAGGGTAAGGGTTAGGGTTAAGGTTAGGTTTAGTTTTTGGTTTAGGTTTTGTGTTAGGGTTAGAGTAATGGTAAGGGTTAGGATTAGGATTGGAGTTACGGTTAGGTTAAGGGTTAGGGTGAGGGTTAGGGTTACGGTTAGGTTTTGGGTTACGGTTAGGGTAAGGGTAAGGCTTAGGGTTATGGTTAGGTTTAGTGTTGTGGTTAAGGTTAGGGTTAGGGTAAGGGTTAGTGTTAGGTTTAGGATAAGGGTAAGGTTTAGGGGTAGGATTAGGGTTAGGGTTAGTTTTGGGGTAAGGGTAATTGTAAGGGTTATGGTTAGGTTTAGGGTTAGGTTTAGGGTTATGGTAATGGTAAGGGTTAGGTTTAGGGTAAGAGTTAGGGTTAGGGTTAGGGTTAGGGTTGGGGTTAGGGTAAGGGAAAGTGTTAGGGTTAGGGTTAGGTTTAGGATAAGGTTAAGGGTTAGGGTTAGGGTTAGGTTTAGGGGTTAGGGTAATGGTTAGGTTTAGGGTTAGGGGTTAGGGTTAGTTTTAGGGTTAGGTTAAGGGTTAGGGTTAGGGTTAGGGTTAGGGTTAGGGTTAGGGTAAGGGTAAGTGTTAGGGTTAGGGTTAGGATTAGGGTTAGGGTTAGAGTTAGGATTAGGGTTAGGGTAGGGGTTAGCGTTAGGGTTAGGGTTAGGGTAAGGGTAAGTGTTAATGTTAGGGTTAGAATAAGGGTAAGGTTTAGGGTTAGGGTTAGGGTTAGGGTTAGGTTTAGTGTTAGGGTTAGGGTAAGGGTAAGGGATAGGGTTAGGGTTAGGGTTAGTGTTAGGTTTAGGGTTAGGGTTAGGGTAAGTGCAATTGTTAGGGTTAGGGTTAGGGTTAAGTTTAGGATTAGGGTTAGGGTTAGGGTTAGGTTTAGGGTTAGGGTTAGGGTAAGGGTAAGGTTAGGGTTAGGTTTAGGGTTAAGGTTAGGGTTAGGGTTAAGATTAGGGTAGGGTAAGGGTTACGGTTAGGGTAAGGGTTAGGGTTAGGGTTAGGGTAAAGTGTATGGTTAGGGTCAGTTTTAGGGTTAGGGTTAGGATTAGGGTAAGGGTAAGAGTTAGGGTTAGGATTAGGGTGAGGCTTAGGGTAAGGGTTATTGTTAGGATAGGCTTAGGCTAAGGGTAATGGTTAGGGTTAGGGTTAAGGTTAGGGTTAGGGGTTAGGGTTAGGGTTAGGGTTAGGTTTAGGTTTAGGGTAAAGGTAAGGGTTAGGGTTAGTTTTAGGTTTAGGGTTAGGGTTAGGTTTAGGGCCAGAGTTTGGTTTAGGATTACGGTAAGGGTAAGGGTTAGGGTTAGGGTTAGGGTTAGGTGTAAGGGTTAAGGTTAGGGTTAGGTTTAGTTTTAGGTTTAGGGTTAGGGTTATAGTAAGGGTAAGGGTTAGGGTTAGGGTTAGGGTTAGTGTTAGGGTTTGTTTTAGGGTTAGGGCTATGGTAAGGATAAGAGTTAGGGTTATTGTTACGGTTACGGATAGGGTTAGGGTAAGGGTTACAGTTAGGTTTAGGATAAGGGTAAGTGTTAGGGTTAGGGTTAGGATTAGGGTTAGGGTAAGGGTTAGGGTAAGGGTAAGAGTTAGGATTAGGGTTAGTGTTAGGGTAAGTGTTAGGGTTAGGGTTAGGGTTAAGTTTAGGGTAAGTGTTAGGGTTAGGGTTATGGTTAGGGTTAGGGGTTAGGGTAAGGTTAAGGTTAGGGTTAGGGTTAAGGTTGAGGTTAGGATTTGGGATAGGTTTAGGGTAAGGATTAGGGTCAGAGTTAGGGTTATCCTTAGGGTTAGAGTTAGGGTTAGGGTTAGGGTAAGTGTAAGGTTTAGGGTTAGGGTTAGGGTTAGGGTTAAGGTAAGGGTTAGGGTAAGGATTAGGGTTAGGGTTAGGGTAAGGGTTAGGGTTAGGGTTAGGGTTAGGTTTAGGGTTAGGGTTAGGGTAAGGGTAAGGTTTAGGGTTAGGTTTAGTGTTAGGGTTACGGTTAGGGTAAGGGTAAGGGTTAGGGTTAAGGGTAGGGTTAGGGTTAGGTTTAGTGTTAGGGTTAGGGTTAGGGTAATGGTAAGGGTTAGGGTTAGGTTTAGGTTTAGGGTTAGGGTTAGGGAAAAGGTAAAGGCTAGGGTTAGGGTAAAGTTTAGGGTTAGGGTTAGGGTTAGAGTAAGGGGAAGGCTTAGGGTTAGGGTTAGGTTTAGGGTTAGGGATAGAATTAGGGTAAGGGTAAGGGTTAGGTTTAGGGTAAGGGTAAGGTTTATGGTTAGAGATAGGGTTAGGTTTAGGTTAAGGGTAAGGGTTAGGGTTAGGGTTAGGCTTAGGGTTAGGATAAGGTTAAGGTTTAGGGTTAGGGTTAGGGTTACGGTAAGGGTTACGGTTAGGGTTTGGGTTAGGGTAGTGGTTAGGGTAAGGGTAATTGTTAGGTTAAGGTTTAGGGTTAGTGTTAGGTTTAGGGTTAGGGTATGGGTAAGGGTTAGGGTTAGGGTTAGGGAAAGGGTTAGGGTTAGGGTAAGGGTAAGGTTTAGGGTTAGGATTAGGGTTAGGTGTTAGGGTAAGGTTTAGGGTTGGGTATAGGTATACGGTTAAGGTTAGGGTAAGAGTTAGGGTTAGGGTTAGGGTTCGGTTTAGGTTTACGGTTAGGGTAAGTGTAAGGGTTAGGGTTATGGTTAGGGTTAGTTTTAGGGTTAAGGTTAGGGTTTTGGTTAGGGTTAGGTTTAGGGTTAGGTTTAGGGTAAGGGTAAGGGTTAGAGTTAAGGTTAGGGTTAGGGTTAGGGAAAGGGTAAGGGTTAGGGTTAGGGTTAGGGCTAGCATTAAGCTTTGGTTAGGGTAGGGGTAAGGGTTAGGTTTAGGGTTAGGGTTACAGTTGGGTTAGGGGTTAGGGTTAGGGTTAGGTTTACTGTTAGTGTTAGGGTAAGGATAAGAGTTAGGGTTAGGGATAGGGCTAGGGTTCGGGTTAGGTTTAGGGTTAGGGTTACCGTAAGGGTAAGGGTTAGGGTTAGGGTTAAGGTTAGGGTTAGGGTTAGGATTAAGGTTAGTGTTAAGGTTAGGGTTAGGGTTAGGGTTAGGGTAAGGGTAAGGATTACGGTTAAGGTTAGGGTTAGGGTTAAGGTAAGGGTAAGGTTTATGGTTAGGTTTAGGGTTAGGGTTAGATTTAGGGTTAGGGTAAGCATAAGGATTAGGCTTAGGGTTTTGGTTAGGGTTAGGATTAGGGTTAAGGTAGGGTTAGGGTGAGGGTAAGGGTAAGGTTTACGGTTAGGTTTAGGGTTAGGGTTAGCGTAAGGGTAAGAGTTAGGGTTAGGGTTAGGGTTAGTGTAATGGTTAGGGTTAATGTTAGGGTTAGGTTTAGGGTTAGGTTTAGGGTTAAGGTTAGGGTTAGGGTTGGGGTAAGGGTAAGGGTTAGGGTTAGGACGAGGGTTAGGTTTAGGGTAAGGGTTAGGGTTAGGGTTAGGGTTAGGGTTAGGTTTAGGGTTGGGGTTAAGGTTAGGGTTATGTTTAGGGTAAGGGTAAGGTTTAGGGTTATGTTTAGGGTAAGGGTTAGGTTTACAGTTAGAGTTAGGTTTAGGTTTAGTGTTACGGTTAGGGTTAGGGTTTGTGTTAGGATTAGGGTATGTGTTAGGGTTAGGGTTAGGGTTAAGAATAGGGTTAGTGTTAGTGTTGTGGTAAGGGTTAGGCGTAGGATTAGGGTGAGAGTTAGGTTTAAGGTTAGGGTAAGGGTAAGGGTTAGGATTAGGGTTAGGGTTAGGTTAAGGGTTCGGGTTAGGGTTTAGGGTTAGGGTTAGGGTTAGGGTAAGGGTTAGGGTTAATGTTAGTGTTAGGGTTATGGTAAGGGTGAGGGTTAGAGTTAGGGTTATGGTTAGGTTTATGTGTAGTTTTTGGGTAAGGGTAAGTGTTAGGGTTAGGGTTAGGGTTAGGTTTAGTGTTGGGGTTAAGGTTAGGGTTAGGGTAAGGGATAGGGTTAGGGTTAGGTTTAGCGTTAGGTTTAGGATTAGGTTAGGGTTAGGGTTAGGGTTAGGGTTAGGGTATGTGTTGGGGTTAGGGTTAGCGTTAGGGTAAGGGTTAGGGTTAGGGTTAAGTAAAGTAAGGGTTAGAGTTTTGGTTAGGGTTAGGTTTAGTGTAAGGGTTAGGGTTAGGTTTAGGGTTAGGTTTAGGGTAAAGGTTAGGGTTAGGTTTAGGATAAGGGTAAGTTTTAGGGTTAGTGTTAGGGTAAGTGTTAGGGTTAGGTTCAGGGTTAGCTTAGGGTTAGCTTTAGGGTTAGTGTAAGGACAAGGGTTAGGGTTAAGGTTACGGTTAGGGTTAGGTTTAGGGTTATGGTTAGGGTTACAGTTAGAGTAATGGAAAGGGTTAGGGTTAGGGTTAGGGTTAGGGTTGGGGTAATGGTAAGGGTTACGGTTAGGACGAGGTTTAGGTTTAGGGTAAGGGTTAGGGTTAGGGTTAGGGTTAGGTTTGGGGTTGGGTTTAAGGTTAGGGTTAGGGTAAGGGTTAGGCTTAGGGTTAGGGTTAGGTTTAGGGTAAAGGTTAGGGTTAGGTTTAGGATAAGGGTAAGTTTTAGGGTTAGTGTTAGGGTCAGTGTTAGGGTTAGGTTCAGGGTTAGCTTATGGTTAGCTTTAGGGTTAGTGTAAGGACAAGGGTTAGGGTTAAGGTTACGGTTAGGGTTAGGTTTAGGGTTATGGTTAGGGTTACAGTTAGAGTAATGGAAAGGGTTAGGGTTAGGGTTAGGGTTGGGGTAAGGGTAAGGGTTACTGTTAGGGCGAGGGTTAGGTTTAGGGTAAGGGTTAGGGTTAGGGTTAGGGTTAGGTTTGGGGTTGGGGTTAAGGTTAGTGTTAGGGTTAGGGTAAGGGTTAGGCTTAGGGTTAGGGTAAGGATAAAGGTACGGATTAGGGTTAGGTTTAGGGTTAGGTTTAGGGTTAGGGGTAGGGCAAGGGTAAGGGTTAGTGTTAGGGTTAGGGTAAGAGTATGTGTTTACGTTAGGGTTTGTGTTAGGATTAGGGTTAGCGTTATGGTAAGGGTAAGGTTTAAGGTTAGGGTTAAGGTAAGAGTAAGGGTTAGGTTTAGGGTTAGGTTTAGGTTTAGTGTAAGGATTAGGGTTAGGTTTAGGGTAAGGGTAAGTTTTACCGTTAGGGTTAGGGTTAGGGTAAGGGTTAGGGTTAAGTTTAGAGTTAGGTTTAGAGTAACGGTAAGGGTTAGGGTTAGGGTTAGGGTTAGGTTTATGGTTGGGGTTAAGGTTAGGGTTAGGGATAGGGTTAAGATTAGGGTTAGGGTTAGTGTTATGGTTATGGTAAGGGTTAGGGGTACGATTAGGGTAAGGGTGACGGTTAGGTTTAGGGTTAGAGTTAGAGTTAGGTTTAGGGTTAAGATAAGGGTAAGGGTTAGGATTAGCGTTAGGCTTAGGGTTAGGTTAAGGCTTCGGGTTAGGGTTTACGGTTAGAGTTATAGTTAGGGTAAGGGTTAGGGTTAATATTAGGGTTAAGGTTATGTTAATGGTTAGGGTTATGGTTATGTTTAGGGTTAGTTTTTGGGTAAGGGTAAGGGTTAGGGTTAGGTTTAGGGTTAGGGTTAGGGTAAGTGCAATTGTTTGGGTTAGGGTTAGGGTTAGGGTTAAGGTTAGGGTTAGGATTAGGTTCAGGATTAGGATTAGGGTTAAGGTTAGGGTAAGGGTAGGGATTACATTTAGAGTTAGGGTTAGGGTTAGGGTTAAGGTTAGGGTTAGGTTAGGGTTAGGGTAGGGTAAGAGTTAGGGTTAGGGTAAGGGTTAGTGTTAGGGTTAGGATTAGTGGTAGGGTGAGGGTAAGGGTTAGGGTTAGGGTTAGGGTAAGGGTAAGAGTTAGGGTTAGGATTAGTGTGAGGGTTAGGGTAAGGGTTAGGGTTAAGGTTAGGGTTAGGGTTAGGGTTAGGGCTAGGGTTAGGTTCAGGGTTAGGGTAAAGTTAAGGGTTAGGGTTAGTGTTAGGTTTAGGGTTAGGGTTAGGGTAAGGGTAAGGGTTAGGGATAGGGTTAGGTTTAGGGTTAAGTTTAGGGTTAGGGTTAATGTTAGGGTTAGATTTAGGGTTAGGGTTAGGGTAAGGGTAAGGATTAGGGTTAGGGTTAGAGTTAGCGTTAGGGTTAAGTTTAGGGTTAGGGTTACGGTTAGGGTAAGGGTTAGGGTTAGGGTTAGGGTAAGGGTTAGGGTTATGGTTCGGGATAGGGTTAGAGTTAGGCTTAGGGTAAGTGTAAGGTTTAGGTTTAGCGTTAGGGTTAGGGTTAGGTTAAGGTTTAGGGTTAGGGTTTAGGGTTAGGGTTAGGGTTAGGGTTAGGATAAGTGTTAGGGTTAGGGTAAGGGTAAGTGTTAGGGTTAGGGTTAGGGTTAGTGTTATGGTTAGGGTTAGGTTAAGGGTAAGTGTTAGGGTTAGGGTTAGGGTTACGTTTAGCGTTGGGGTTAAGGTTAGGGTTACGGTTAGGGTAAGGGTAAGGGTTATTGTTAGGGTTAGGGTTAGTGTTAGTGTTTGCGATAGGGTAAGGGTAAGGATTAGGGTTAGGTTTAGGGTTAAGGTAAGAGTAAGGGTTAGGTTTAGGGTTAGGTTTAGGGTAAGGGTTAGGGTTAGGGTTAGGATATGGGTAAGGTTTAGGTTAGGGTTAGGGTTAGGGTTAGGGTTAGGGTAAGGGTAAGAGTTAGGGTTAGGGTTAGGGTTAGGGTTATGGTTAAGGTTAGGGTTAGGTTTAGCGTTAGGGTACGGGCAAGGGTTAGGGTTAGGGTTAGGCTTAGGGTAAGTTTTAGGGTTAGGGTTAGGGCTAGGGTAGGGATTAGAGTAAGTGTTAGGGTGAGAGTTAGTGTTAGGATAAGGGTAATGGTTAGGGTAAGGGTTAGGATAAGGGGTTAGGGTTAGGGTTAGGGTTAGCAGTTAGGGTTAGTGTTAGGGTTAGGTTAAGGGTTAGGGTTAGGGGTTAGGGTTAGTGTTAGGATTAGGTTAAGGGTTAGGGTTAGGGTTAGAATAAGGGTTAGGGTTATGGTTAGAGTTAGGGTAAGGGTAAGTTTTGGGTTAGGGTTAGGGTATGGGTTAGGGTAAGGGTTACGGTTATGGTTAGGGTTAGGTTTAGGTTGGGGTTAAGGTTAGGGTTAGGGTTAGGGTAAGAGTAAGGGTTAGGGTTAAGGTTAGGGTTAGGGTAAGTGTTAGGTTTAGGGTTAGGGTTAGGGTTAGTATTAAGGTAAGTTTAAGGGTTAGGGTTAGGGTTAGGGTTAGGTGTTAGGGTTAGGGTTAGTTTAGGGTTACGTTTAGGGTTAGGGTTAGTGTAAGGGTAAGGGTTAGGGTTAGGATTAGGGTTAGTGTTAGGGTTATGGAAAGGGTTAGGGGATAGGTTAGGGTAAGGGTGAGGGTTACAGTTAGGTTTACGGTTAGAGTTAGGTTCAGGGTTAGGGTAAGGGTAAGGGTTAGGATTAAGTTTAGGGTTAGGGTTAGATTAAAGGTTCGGGTTACGGTTTAGGTTTAGAGTCATGGTTAGGGTAACGGTTATGGTTAATGTTAGGTTTAGGGTTATGGTAAGGGTTAGGGTTAGGGTTAGGGTTATGGATATGATTAGGGTTAGTTTTTGTGTAAGGGTTAGGTTTAGTGTTAGGGTAAGGGTTAGGGATAGGGTTAGGGTTAGGGTTAACCTTAGCGTTAGGGTTAGGGTTAGGATTAGGGTTAGGTTTAGGTTTAGGGTTAGGGTTAGAGTAAGGGTTAGGGTTTTGGTTAGGGTTAGGGTTAGGGTTAGGGTTAGGGGTTAGGTAAGGGTCAGGGTTAGGTTAGGGTTAGGGTTAGCGTTATGGTTAGGGTTAGGTTTGGAGTTGGGGTTAAGTTTAGGGTTAGGGTTAGGGTAAGGGTTAGGGTTAGGGTAAGTGTTAGTGTTAGGGTTAGGGTTAGGGTTAAGGTTAGGGTATGCGTTAGGGTTAGGGTTAGGGTAAGGGTAAGGGTTAGGGTTAAGGTTAGGGTTAGGGTAAGACTATGTGTTAGCGTTAGGATTTGGGTTAGGGTTAGGGTTAGCGTTAGGGTAAGGGTAAGCGTTAGGGTTAGGGTTAAGCTAACGGTAAGGGTTAGGGTTATGGTTAGGTTTAGGTTTACGGTAAGGGTTAGGGTTAGGTTTAGGGTAAGGGTAAGGTTTACGATTAGGGTTAGGGTTAGGGTAAGGGATAGGGTTAAGTTTAGGGTTAGGGTTAGGGTAAGGGTAAGGGTATGTGTTAAGGTTAGTGTTAGGGTTAGGGTTAGGGTTAGGGTTCGCGTTAGGGTAAGGGTAATGGTAAGGGTTAGGGTTAGGATTAGGGTTAAGGTAAGGGTAAGCTTTAGGGTTAGGGTTAGGGTTTGGTTTAGGGTAAGGGTTAGGTTTAGGTTTATGGTAAGGGTAAGGTTTAGGTTTAGGGTTAGTGTTAGGGTTAGGGTTAGGGTAAGGGTAAAGGTTAGGATTAGGGTTAGGGTTAGGTTTAGGGTTAGGGTAAGGGTAAGGTTTAGGGATAGATTTAGGGTAAGGGTTAGCGTTAGAGTTAGGGTTAGGGTCGGGGTTAGGGTAAGGGTAAGGGTAAGGGTTAGGGTTAAGTTTAGGGTTAAGGTTAATGTTAGGGTTAGGGTTAGGGTAGGGTAAGGGTTAGGGTTAGGGTAAGGTTTAGGGTTAGGGTTAGGATTAGTGGTAGGGTTATGGTAAGGGTTAGGGTTAGGGTTAGGGTTAAGTTTAGGGTTAGGGTTCGTTTTAGGGTTAGGGTTAGGATTAGGGTAAGGGTAAGAGTTAGGGTTAGGATTAGGGTAAGGGTTAGGGTAAGGGTTAGGTTTAGGGTTAGGCTTAGGGTAAGGGTAAGGGTTAGGGTTAGGATTAGGGTTAGGGGTTAGGGGTTAGGGTTAGGGTTAGGGTTAGGGTTAGAATAAGGGTTAGGGTTAGGGTTAGAGTTAGGGTAAGGGTAAGTTTTGGGTTAGGGTTAGGGTTAGGGTTAGGGTAAGTGTTATGGTTAGGGTTAGGGTTAGGTTTAGGGTGGGGTTAAGTTTAGGGTTAGGTTTAGGGTAAGAGTAAGGGTTAGGGTTAAGGTTAGGGTTAGGGTAAGTGTTAGGGTTAGGGTTAGGGTTAGGGTTAGTGTTAGGGTAAGTTTAAGGGTTAGGGTTAGGGTTAGGGTTAGGTGTTAGGGTTAGGGTTAGTTTAGGGTTACGTTTAGGATTAGGGTTAGGGTAAGGGTAAGGGTTAGGGTTAGGATTAAGGTTCGGGTTAGGGTTAGGTTTAGAGTTATGGTTAGGGTAAGGGTTACGGTTAATGTTAGGGTTAGGGTTATGGTAAGGGTTAGGGTTAGGGTTAGGGTTATGGATAAGATTAGGGTTAGTTTTTGTGTAAGGGTTAGGGTTATGTTTATGGTTAGGGTTAGGTTAAGGGTTACGGGTAGGGTTAGGGTTAGGGTTAGGGTTAGAGTATGTGTTAGGGTTAGGATTAGCGTTAGGGTAAGGGTTAGGGTTAGGGTTGAGGTAAAGTTAAGGGTTAGGCTTAGGGTTAGGGTTAGGGTAAGAGTAAGGGTTAGGGTTAGGGTTAGGGTAAGTGTTAAGGTTAGGGGTTAGTGTTAGTGTTAGGATTAGGTTAAGGTTTAAATTTAGGATTAGGGTTAGGGTATGGGTTAGGGTTAGGTTTAGGATTAGGGTAGGGATTAGGGTAAGGGTAAGTGTTAGGGTTAGTGTTAGGGTTAGGTTAAGGGTTAGGGTTAGGGTTAGTGTTAGGATAAGGGTTAGGGTTAGGGTTAGGGTAAGGGTTAGGGTTAGGGTTAGGGTAAGGGTTAGGGTTAGGGTACGAGTTAGGGTTAGGGTTAGGTTTAGTGTTGTGGTTAAGGTTAGGGTTAGGGTAAGGGTTAGGGTTAAGGTTAGGTTCAGTTTTTGGTTTAGGGTTTGTGTTAGGGTTAGAGTAATGGTAAGGGTTAGGATTAGGATTGGAGTTACGGTTAGATTAAGGGTTAGGGTGAGGGTTAGGGTTACGGTTAGGTTTTGGGTTATGGTTAGGGTAAGGGTAAGGGTTAGGGTTATGGTTAGGTTTAGTGTTGTGGTTAAGGTTAGGGTTAGGGTAAGGGTTAGTGTTAGGTTTAGGATAAGGGTAAGGTTTAGGGGTAGGATTAGGGTTAGGGTTAGTTTTGGGGTAAGGGTAATTGTAAGGGTTATGGTTAGGTTTAGGGTTAGGTTTAGGGTTATGGTAATGGTAAGGGTTAGGTTTAGGGTAAGAGTTAGGGTTAGGGTTAGGGTTAGGGTTGGGGTTAGGGTAAGGGTAAGTGTTAGGGTTAGGGTTAGGTTTAGGATAAGGTAAGGGTTAGGGTTAGGGTTAGGTTTAGGGGTTAGGGTAATGGTTAGGTTTAGGGTTAGGGGTTAGGGTTAGTGTTAGGGTTAGGTTAAGGGTTAGGGTTAGGGTTAGGGTTAGGGTTAGGGTTAGGGTAAGGGTAAGTGTTAGGGTTAGGGTTAGGATTAGGGTTAGGGTTAGAGTTAGGATTAGGGTTAGGGTAGGGGTTAGCGTTAGGGTTAGGGTAAGGGTAAGTGTTAATGTTAGGGTTAGAATAAGGGTAAGGTTTAGGGTTAGGGTTAGGGTTAGGGTTAGGTTTAGTGATAGGGTTAGGGTAAGGGTAAGGGATAGGGTTAGGGTTAGGGTTAGTGTTAGGTTTAGGGTTAGGGTTAGGGTAAGTGCAATTGTTAGGGTTAGGGTTAGGGTTAAGTTTAGGATTAGGGTTAGGGTTAGGGTTAGGTTTAGGGTTAGGGTTAGGGTAAGGGTAAGGTTAGGGTTAGGTTTAGGGTTAAGGTTAGGGTTAGGGTTAAGATTAGGGTAGGGTAAGGGTTACGGTTAGGGTAAGGGTTAGGGTTAGGGTTAGGGTAAAGTGTATGGTTAGGGTCAGTTTTAGGGTTAGGGTTAGGATTAGGGTAAGGGTAAGAGTTAGGGTTAGGATTAGGGTGAGGCTTAGGGTAAGGGTTATTGTTAGGATTAGGCTTAGGCTAAGGGTAATGGTTAGGGTTAGGGTTAAGGTTAGGGTTAGGGGTTAGGGTTAGGGTTAGGGTTAGGTTAGGTTTAGGTTTAGGGTAAAGGTAAGGGTTAGGGTTAGTTTTAGGTTTAGGGTTAGGGTTAGGTTTAGGGCCAGAGTTTGGTTTAGGATTACGGTAAGGGTAAGGGTTAGGGTTAGGGTTAGGGTTAGGTGTAAGGGTTAAGGTTAGGGTTAGGCTTAGTTTTAGGTTTAGGGTTAGGGTTAGAGTAAGGGTAAGGGTTAGGGTTAGGGTTAGGGTTAGTGTTAGGGTTTGTTTTAGGGTTAGGGCTATGGTAAGGATAAGAGTTAGGGTTATTGTTACGGTTACGGATAGGGTTAGGGTAAGGGTTACAGTTAGGTTTAGGATAAGGGTAAGTGTTAGGGTTAGGGTTAGGATTAGGGTTAGGGTAAGGGTTAGGGTAAGGGTAAGAGTTAGGATTAGGGTTAGTGTTAGGGTAAGTGTTAGGGTTAGGGTTAGGGTTAAGTTTAGGGTAAGTGTTAGGGTTAGGGTTATGGTTAGGGTTAGGGGTTAGGGGTTAGGGTAAGGTTAAGGTTAGGGTTAGGGTTAAGGTTGAGGTTAGGATTTGGGATAGGTTTAGGGTAAGGATTAGGGTCAGAGTTAGGGTTATCCTTAGGGTTAGAGTTAGGGTTAGGGTTAGGGTAAGTGTAAGGTTTAGGGTTAGGGTTAGGGTTAGGGTTAAGGTAAGGGTTAGGGTAAGGATTAGGGTTAGGGTTAGGGTTAGGGTAAGGGTTAGGGTTAGGGTTAGGGTTAGGTTTAGGGTTAGGGTTAGGGTAAGGGTAAGGTTTAGGGTTAGGTTTAGTGTTAGGATTACGGTTAGGGTAAGGGTAAGAGTTAGGGTTAAGGGTAGGGTTAGGGTTAGGTTTAGTGTTAGGGTTAGGGTTAGGGTAATGGTAAGGGTTAGGGTTAGGTTTAGGTTTAGGGTTAGGGTTAGGTTTAGGGTAAGGGTAAGGGTTAGAGTTAAGGTTAGGGTTAGGGATAGGGAAAGGGTAAGGGTTAGGGTTAGGGTTAGGGCTAGCATTAAGCTTTGGTTAGGGTAGGGGTAAGGGTTAGGTTTAGGGTTAGGGTTACAGTTGGGTTAGGGGTTAGGGTTAGGGTTAGGTTTACTGTTAGTGTTAGGGTAAGGATAAGAGTTAGGGTTAGGGATAGGGCTAGGGTTCGGGTTAGGTTTAGGGTTAGGGTTAGCGTAAGGGTAAGGGTTAGGGTTAGGGTTAGGGTTAGGGTTGGGGTAAGGGTAAGGGTTACGGTTAGGACGAGGGTTAGGTTTAGGGTAAGGGTTAGGGTTAGGGTTAGGGTTAGGTTTGGGGTTGGGGTTAAGGTTAGTGTTAGGGTTAGGGTAAGGGTTAGGCTTAGGGTTAGGGTAAGGATAAAGGTACGGATTAGGGTTAGGTTTAGGGTTAGGTTTAGGGTTAGGGGTAGGGCAAGGGTAAGGGTTAGTGTTAGGGTTAGGGTAAGAGTATGTGTTTACGTTAGGGTTTGTGTTAGGATTAGGGTTAGCGTTATGGTAAGGGTAAGGTTTAAGGTTAGGGTTAAGGTAAGAGTAAGGGTTAGGTTTAGGGTTAGGTTTAGGTTTAGTGTAAGGATTAGGGTTAGGTTTAGGGTAAGGGTAAGTTTTACCGTTAGGGTTAGGGTTAGGGTAAGGGTTAGGGTTAAGTTTAGGGTTAGGTTTAGAGTAACGGTAAGGGTTAGGGTTAGGGTTAGGGTTAGGTTTATGGTTGGGGTTAAGGTTAGGGTTAGGGATAGGGTTAAGATTAGGGTTAGGGTTAGTGTTATGGTTATGGTAAGGGTTAGGGGTACGATTAGGGTAAGGGTGACGGTTAGGTTTAGGGTTAGAGTTAGAGTTAGGTTTAGGGTTAAGATAAGGGTAAGGGTTAGGATTAGCGTTAGGCTTAGGGTTAGGTTAAGGCTTCGGGTTAGGGTTTACGGTTAGAGTTATAGTTAGGGTAAGGGTTAGGGTTAATATTAGGGTTAAGGTTATGTTAATGGTTAGGGTTATGGTTATGTTTAGGGTTAGTTTTTGGGTAAGGGTAAGGGTTAGGGTTAGGTTTAGGGTTAGGGTTAGGGTAAGTGCAATTGTTTGGGTTAGGGTTAGGGTTAGGGTTAAGGTTAGGGTTAGGATTAGGTTTAGGATTAGGATTAGGGTTAAGGTTAGGGTAAGGGTAGGGATTACATTTAGGGTTAGGGTTAGGGTTAGGGTTAAGGTTAGGGTTAGGGTTAGTGTTATGGTAGGGTAAGAGTTAGGGTTAGGGTAAGGGTTAGTGTTAGGGTTAGGATTAGTGGTAGGGTGAGGGTAAGGGTTAGGGTTAGGGTTAGGGTAAGGGTAAGAGTTAGGGTTAGGATTAGTGTGAGGGTTAGGGTAAGGGTTAGGGTTAAGGTTAGGGTTAGGGTTAGGGTTAGGGTTAGCGGGTAGCGTTAGTGTTAGGGTTAGAATAAGGGTTAGGGTTAGGGGTTAGGGTTAGTGTTAGGATTAGGTTAAGGGTTAGGGTTTGTGTTAGGGTAAGGGTATGTGTTAGGGTTAGGGTTAGGGTGAGGTTTAAGATTAGGGTTTGGGTTAGTGTTAGGGTTATGATAAGGGTTATGGGTAGGGTTAGGGTAAGGGTGAGGGTTAGAGTTAGGGTTAGGATTAGAGTTAGGTTTAGGGTTAGGGTAATGGTAAGGGTTAGGATTAGGGTTAGGGTTAGGGTTAGGTTAAGGTTACGGGTTAGGGTTTAGGGTTAGAGTTATAGTTAAGTTAAGGGTTAGGGTTAATGTTAGGGTTAGGGTTATGTTAATGGTTAGGGGTATGGTTATGTTTAGGGTTAGTTTTTGGGTAAGGGTAAGGGTTAGGGTTAGGGTTAGGGTTAGGGTAAGGTTTAGTGTTATGGTTAGGGTTAGGGTTAGGGTTAGGGTAAGGGTATGTGTTAGGGCTTGGGTTAGGTTTAATATTAGGGTTAGGTTAGTGTTACGGTTATGGTAAGGTTTAGGGGAAGGGTTAGGGTAAGGGTGAGGGTTACGGTTAGGGTTAGGGTTAGATTTAGGTTCAGGATTAGGGTAAGGGTAAGGGTTAGGATTAAGGTTAGGGTTAGGGTTAGGTTAAGGGTTCGGGTTAGGGTTTAGGGTTAGAGTTATGGTTAGGGTAAGGGTTAGGGTTAATGTTAGGGTTAGGGTTATGGTAAGTGTTAGGGTTAGGGTTGGGGTTATGGTTATGTTTATGGTTAGTTTTTGGGTAAGTTTTAGGGTTAGGGTTACCATTAGGTTTAGGGTTAGGTTTAGAGTTACGAGTAGGGTTAGGGTTAGGCTTAGGGTTAGAGTATGTGTTAGGGTTAGGGTTAGCGTTAGGGTAAGGGTTAGGGTTAGGGTTAAGGTAAAGGTAAGGGTTAGGGTTAGGGTTAGGTTTAGGTTTAGGGTAAGGGTTAGGGTTAGGTTTCGGGTAAGTGTAAGTTTTAGGCTAAGGGTTAGGGTCAGTGTTAGGTTTAGGTTAATGGTTATGGATATGGTTAGGGTTAGGGTTAGGATAAAGGTTAGGTTTAGGATTAGGGTTAGGTTAAGGGTTAGGCTTAGGGTTAGGGTTAGGGTTAGGATAAGTGTTAGGCTTAGGGTTTGGGTTGTGGTTAGGGTTAGGGTAAGGGTAAGGGTCAGGGTCAAGATCAGGGAAAGTGTTAGGGTTACAGTTAGGTTTAGGTTTAGGGTAAGTGTTAAGTTTAGGTTTAGGTGAGGGTTAGGGTAAGGGTTAGGGTTTGGGTTAGGGTTAGGTGTTAGGGATAGGGTTAGGGTTAGGGTTAGGGTAAGGTTAAGGGTTAGGTTTAGGGTTATGGTTAGGTTTAGGGTTAGGGTAAGTGTAGGGTAAGGGTTAGGTTTAGGGTTAGGTTTAGCGTTAGGGTAAGGGTAAGGGTTAGGTTTAGGGTTAGGGTTAGGTTTGGGGTTGGGGTTAAGTTTAGGGTTAGGGTTAGGGTTAGGGTTAGGGTTAGGTTTGGGGTTGTGGTTAAATTTAGGGTTAGGGTTAGGGTTAGGGTAAGGGTTAGGGTTCGGTTAGGGTAAGTGTTAGTGTTAGGGTTAGGGTTAGGGTTAGGTTTAGGGTTAGGTGTAGGGTTAGGGTAAGGATAAGGGTTAGGTTTAATGTTACGGTTAGGGTTAGGTTTAGGGTTAGGTTTAGCGTTAGGGTAAGGGTAAGGTTTAGGTTTAGGATTAGGGTTAGGGTTAGGGTAAGGGTTAGGGTTAGGGTTAGGGTTAGGGTTAAAGTAAGGGTCAGGGTTAGGTTAGGGTTAGAGTTAGGGTTAGGGTTACGGTTAGGTTTGGGGTTGGGGTTAAGTTTAGGATCAGGATTAGGGTAAGGGTTAGGGTTAGGGTTAGGGTAAGTGTTAGTGTTACGGTTAGGGTTAGGGTTAGGGTTAGGGTTAGGGTAAGGGTTAGGGTTAGGCTTAGGGTAAGGCTAAGGTTAAGGGTTAGGGTTAGGTTTAGGGTTAGGGTAATGGTAAGGGTTAGGGTTAGGGTTAGTTTTAGGTTTAGGGTTAGGTTAAGGGTAAGGGTTAGGGTTAGATTTAGGGTAAGGATTAGGGTTAGGGTTAGGGTAGGGGTTAGGGTAAGGATAAGTGTTAATGTTAGGGTTAGAATAAGGGTAAGGGTTAGGGTTAGGTTTAGGGTTAGTGTTAGGGTTAGGGTTAGGGTTAGGGTTAGGGTTAGGGTAAGGGTAAGGGATAGGGTTAGGGTTAGGGTTAGTGTTAGGTTTAGGGTTAGGGTTATGGTAAGGGCAATTGTTAGGGTTAGGGTTAGGGTTAAGGTTAGGGTTGGGGTTAGGGTTAGGGTTAGGTTTAGGGTTAAGGTTAGGGTAAGGGTAAGGGTTAGGTTTAGGGTTAGGGTTAAGGTTAGGGTTAGGGTTAGGGTTAGGGTAGGGTAAGGGTTAGGGTTAGGGTAAGGGTTAGGGTTAGGATTAGGGTTAAGTTTAGGGTTAGAGTTAGTTTTATGGTTAGGGTTAGGGTTAGGGTAAGGGTAAGAGTTATTGTTAGGATTAGGGTGAGGGTTAGGGTAAGGGTTAGGGTTATTGTTAGGGTTAGGCTTAGGGTAAGGGTAAGGGTTAGGGTTAGGGTTAGGGGATAGGTTTAGGGTTAGGGTTAGGTTTAGGGTTAGGGTAAAGGTAAGGGTTAGGGTTAGTGTTAGGTTTAGTGTTAGGGTTAGGGTAAGGGTAAGGATTAGGAATAGGGTTAGGTTTCGGGTTAAGTTTAGGGTTAGCCTTAATGTTAGGGTTAGGTTTAGGGTTAGGTTTAGGGTAAGGGTATGGGTTAGGGTTAGGGTTAGCCTTAGGGTAAGGTTTAGGGTTAGGGTTAGGGCTAGGGTAGGGATTAGAGTAAGTGTTAGGGTTAGCGTTAGGGTTAGGATAAGGGTAAGGGTTATCATTAGGGTTAGGATAAGGGGTTAGAGTTAGGGTTAGGGTAAGCGGTTAGCGTTAGTGTTATGGTTAGGATAAGGGTTAGGGTTAGGGGTTAGGGTTAGTGTTAGGATTAGGTTAAGGGTTAGGGTTAGGGTTAGGATAAGGGTTAGTGTTAGGGTTAGGGTGAGAGTTAGGGTTAGGGTAACTTTTAGGGTTAGGGTTAGGGTTAGGGTTAGTGTTTGGGTAAGGGTTAGGGTTAGGGTTAGGGTAAGGTTTAGGGTTGGGGTTAAAGTTAGGGTTAGGGTTAGGGTAAGAGTAAGGGTTAGGGTTAGGGTTAGGGTTAGGGTTAGGGTAAGTGTTAGGGTTAGGGTTAGGGTTAGGGTTAGGGTTAGGGTAAGTTTAAGGGTTAGGGTTAGGGTTAGGGTTAGGTGTTAGGGTTAGGGTTAGGTTAGGGTTACGTTTAGGGTGGTGTTTAAGGTTAGGGTTAGGGTTAGGGTTAGGGTTAGGGTTAGGTTTAGGGTTAGGGTTAGGGTTAGGGTTAGCATTAAGATTAGGGTTAGGGTAAGGTTAAGGGTTAGGGTTAGAGTTATGGTTACGGTTAGGGTTAGGGGTTATGGTTAGGGTTAGGTTTAGGTTAGGGTTAGGGTCAGGATTAGAGTTAGGGTTAGGGATTAGTTAGGGTTTCGTTTAGGTTTAGGGTTAGGGTTAGGGTGAGGGCTAGGGTTAAGGTTAGGATTAGGGTAAGGTTTAGGGTTAGGGTTAGGTTTAGGGTAAGGGTAAGAGTTAGGGTTAGGGTTAGGGTTAGGGTAAGGGTTAGGGTAGGGTTAGAGTTAGGGTTAGGTATAGGGTTACGGTTATGGTTAGGGTTAGGGTTAGGGTAAGTGTATGTTTTAGGGTTAGTGTTAGGCTTAGGGTTAGGGTTAGGGTTAGGGTTAAGGTAAGGGTAAGGGTTAGGTTTAGGGGTAGGTGTAGGTTTAGGGTAAGGTTTAGGGTTAGGTTTAGGGTAAGGGTAAGGTTGAGGGTTCGGGTTAGGGTTAGGGTTAGGGTTAAGGTAAGGCTAAAGGTTAGGGCTAGGCTTAGGGTTTGGTTTAGGTTTAGGATAAGGGTAAGGGTTAGAATTAGGGTTAAGTTTAAGGTTAAGGCTAGGGTTAGGGTTAGAGTTAGGGTTAAGTTTAGGGTTAGGGTTAGGGTTAGGGTAAAGGTAAGGGTAAGGATTAGGGTTAGGGTCCGGGTTAAGGTTAAAGTTAGGGGTAGGGGTAGGGTTAGGGTTAGGGTAAGGGTTAGGGTTAGGGGAAGGTTTAGGGTTAGGGATAAGGTTAGGGTTACAGTTAGGTTTAGGGTTAAGGTAAGGGTAAGTGTTAGGGTTAGGGTTAGGGTAAGGATTAGGGTTAGGGTTAGGGTTAGGGTAAGGATTATTGTTAATTTTAGGGTTAGGGTTAGTTTTAGGGTTAGGGTTAGGGGAAGGGGAAGGGCTAGGGTTAGGATTAGGGTTAGGGTTACGGTAAGGTTTAGGGTTAGGTTGAGGGTTAAGGTTAGGGTTATGGTTAGTTTTAGGGTTAGGGTTAGGGTTAGGGTTAGGGTAAGGGTTGTGGTTAAGATTAGGGTTAGGGTTAGGTTTAGGGTTAGGGTAAGGGTAAGGTTTAGGGTTAGGTTTAGGTTTTGGGTTAGGTTTAGTGTTGGGGTTAAGGTTAGGTTTAGGGTTAGGGTAAGGGTAAGGGTTAGGGTTAGGGTTAGGGTTAGGGTTAAGGTTAGGGTTAGGGTTAGGGTTAAGGTTAGGGTTAGGGTTAGGGTTAGATTTAGGGTAGGGTTAGGTTAAGGGTAAGGGTTAGTGTTACAGTTAGGGTTACGGTTTGGGTAAGGGTAAGGGTTAGGGTTATTGATAGGGTTAGGTTTATTGTTAGGGTTAGGGTTAGGGTTAGGGTAATGTTAAGGGTTAGAGTTAGGGTTATTGTAAAGGTTAGGGTTAGGGTAAGGATAAGGGGGAGGTTAGGGTTAGGGTTATGGTTAGGGTAAGGGTTAGGGTTAGGGTTAGGGTTAGGTTTAGGTTTAGGTTTAGGGTAAGGGTAAGGGTTAGGGTTAGGGATAGGGTTAGGGTTAGGGTAAAGGTAAAGGTTCGGGTTAGTTTTAGGTTTAGAGTTAGGCTTAGGGTAAGGGAAAGGGTTAGGGATAGGGTTAGGGTTAGGGTTAAGTTTAGGGTAAGGTTTAGGGTTAGGGTAAGGGTAAGAATTAGGGTTAGGATTAGGGTGAGATTTAGGGTAAGTGTTAGTGTTAGGGATAGGGTTACGGTTACGGTTAGGGTTAGGGTAAGATTAAGGGTTAGGGTTAGGGTAAGGTTTAAGGTTAGGGTTAGTGTTAGGGTTACGGTTAGGGTTAGGGGTTATGGTTAGGGTTAGGTTTAGGTTAGGGTTAGGGTCAGGATTAGAGTTAGGGTTAGGGATTAGTTAGGGTTTCGTTTAGGTTTAGGGTTAGGGTTAGGGTGAGGGCTAGGGTTAAGGTTAGGATTAGGGTAAGGTTTAGGGTTAGGGTTAGGTTTAGGGTAAGGGTAAGAGTTAGGGTTAGGGTTAGGGTTAGGGTAAGGGTTAGGGTAGGGTCAGAGTTAGGGTTAGGTATAGGGTTACGGTTATGGTTAGGGTTAGGGTTAGGGTAAGTGTATGTTTTAGGGTTAGTGTTAGGCTTAGGGTTAGGGTTAGGGTTAGGGTTAAGGTAAGGGTAAGGGTTAGGTTTAGGGGTAGGTGTAGGTTTAGGGTAAGGTTTAGGGTTAGGTTTAGGGTAAGGGTAAGGTTGAGGGTTCGGGTTAGGGTTAGGGTTAGGGTTAAGGTAAGGCTAAAGGTTAGGGCTAGGCTTAGGGTTTGGTTTAGGTTTAGGATAAGGGTAAGGGTTAGAATTAGGGTTAAGTTTAAGGTTAAGGCTAGGGTTAGGGTTAGAGTTAGGGTTAAGTTTAGGGTTAGGGTTAGGGTTAGGGTAAAGGTAAGGGTAAGGATTAGGGTTAGGGTCCGGGTTAAGGTTAAAGTTAGGGGTAGGGGTAGGGTTAGGGTTAGGGTAAGGGTTAGGGTTAGGGGAAGGTTTAGGGTTAGGGATAAGGTTAGGGTTACAGTTAGGTTTAGGGTTAAGGTAAGGGTAAGTGTTAGGGTTAGGGTTAGGGTAAGGATTAGGGTTAGGGTTAGGGTTAGGGTAAGGATTATTGTTAATTTTAGGGTTAGGGTTAGTTTTAGGGTTAGGGTTAGGGGAAGGGGAAGGGCTAGGGTTAGGATTAGGGTTAGGGTTACGGTAAGGTTTAGGGTTAGGTTGAGGGTTAAGGTTAGGGTTATGGTTAGTTTTAGGGTTAGGGTTAGGGTTAGGGTTAGGGTAAGGGTTGTGGTTAAGATTAGGGTTAGGGTTAGGTTTAGGGTTAGGGTAAGGGTAAGGTTTAGGGTTAGGTTTAGGTTTTGGGTTAGGTTTAGTGTTGGGGTTAAGGTTAGGTTTAGGGTTAGGGTAAGGGTAAGGGTTAGGGTTAGGGTTAGGGTTAGGGTTAAGGTTAGGGTTAGGGTTAGGGTTAGGGTTAGGGTTAGGGTTAAGGTTAGGGTTAGGGTTAGGGTTAGGGTTAGATTTAGGGTAGGGTTAGGTTAAGGGTAAGGGTTAGTGTTACAGTTAGGGTTACGGTTTGGGTAAGGGTAAGGGTTAGGGTTATTGATAGGGTTAGGTTTATTGTTAGGGTTAGGGTTAGGGTTAGGGTAATGTTAAGGGTTAGAGTTAGGGTTATTGTAAAGGTTAGGGTTAGGGTAAGGGTAAGGGGGAGGTTAGGGTTAGGGTTATGGTTAGGGTAAGGGTTAGGGTTAGGGTTAGGGTTAGGTTTAGGTTTAGGTTTAGGGTAAGGGTAAGGGTTAGGGTTAGGGATAGGGTTAGGGTTAGGGTAAAGGTAAAGGTTCGGGTTAGTTTTAGGTTTAGAGTTAGGCTTAGGGTAAGGGAAAGGGTTAGGGATAGGGTTAGGGTTAGGGTTAAGTTTAGGGTAAGGTTTAGGGTTAGGGTAAGGGTAAGAATTAGGGTTAGGATTAGGGTGAGATTTAGGGTAAGTGTTAGTGTTAGGGATAGGGTTACGGTTACGGTTAGGGTTAGGGTAAGATTAAGGGTTAGGGTTAGGGTAAGGTTTAAGGTTAGGGTTAGTGTTAGGGTTAGGGTAGGGTAAGGGTTAGGGTTAGGGTAAGGGTTAGGGTTAGGTTTAGGATTAGTGGTAGGGTTAGGGTAAGGGTTTGGGTTAGGGTTAGTGTTAAGTTTAGGGTTAGGGTTAGTTTTAGGATGAGGGTTAGGTTTAGGTTAAGGGTAAGAGTTAGGGTTAGTGTTAGGGTGAGGGTTAGTGTAAGGGTTAGGGTTAGGGTTAGGCTTAGGGTTAGGGTTAGGGTTAGGGTTAGTGTTAGGGTTAGGGTTAGGGTTAGGTTTAGGGTTAGGGATAGGGTAAGGGTAAGGGTTAGGGATAGGGTTAGGTTTAGGGTTAAGTTTAGGGTTAGGGTTAATGTTAGGGTTAGGTTTAGGGTTAGGGTTAGGGTAAGGGTAAGGACTAGGTTTAGGGTTAGGGTTAGCGTTAGGGTTAAGAAAAGGGTTAGGGTTAGGGTTAGGGTAAGGGTTAGGGTTAGGGTTAGGGTTAGGGTAAGTGTTAGGGTTAGGGTTCGGGTTAGGGTTAGAGTTAGGCTTAGGGCAAGGGTAAGGGTTAGGGTTAGGGTTAGGGTTAGGGTTAGGGTTAGGTTAATGGTTAGGGTTAGGGTTAGGATAAGGGTGAGGGTTAGGGTTAGGGTTAGAGTTAGGGTAAGGGTAAGTTTTAGGGTTAGGGTTAGGGTTAGGGTAAGGGTTAGGGTTAGGGTTAGGTTTAGGTTTAGAGTTGGGGTTAGGGTTAGGGTTAGGGTTACGTTTATGGTTAGGGTGAGGGTAAGGGTAAGTTTAGGGTTAGGGTTGGGTTTAGGGTTGGGTTTAAGGTTAGGGTTAGGGTTACGTTTAGTTTAATTGTTAGAGTTAGGGTTAGGGTTAGGGTTAGGGTTAGGGTAAGGGTTAGGGTAGGGTTAGGGTTAGGGTTAGGTATAGGGTTACGGTTATGATTACGGTTAGGGTTAGGGTAAGTGTATGTGTTAGGGTTAGTGTTCGGTTTAGGGTTAGAGTTAGGGTTAAGATAAGGGCAAGGGTTAGGGTTAGGGGTAGTGGTAGGTTTAGGGTAAGGGTTAGGGTTAGGTTTAGGGTAAGGGTAAGGTTGAGGTTTCAGGTTAGGGTTACGGTAAGGGTAAAGGTTAGGCTTAGGGTTAGGATTAGATTTAGGGTTAGGGTAAGGGTAAGGGTTAGGGTTAGGGTTGGGTTTAGGGTTGGGTTTAACGTTAGGGTTAGGGTTAGGTTAGGGTTAGGGTTAGGGTTAGGGTTAGGGTTAGGGTTAGGGTTAGGGTAAGGGTTAGGGTAGGGTTAGAGTTAGGGTTAGGTATAGGGTTATGGTTATGGTTAGGGTTAGGGTTAGGGTAAGTGTATGTTTTAGGGTTAGTGTTAGGCTTAGGGTTAGGGATAGGGTTAGGGTTAAGGTAAGGGTAAGGGTTAGGTTTGGGGTTAGGTGCAGGTTTAGGGTAAGGTTTAGGGTTAGGTTTAGGGTAAGGGTAAGGTTGAGGGTTCGGGTTAGGGTTAGGGTTAGGGTTAAGGTAAGGCTAAAGGTTAGGGTTAGGGTTAGGGTTTGGTTTAGGTTTAGGATAAGGGTAAGGGTTAGGATTAGGGTTAAGTTTAAGGTTAAGGCTAGGGTTGGGGTTAGAGTTAGGGTTAAGTTTAGGGTTAGGGTTAGGGTAAAGGTATGGGTAAGGGTTAGGGTTAGGGTCCGGGTTAAGGTTAAAGTTAGGGGTAGGGGTAGGGTTAGGGTTAGGGTAAGGGTTAGGGTTAGGGGAAGGTTTAGGGTTAGGGATAAGGTTAGGGTTAGAGTTAGGTTTAGGGTTAAGGTAAGGGTAAGTGTTAGGGTTAGGGTTAGGGTAAGGATTTGGGTTAGGGTTAGGGTTAGGGTAAGGATTATTGTTAATTTTAGGGTTAGGGTTAGTTTTAGGGTTAGGGTTAGGGGAAGGGGAAGGGCAAGGGTTAGCATTAGGGTTAGGGATACGGTAAGGTTTAGGGTTAGGTTTAGGGTTAAGGTTAGGGTTATGGTTAGTTTTAGGGTTAGGGTTAGGGTTAGGGTTAGGGTAAGGGTTGTGGTTAAGATTAGGGTTAGGGTTAGGGTTAGGGTTAGGGTAAGGGTAAGGTTTAGGGTTAGGTTTAGGTTTTGGGTTAGGTTTAGTGTTGGGGTTAAGGTTAGGTTTAGGGTTAGGGTAAGGGTAAGGGTTAGGGTTAGGGTTAGGGTTAAGGTTAGGGTTAGGGTTAGGGTTAGGTTAGGGTTAGGGTTAAGGTTAGGGTTAGGGTTAGGGTTAGATTTAGGGTAGGGTTAGGTTAAGGGTAAGGGTTAGTGTTACAGTTAGGGTTAGGGTTTGGGTAAGGGTAAGGGTTAGGGTTATTGATAGGGTTAGGTTCAGGGTTAGGTTTAGGGTTAGGGTTAGGGTAATGTTAAGGGTTAGAGTTAGGGTTATTGTAAAGGTTAGGGTTAGGGTAAGGGTAAGGGGGATGTTAGGGTTAGGGTTATGGTTAGGGTAAGGGTTAGGGTTAGGTTTAGGGTTAGGTTTAGGTTTAGGTTTAGGGTAAGGGTAAGGGTTAGGGTTAGGGATAGGGTTGGGGTTAGGGTAAAGGTAAAGGTTCGGGTTAGTTTTAGGTTTAGAGTTAGGCTTAGGGTAAGGGAAAGTGTTAGGGATAGGGTTAGGGTTAGGGTTAAGTTTAGGGTAAGGTTTAGGGTTAGGGTAAGGGTAAGAATTAGGGTTAGGATTAGGGTGAGATTTAGGGTAAGTAATAGGGTTAGGGTTAGGGTTACGGTTACGGTTAGGGTTAGGGTAAGGTTAAGGGTTAGGGTTAGGGTAAGGTTTAAGGTTAGGGTCAGGGTTAGGGTTAGGGTAGGGTAAGGGTTAGGGTTAGGGTAAGGGTTAGGGTTAGGTTTAGGATTAGTGGTAGGGTTAGGGTAAGGGTTTGGGTTAGGGTTAGTGTTAAGTTTAGGGTTAGGGTTAGTTTTAGGATGAGGGTTAGGTTTAGGTTAAGGGTAAGAGTTAGGGTTAGTGTTAGGGTGAGGGTTAGTGTAAGGGTTAGGGTTAGGGTTAGGCTTAGGGTAAGGGTAAGGGTTAGGGTTAGGGTTAGGGTTAGGGGTTAGGGTTAGGGTTAGGGTTAGGGTTAGGGTTAGGTTTAGGGTTAGGGATAGGGTAAGGGTATGGGTTAGGGATAGGGTTAGGTTTAGGGTTAAGTTTAGGGTTAGGGTTAATATTAGGGTTAGGTTTAGGGTTAGGGTTAGGGTAAGGGTAAGGACTAGGGTTAGAGTTAGGGTTAGCGTTAGGGTTAAGAAAAGGGTTAGGGTTAGGGTTAGGGTAAGGGTTAGGGTTAGGGTTAGGATTAGGGTAAGGGTTAGGGTTAGGGTTCGGGTTAGGGTTAGAGTTAGGCTTAGGGCAAGGGTAAGGGTTAGGGTTAGGGTTAGGGTTAGGGTTAGTTTAATGGTTAGGGTTAGGTTTAGGATAAGGGTTAGGGTTAGGGTTAGGGTTAGAGTTAGGGAAAGGGTAAGTTTTAGGGTTAGGTTTAGGGTTAGGATAAGGGTTAGGGTTAGGGTTAGGGTTAGGTTTAGGGTTGGTGTTAGGGTTAGGGTTAGCCTTAGGGTTAGGGTTAGAGTTAGGGTTACCTTTATGGTTAGGGTGAGGGTAAGGGTAAGTTTAGGGTTAGGGTTGGGTTTAGGGTTGGGTTTAAGGTTAGGGTTAGGGTTAGGTTTAGTTTAAGGGTAAGAGTTAGGGTTAGGGTTAGGTTTAGGGTTAGGGTTAGGGTAAGGGTTAGGGTAGGGTTAGGGTTAGGGTTAGGTATAGGGTTACGGTTAGGTTTACGGTTAGGGTTAGGGTAAGTGTATGTGTTAGGGTCAGTGTTCAGTTTAGGGTTAGGGTTAGGGTTAAGATAAGGGCAAGGGTTAGGGTTAGGGGTAGTGGTAGGTTTAGGGTAAGTGTTAGGGTTAGGTTTAGGGTAAGGGTTAGGTTGAGGTTTCAGGTTAGGGTTACGGTAAGGGTAAAGTTTAGGCTTAGGGTTAGGATTAGATTTAGGGTTAGGGTAAGGGTAAGGGTTAGGATTAGTGTTATGGTTAAGGTTAAGGTTAGGTTTAGAATTAGAGTTAGGGTTAAGGTTAGGGTTAGGTTTAGGGTTAGGGTTAGGTTTAAGGTTAGGGTTAGGGTAAGGGTAAGGGTTAGGGTTAGGGTTAGGGTTAAGGTTAAGGTTAGAGTTAGGGATAGGTTTAGGGTTAGGTTAGGGTTAGGGTTTGGGTTTAGGGTTAGGGTTAGGGTTATTGTAAGAGCTAGGGGTAGGTTTAGGGTTAAGGTAAGGATGAGGGTTATGGTTAGGGTTAGGGTAAGGGTAAGTGTTAGGGTTAGGGTTAGGGTTAGGGTTAGGGTTAGGGTGAGTGTAAGGGTTAGGGTTAAGTTTAGGGTTAGGGTTAGTTTTAGGGTTAGGGTTAGGGTAAGGGGATGAGTTAGGGTTAGGATTAGGGTTAGAGTTAGGTTAAGGGTTAGGGTTAGGGTTAAGTTTACGGTTAGGGTTAGTTTTAGGGTTAGGGTTAGGGTTAGGGTAAGGGTAAGGGTTAATGTTAGGATTAGGGTTAGGTTTAGGGTTAGGGTTAGAGTTAGGGTTAGGGTTAGATTTAGGGTTGGGGTTAAGGTTAGGTTTAGGGTTAGGGTAAGGGTAAGGGTTAGGTTTAGGGTTAGGGTTAGGGTAAGGGTAAGGTTCAGGGTTAGGGTTAAGTTTAGGTTAGGGTAAGTGTTAGGGTTAGGGTATGGGTAAGGTTTAGGGTTAGACTTAGGGTAAGGTTTAGGGTTAAGGTTAGGGCTCGGGAAGGGATTAGAGTAAGTGTAATGGTTAGGATTAGGGTTACAATAAGAGTAAGGTTTAGGGTTAGGTTTAGGATAAGGGGTTAGGGTTAGGGTTAGGGTTAGCATTTAGGTTAGTTTTAGGATTAGGGTAATGGTAAGGGTTAGGGTTAGGTTTAGGGTTAGGGTTAGGGTTAGGGTTAGTTTTCGCATTAAGGTTAGGGTTAGGGTAAGGTTAAGGGTTAGGGTTAGGGTTAGGGTTACGGTTAGGTTTAGGGGTTATGGTTAGGGATAGGTTTAGAGTTAGGGTTAGGGTCAGGATAAGATTTAGTGTTAGGGATAAGGTTAGGGTTCGGTTTAGGTTTAGGGTTAGGGTTAATGTAAGGGCTAGCTTTAAGGTTAGGTTTAGGGTAAGGTTTAGGTTTAGAGTTAGGATTAGGGTAAGGATAAGGGTTACTGTTAGGATTTGGGTTAGGGTTAGGGTAAGGGTTAGGGTTAGGGTTAGGGTTAGGGTTATGTTTAGGGTTAGGGTTAGGGTAAGGGTAAGGGTTAGGGTTAGGGTTGGGTTTAGGGTTGGGTTTAAGGTTAGGGTTAGGGTTAGGTTTAGGGTAAGGGTAAGAGTTAGGGTTAGGGTAAGGGGTAGGGTAGGGTCAGGGTTAGGGTTAGTTATAGGGTTACGGTTTGGGTTAGAGTAAAGATTAGGTAAGTGTATGTGTTAGGGTTAGGTTAAGGGTGAGGGTTAGGGTAAGGGTTAGGGTAAGGGTAGGGGTTAGGGTTAGGGGTTGGGATTAGTTTTAGGGTTAGGGTTAGTTATAGGTTAAGGGTAAGTGTTAGGGTTAGGGTTAGGGTTAGGGTAAGGGTAAGGGTAAGGGTTAAGGTTAGGTTTAGGGTTATGGG
>JANJXV010000044.1:3832500-3902500 GCA_024803745.1 Megascapheus bottae
GGTATGGGTAAGGGTTAGGGTTAGGTTTAGGGTTAAGGAAAGGGTTAGGGTTAGGGTAAGGGTAAGGGTTAGGGTTAGGATTAGGGTTAGGTGTTAGGGTAAGAGTTAGGGTTGGGTTTAGGTATACGGTTAAGGTTAGGGTAAGAGTTAATGTTAGGGTTAGGGTTCGGTTTAGGGTTAGGGTTGTGGTAAGTGTAAGGGTTGGGGTTATGGTTAGGGTTAGGTTTAGGGTTAAGGTTAGGGTTAGGGTTAGGGTTAGGTTTATTGTTAGGTTTAGGGTAAAGGTAAGGGTTAGAGTTAGGGTTAGGGATAGGTTTAGGGTTAGTGTTAGGGTCACGGTTAGGGTAAGGGTAAGGGTTAGGGTTAGGTTTGGGGTTAGGGTTAGGTTTGGGGTTGGGTTTTAAGTTTAGGTTTAGGGTTAGGGTAAGGGTAAGGGTTAGGTTTAGGGTTAGGGTAAGGGTATGTGTTACGGATAGGGTTAGGGTTAGAGTTAGAGTTAGTGTTAGCGTTAGTGTTAGGGTAAGGTTAAGGGTAAGGGTTAGGTTTAGGGTTAGGGTTAAGGTTAGGGTAAGTGTTAGGGTTGGATTAGGGTTAGGTTTAGGGTAAGGGTTAGGGTTAGGTTTAGGTTTAGGGTAAGGTTTAGGGTTAGGGTTAAGATTAGGGTTAGGGTAAGGGTAAGCGTTAGGGTTAGGGTTAGGCTTAGGGTTAGGATAAGGGTAAGGTTTAGGGTTAGGGTTAGGGTTACGTTAAGGGTTAGGTTTAGGGTTAGGGTTAGGGTAGGGGTTAGGGTAAGGGTAATTGTTAGGTTAAGGGTTAGGGTTAGTGTTAGGTTTAGGGTTAGGGTATGGGTTAGGGTTAGGGTTAGGGTTAGGGTTAAGGAAAGGGTTAGGGTTAGGGTAAGGGTAAGGGTTAGGGTTAGAATTAGTGTTAGGTGTTAGGGTAAGGGTTAGGGTTGGGTTTAGGTAAACGGTTAAGGTTAGGGTAAGAGTTAGGGTTAGGGTTAGGGTTCGGTTTAGTGTTAGGGTTAGGTTTAGGGTTAAGGTTAGGGTTAGTGTTAGGGTTAGGTTTATTGTTAGGTTTAGGGTTAAGTTAGGGTAATGATAAGGGTTAGAGTTAAGGTTAGGGTTAGGGTTAGGGAAAGGGTAAGGGTTAGGGTTAGGGTTAGGGCTAGCATTAAGCTTTGGGTTAGGGTAGGGGTAAGGGTTAGGTTTAGGGTTAGGGTTACGGTTAGGGTTAGGGGTTAGGGTTAGGGTTAGGTTTACTGTTAGTGTTAGGGTAAGGATAAGAGTTAGGGTTAGGGATAGGGTTAGGGTTAGGGTTCGGGTTAGGTTTAGGGTTAGGTTTAGCGTCAGGGTAAGGGTTAGGATTAGGGTTAGGGTTAAGGTTAGGGTTAGGGTTAGGGTTAAGGTTAGTGTTAATGTTAGGTTTAGGGTTAGGGTTAGGGTAAGGGTAAGGATTACGGTTAAGGTTAGGGTTAGGGTTAAGGTAAGGGTAAGGTTTATGTTTATGGTTAGGGTTAGGGTAAGGTTAAGGGTTAGGTTTAGGGTTAGGGTTAGGTTTAGGGTTAGGGTAAGCATAAGGATTAGGCTTAGGGTTTTGGTTAGGGTTAGGGTTAGGGTTAAGGTAGGGTTAGGGTGAGGGTAAGGGTAAGGTTTACGGTTAGGCTTAGGGTTAGGGTTAGCGTAAGGGTAAGAGTAAGGGTTAGGGTTAGGGTTAGGGTAATGGTTAGGGTTAAGGTTATGGTTAGGTTTAGGGTTAGGTTTAGGGTTAAGGTTAGGGTTAGTGTTGGGGTAAGGGTAAGGGTTAGGGTTAGGACGAGGGTTAGGTTTAGGGTAAGGGTTAGGGTTAGGGTTAGGGTTAGGTTTAGGGTTTGGGTTAAGGTAAGGGTTAGGTTTAGGGTAAGGGTAAGGTTTAGGGTTATGTTTAGGTTAAGGGTTAGGTTTACGGTTAGAGTTAGGTTTAGGTTTAGTGTTATGGTTAGGGTTAGGGTTAGGGTTTGGGTTAGGGTTAGGATATGTGTTAGGGTTAGGGTTAGGGTTAAGATTAGGGTTAGTGTTAGTGTTAGGGATGTGGTAAGGGTTAGGCTTAGGATTAGGGTGAGAGTTAGGTTTAGGGTTAGGGTAAGGGTAAGTGTTAGGATTAGGGTTAGGGTTAGGGTTAGGTTAAGGGTTCGGGTTAGGGTTTAGGGTTAGTGTTATAGTTAGGGTAAGGGTTACGGTTAATGTTAGGGTTAGGGTTATGGTAAGGGTTAGGGGTAGAGTTAGGGTTATGGTTAGGTTTAGGTGTAGTTTTTGGGTAAGTGTAAGGGTTAGGGTTAGGGTTAGGCTTAGGGTTAGGGTAAGGGTAAGGTTTAGGGTTAGTGTTAGGGTTACGGTAAGGGTTAGGGTTAGGGTAGGGGTTAGGGTAAGGGTAATTGTTAGATTAAGGGTTGGGGTTAGTGTTAGGTTTAGGGTTAGGGTATGGGTAAGGGTTAGGGTTAGGGTTAGGGTTAGGGAAAGGGTTAGGGTTAGGGTAAGGGTAAGGGTAAGGATTACGGTTAAGTTTAGGATTAGGGTTAGGGTAGGGGTTAGGGTAAGGGTAATTGTTAGATTAAGGGTTGGGGTTAGTGTTAGGTTTAGGGTTAGGGTATGGGTAAGGGTTAGGGTTAGGGTTAGGGTTAGGGAAAGGGTTAGGGTTAGGGTAAGGGTAAGGGTTAGGGTTAGGATTAGGGTTAGGTGCTAGGGTAAGAGTTAGGGTTGGGTTTATGTATACGGTTAAGGTTAGGGTAAGAGTTAGGGTTAGGGTTAGGGTTCGGTTTAGGGTTAGGGTTAGGGTAAGTGTAATGGTTGGGGTTATGGTTAGGGTTAGGTTTAGGGTTAAGGTTAGGGTTAGGGTTAGGGTTAGGTTTATTGTTAGGTTTAGGGTAAAGGTAAGGGTTAGAGTTAGGGTTAGGGTTAGGTTTAGGGTTAGTGTTAGGGTCACGGTTAGGGTAAGGGTAAGGTTTAGGGTTAGGTTTAGCGTTAGGTTTACGATTAGGTTTAGGGTTACTGTTAGGGTTAGGGTTAGGGTTAGGGTTAGGGTATGTGTTGGGGTTAGGGTTAGCGTTACGGTAAGGGTTAGGGTTAGGGTTAACTAAAGGTAACGGTTAGAGTTTTGGTTAGGGTTAGGTTTAGTGTAAGGGTTAGGGTTAGGGTTAGGGTTAGGGTTAGGTTTAGCGTAATGTTTAGGGTTAGGTTTAGGATAAGGGTAAGTTTTAGGGTTAGTGTTAGGTCAGTGTTACGGTTAGGTTCAGGGTTAGGGTTAAGGTTAGGGTTAGTGTAAGGGTTAGGGTTTGGTTTAGGGTTAGGGTAAGGGTAAGGGTTAGCGTTAGGTTTAGGGTTAGGGTAAGTGTTAAGTTTAGGGTTAGGGTTAGGGTAAGGGTTAGCGTTAGGTTTAGGATTAGGGTTAGGGTTAGGGTTAGGTTTAGGTTTAGGGTTAGCTTTAGGGTTAGGGTAAGGACAAGGGTTAGGGTTAAGGTTACGGTTAGGGTTAGGTTTAGTGTTAGGGTTAGGGTTAGGGTTAGGTTAATGGAAAGGGTCAGGGTTAGGGTTAGGGTTAGGGTTAGGTTTGGGGTTGGGGTAAAGTTAGGGTTAGGGTTAGGGTAAGGGTAAGGGTTAGGGTTAGTGTAAATGTTAGTGTTACGGTTAAGGTTAGGGTTAGGGTAAGGGTTAGGGTTAGGGTTAGGGTAAGGGTAAAGGTAAGGATTAGGGTTAGGGATAGGGTTAGGGTTAGGTTTAGGGTTAGGGTTAGGGTAAGGGTAAGGGTTAGGGTTAGGGTTAGGTTAACGGTTCGGGTTAGGGTTTAGGGTTAGTGTTATGGTTAGGGTAAGGGTCAGGGTTATTGTTAGGGTTAGGTTTAGGGTAAGGGTAAGGGTAAGGGTATGTGTTAGGTTTAGTGTTAGGGTTAGAGTAACGGTAAGGGTTAGCATTAGGGTTAGGGTTAGGTTTAGGGTTGGGTTAAGCTTAGGGTTAGGGTTAGGGTTAGGGTAAGGGTATGTGTTAGGGTTAGGGTTAGGGTTAAGATTAGGGTTAGGGTTAGTGTTATGGTTATGGTATGTGTTAGGGGTACGGTTAGGGTAAGGGTGAGGGTTAGGGTTAGGGTTAGGGTTAAGTTTAGGGTTAGGGTTATTTTTAGGGTTAGGGTTAGGGTAAGGGTAAGTGTTATGGTTAGGATTAGTGTAAGGGTTAGGGTAAGGGTTAGGGTTAAGGTTATGGTTAGGGTTAGGTTTAGGGTAAGGGTTAGTGTTAGGTTTAGGGTTAGGGTTAGGGTAAGGGTAAGGGTTAGGGATAGGGTTAGGTTTAGGGTTAAGTTTAGGGTTAGGGTTAATGTTAGGGTTAGATTTAGGGTTACGGTTAGGGTAAGGGTTAGGGTTAGGGTTAGGGTAAGGGTTAGAGTTATGGTTCGGTATAGCGTTAGAGTTAGGCTTAGGGTAAGGGTAAGGGTTAGGTTTAGCGTTAGTGTTAGGGTTAGGTTAAGGTTTAGGGTTAGGGTTTAGGGTTAGGGTTAGGGTCAGGATAAGTGTTAGGGGTAGGGTAAGGGTAAGTGTTAGGGTGGTTAGGGTTAGCGTTAGTGTTATGGTTAGGGTTAATGTAAGGGTAAGTGTTAGGGTTAGGGTAAGGGTAAGGGTTATAGTTAGGGTTAGGGTTAGTGTTAGGTTTAGCGATAGGGTAAGGCAAAGGATTAGGGTTAGGGTTAGGGTTAAGGTAAGAGTAAGGGTTAGGGTTAGGGTTAGGGTTAGGTTTAGGGTAAGGGTTAGGGTTAGGGTGAGGGTATGGGTAAGGTTTAGGTTAGGGTTAGGGTTAGGGTTAGGGTAAGGGTAAGGGTATGGGTAAGGTTTAGGTTAGGGTTAGGGTTAGGGTTAGGGTAAGGGTAAGGGTTAGGGTTAGGGTTATGGTTAAGGTTAGGGTTAGGTTTAGCGTTAGGTTACGGGCAAGGGTTAGGGTTAGGGTTAGGCTTAGGGTAAGGTTTAGGGTTAGGGTTAGAGCTAGGGTAGGGATTAGAGTAAGTGTTAGGGTGAGAGTTAGTGTTAGGATAAGGGTAAAGGTTAGGGTTAGGTTTAGGATAAGGGGTTAGCGGTTAGGGTTAGGGTTAGCAGTTAGGGTTAGTGTTAGGGTTAAGGTAAGGGTTAGGGTTAGGGGTTAGGGTTAGTGTTAGGATTAGGTTAAGCGTTAGGGTTAGGGTTAGAATAAGGGTTAGGGTTAGGGTTAGAGTTAGGGTAAGGGTAAGTGTAAGGTTAGTGTCAGTGTAAGGGTTAGGTTAATGGTTATGGTTATGGTTAGGGTTAGGCTTAGGATAAGGCTTAGGGTTAGGGTTAGGTTAAGGGTTAGGGTTAAGGTTAGGGTTAGGGTTAGGAAAAGTGTTAGGCTTAGGGTCAGTGTTAGGGTTAGGGTTAGGGTAAGTTTTAGGGTTAGGGTTAGGGTTAGGGTAAGGGTAAGGGTTAGGGTCAGGGTCAGGGAAAGGCTTAGGGTTAGGGTTAGGTAAAGGGTTAGGGTTAAGGTTAGGGTTAGGGTTAGGAAAAGTGTTAGGATTAGGGTCAGTGTTAGTATTAGGGTTAGGGTAAGTGTTAGGGTTAAGGTTAGGGTTGGGGTGACGGTTAGGGTTAGGGTTTGGGTTAGGGTTAGGTGTTAGGGATAGGTTAGGGTTAGGGTTAGTGTAAGGTTAAGGGTTAGTGTTAGGGTAAGGGTATAGGTTAGGGTTAGGGTTAGGGTTAGGGAAAGGGTAAGGGTTAGGTTTAGGATTAGGGTTACGGTGAGGATTAGGGTTAGGGTTAGGGTTCGGGTAAGGGTTAGCCTTAGGGTTAGGGTAAGGTTGAGGGTAAGGGTTAGGGTTAGGGTTAGGTTTAGGGTTAGGGTGAGTGTAGGGTAAGGGTTAGGGTTAGGGATAGGGTTAGGGTTAGGGTTAACCTTAGCGTTAGGGTTAGGGTTAGGATAAGGTTTAGGGTTAGGGTTAGGGTAAGGGTATAGGTTAGTGTTAGGGTAAGGTTGAGGGTTAGGGTTAGGGTTAGGATTAGGGTTAGGTTTAGGCTTAGGGTTAGGGTTAGAGTAAGGGTTAGGGTTTTGGTTAGGGTTAAGTTTAGGGTTATGGTTAGGGTTTGGGTAAGAGTAAGGGTTAGGTTTAGGGGTTAGGTAAGGGGCAGGGTTAGGTTAGGTTTAGGGTTAGCGTTATGGTTAGGGTTAGGTTTGGGGTTGTGGTTAAGTTTAGGTTTAGGGTTAGGGTAAGGGTTAGGGTTAGGGTAAGTGTTAGTGTTAGTGTTAGTGTTAGGGTTAGGGTTAGCGTATGCGTTAGGGTTAGGGTTAGGGTTAGGGTAAGGGTTAGGGTTAGGTTTAGGGTTAGAGTAAGAGTATGTGTTAGCGTTAGGATTTGGGTTAGGGTAGGGTTAGCGTTAGGGTAAGGGTAAGGGTTAGGGTTAGGGTTAAGCTAACGGTAAGGGTTAGGGTTATGGTTAGGTTTAGGTTTACGGTAAGGGTTAGGGTTAGGTTTAGGGTAAGGGTAAGGTTTACGATTAGGGTTAGGGTTAGGTTTAGGGTAAGGGTTAGGGTTAAGTTTAGGGTTAGGGGTAGGGTAAGGGTAAGGGTAAGTGTATGTGTTAGGGTTAGTGTTAGGGTTATGGTTAGGTTAGGGTTACGGTTAGGGTTAAGGTAAGGGTAAGCTGTAGGGTTAGGGTTAGGGTTTGGTTTAGGGTAAGGGTTAGGGTTAGGTTTATGATAAGGGTAAGGTTTAGGTTTAGGGTTAGGGTTAGGGTTAGGGTTAGGGTAAGGGTAAAGGTTAGGATTAGGGTTAGGGTTAGGTTTAGGGTTAGGGTAAAGTTAGGGTTAGGGTTAGGGTTAGGGTCGGGTGTAGGGTAAGGGTAAGGGTAAGGGTTAGGGTTAAATTTAGGGTTAAGGTTAGGGTTAGGTTTAGGGTTAGGGTTAGCGGTTAGATTTAGTGTTAGGTTTACAATAAGAGTTAGGGTTAGAGATTAGGGTTAGAGTTAGGATTAGGTTAAGGGTTAGGGTTAGGGTTAGGATAAGGGTTAGGGTTAGGGTTAGAGTTAGGGTAAGGGTAAGTTTTAGGGTTAGGGTTAGGTTTATGGTTAGGTTTAGGGTAAGGGTTAGGGTTAGGGTTAGGGTTAGGTTTACTGTTGGGGTTAAGATAGGGTTAGGGTTAGGGTAAGGGTAATGGTTAGGTTTAGGGTTAGGGTTAGGGTAAGTGTTAAGGTTAGGGGTTAGGGTTAGTGTTAGTGTTAGGTTAAGGGTTAAAGTTAGGATTAGGGTTAGGGTAAGGGTTAGGGTTAGGTTTAGAATTAGGGTAGGGATTAGTGTAAGGGTAAGTGTTAGGGTTAGTGTTAGGGTTAGGTTAAGGGTTAGGGTTAGGGTTAGGGTTAGTGTTAGGATAAGAGTTAGGGTTAGGGTTAGGGTAAGGTTTAGGGTTAGGGTTAGGGTTAGGGTACGAGTTAGGGTTAGGGTTAGGTTTAGTGTTGTGGTTAAGTTTAGGGTTAGGGTAAGGGTTAGGGTTAAGGTTAGGTTTAGTTTTGGGTTTAGGGTTTGTGTTAGGGTTAGAGTAATGGTAAGGGTTAGGATTAGGATTGGAGTTACGGTTAGGTTAAGGGTTAGGGTGAGGGTTAGGGTTACGGTTAGGTTTTGGGTTACGGTTAGGGTAAGGGTAAGGGTTAGGGTTATGGTTAGGTTTTGTGTTGTGGTTAAGGTTAGGGTTAGGGTAAGGGTTAGTGTTAGGTTTAGGGTAAGGATAAGGTTTAGGTGTAGGGTTATGGTTAGGGTTAGTTTTGGGTTAAGGGTAATTGTAAGGGTTATGGTTAGGTTTAGGGTTAGGTTTAGGGTTATGGTAATCGTAAGTGTTAGGTTTAGGGTAAGAGTTAGGGTTAGGGTTAGGGTTAGGGTAGGGGTTAGGGTAAGGGTAAGTGTTAGGGTTAGGGTTAGGGTTAGGGTAAGGGTTAGGGTTAGGGTTAGGGGTAAGGGTAGGGTCAGGGTTAGGTTAGGGTTAGGGTTAGGGTTATGGGTAGGGTTAGGTTTGGGGTTGGGGTTAAGTTTAGGGTTAGGGTTAGGGTAAAGGTTAGGGTTAGGGTAAGGGTAAGTGTTACGGTTAGGGTTAGGGTTACGGTTAAATTTAGGGGTTAGTGTTAGGTTTAGGTTTATGCTTAGGGTAAGGATAAGGATAAGGGGTAAGTTTAGGGTTAGGGTTAGGATTAGGGTTAAGATTAGGTTTAGGGTGAGGGTAAGGGTAAGGGTTAGGGTTAGGTCTAGGGTTAGGGTTAGGGTAAGGGTAAGGGTTAGGTTTAGGTTTAGGATTAGGTTTAGGGTAAGTTTTAGGGTTTTGGTTAGTGTTAGGGTTAGGTTTAGGTTTAGGATAAGGTTAGGGTAAGGATAAGGGTTAGGTTTAAGTTTACAGTTAGGGTTAGGTTTAGGGTTATGGTTAGGGTTAGGGTAAGAGTATGGGTTAGGTTTAGCGTAAGGTAAGGTAAGGTAAGGGTATGTGTTAGGGTTAGTGTTAGGGTTAGGGTTAGGTTAGGGTTAGCGTTAGGGTAAGGGTTAGGGTTAGGGTTAGAGTAAGGGTAAGGGTAAGGGTTAGGGTTAGGGTTAGGGTTAGGGTTAGGTTAAGAGTATGTGTGAGCATTAGGGTTTGGGTTAGGTTTAGGGTTAGCGTTAGGGTAAGGGTAAGGGTTAGGGTTAAGCTAACGGTAAGGGTTAGGGTTAGGTTTAGGTTAAGGGTTAGGGTTAGGTTTAGGGTAAGGGTAAGGTTTACGGTTATGGTTAGGGTTAGTGTTAGGGTTAGGGTTAGGGTTAAGTTTAGGGTTAGGGTTAGGGTAAGGTAAGGGTAAGGTATGTGTTAGGGTTAGTGTTAGGTTTAGGGTTAGGGTTAGGGTTAGCGTAAGGGTAAGGGTAATGGTTAGCGTTAGGGTTAGGGTTAGGGTTAAGGTAAGGGTTAGGGTAAGGGTTAGGGTTTGGTTTAGGGTAAGGGTAAGGTTTAGGATTAGGGTTAGGTTTAGGGTTAGGGTAAGGGTAAGGGTTAGGGTTAGATTTAGGGTAAGGTTTAGTGTTAGGGTTAGGGTTAGGCTAGGGGTGAGGGTGAGGGTAAGTGTTAATGTTAGGGTTAGAATAAGGGTAAGGTTTAGGGTTAGGGTTAGGGTTAGGGTTAGGGTAAGGGTAAGGGATAGGGTCAGGGTTAGGGTTAGTGTTAGGTTTATGGTTAGGGTTAGGGTAAGGGCAATTGTTAGGGTTAGGGTTAGGGTTAAGTTTAGGATTAGGGTTAGGGTTACGGTTAGGTTTAGGGTTAGGGTTAGGGTAAGGATAAGGGTTAGGGTTAAGGTTAGGGTTAGGGTTAGGGTTAGGATAGGGTAAGGGTTGCGGTTAGGGTAAGGGTTCGGGTTAGGTTTAGGGTAAAGTGTATGGTTAGGGTTAGTTTTAGGTTTAGGGTTAGGATTAGGGTAAGGGTAAGAGTTAGGGTTAGGATTAGGGTGAGGTTTAGGGTAAGGGTTATTGTTAGGATTAGGCTTAGGGTAAGGGTAATGGTTAGGGTTAGGGTTAGGGTTAGGGTTAGGAGTTAGGGTTAGGGTTAGGGTTAGATTTAGGTTTAGGGTTAGGGTTAGTGTTAGGTTTAGGGTTAGGTGTAGGGTAAGGGTAAGTGTTAGGGATAGGGTTTGGTTTAGGTTTTAAGTTTAGGGTTAGGGTTAATGTTAGGGTTAGGTTTATGGTTAGGGTTAGGGTAAGGGTAAGGATTAGGGTTAGGGTTAGGTTTAGCGTTAGGGTTAAGGTTAGGGTTAGGGTTATTGTAAGTGTTAGGGTTAGGGTTCGGGTTAGGGTTAGAGTTAGGCTTAGGGTAAGGGTAAGGGTTAGGGTTAGGGTTAGGGTTAGGGTTAGGTTAAGGGTTAGGGTTAGGGTTTAGGGTTAGGGTTAGGGTTAGGGTTAGGAAAAGTGTTAGGGTTAGGGTAAGGGTAAGTGTTAGGGTTAGGGTTAGCGTTAGGGTTATGGTTATGGTTAGGGTAAGGGTAAGGGATAGGGTTAGGGTTAGGGTTAGGTTTAGGGTTGGGGTTAAGTTTAGGGTTACGGTTAGGGTAAGGGTAAGGTTTATTGTTAGGGTTAGGTTTAGGGTTAGGGTTAACGTAAGAGTAAAGGTTTGGGTTAGGGTTAGGGTATGGGTAAGGTTTAGGGTTAGGGTTAGGGTTACGGTAAGGGTAAGGGTTAGGTATAGGGTTAGGGTTAAGTTTAGGGTTAGGTTTAGGGTTAGGGTACGGGTAAGGGTTAGGGTTACGGTTAGGCTTAGGGTAAGGTTTAGGGTTAGGGTTAGGGCTAGGGTAGGGATTAGAGTAAGTGTTAGGGTTAGGATTAGGGTTAGGATAAGGGTAAGGGTAAGGGTTAGGGTTAGGATAAGGGGTTAGGGTTAGGGTTATGGTTAGGGTTAGCGGGTAGCGTTAGTGTTAGGGTTAGAATAAGGGTTAGTGTTAGGGGTTACGGTTAGTGTTAGGATTAGGTTAAGGGTTAGGGTTAGGGTTAGGGTAAGGGTATGTGTTAGGGTTAAGATTAGGGTTAGGGTTAGTGTTAGGGTTATGGTAAGGGTTATGGGTAGGCTTAGGGTAAGGGTGAGGATTAGAGTTAGGGTTAGGATTAGAGTTAGGTTTAGGGTTAGGGTAAGGGTAAGGCTTAGGATTAGGGTTAGGGTTAGGTTTAGGGTAAGGGTAAGGGTTAGGGTCAAGGTCAGGGAAAGGGTTAGGGTTACGGTTAGGTTTAGGGTTAGGGTTAGGTGAGGGTTAGGGTAAGGGTTAGGGTTTGGGTTAGGGTTAGGTGTTAGGGATACGGTTAGGGTTAGGGTTAGGGTAAGGTTAAGGGTTAGGGTTAGGGTTATGGTTAGGTTTAGGGTTAGGGTGAGTGTAGGGTAAGGGTTAGGTTTAGGGTTAGGGTTAGGGTTAACCATAGGGTTAGGGTTAGGGTTGGGTAAGGGTTAGGGTTTTGGTTGGGTTTAGGGTTAGGGATAAGGTTAGGGTAAGGATAAGGTTTAGGTTTAATATTACGGTTAGGGTTAGGTTTAGGGTTAGGTTTAGCGTTAGGGTAAGGGTAAGGGTTAGGTTTAGGATTAGGGTTAGGGTTAGGGTAAGGGTTTGGGTTAGGGTTAGGGTTAGGGTTAGGGTTAAAGTAAGGGTCAGGGTTAGGTTAGGGTTAGGGTTAGGGTTAGGGTTAGGTTTGGGGTTGGGGTTAAGTTTAGGGTTAGGTTTAGGGTTAGGGTAAGGGTTAGGGTTAGGGTTAGGGTAAGTGTTAGTGTTAGGGTTAGGGTTAGGGTTAGGTTTAGGGTTAGGTATAGGGTTAGGGTTAGGGTTAGGGTTAGGGTTAGGGTTAGGGTTAAAGTAAGGGTCAGGGTTAGGTAAGGTTAGAGTTATGGTTAGGGTTACGGTTAGGTTTGGGGTTGGGGTTAAGTTTAGGGTTAGGATTAGGGTAAGTGTTAGGGTTAGGGTTAGGGTAAGTGTTAGTGTTAGGGTTAGGGTTAGGGTTAGGGTAAGGGTTAGGGTTAGGCTTACGGTAAGGGTAAGGGTAAGGGTTAGGGTTAGGTTTAGGGTTAGGGTTAGGGTAATGGTAAGGGTTAGGGTTAGGGTTAGGATTAGGTTTAGGGTTAGGTTAAGGGTAAGGGTTAGGGTTAGATTTAAGGTAAGAGTTAGGGTTAGGGTTAGGGTAGGGGTTAGGGTAAGGATAAGTGTTAATATTAGGGTTAGAATAAGGGTAAGGGTTAGGGTTAGGTTTAGGGTTAGTGTTAGGGTTAGGGTTAGGTTTAGGGTTAGGGTTAGGGTAAGGGTAAGGGATAGGGTTAGGTTAGGGTTAGTGTTAGGTTTAGGGTTAAGGTTAGGGTAAGGGCAATTGTTAGGGTTAGGGTTAGGGTTAAGGTTAGGGTTGGGGTTAGGGTTAGGGTTAGGGTTAGGTTTAGGGTTAGGGTTAGGGTAAGGGTCAGGGTTAGGTTTAGGGTTAGGGTGAAGGTTAGGTTTAGGGTTAGGGTTAGGGTAGGGTAAGGGTTAGGGTTAGGGTAAGGGTTAAGGTTAGGGTTAGGGTTAAGTTTAGGGTTAGAGTTAGTTTTAGGGTTAGGATAGGGTTAGGGTAAGGGTAAGAGTTAGGGTTAGGATTAGGGTGAGGGTTAGGGTAAGGGTTAGGGTTAGGGTTAGGGTTAGGCTTAGGGTAAGGACAAGGGTTAGGGTTAGGGTTAGGGTTAGGGTTACAGGTTAGGGTTAGGGTTAGGTTTAGGTTTAGGGTAAAGGTAAGGGTTAGGGTTAGTGTTAGGTTTAGGGTTAGGGTTAGGGTAAGGGTAAGGGTTAGGGATAGGGTTAGTTTTAGGGTTAAGTTTAGGGTTAGGGTTAATGTTATGGTTAGGTTTAGGGTTAGGTTTAGGGAAAGGGTAACTATTAGGGTTATGGTTAGGATTAGAGTTAGGGTTAAGGTTAGGGTTAGGGTTAGGTTTAGGGTAAGGGTAAGGGTTAGGTTTAGGGTTAGGGTTAGGATACGTCTTAGTGTTAGTGTAAGGGTAAGTGTTAGGGTTAGGGTTAGCGTTAGGGTTATGGTTAGGGTTAGGGTAAGGGTAAGGTTTATGGTTAGGTTAGGGTTAGGTTTAGGGTTGGGGTTAAGTTTAGGGTTACGGTTTTGGTAAGGGTAAGGGTTATTGTTAAGGTTAGGGTTAGGGTTAGGGTAAGGATTAGGGTTAGGGTTAGGGTATGTGTAAGGTTTAGGGTTAGGGTTAGGGTTAGGGTTAGGGTAAGGGTAAGGGTTAGGATTAGGGTTAGGGTTATGGTTAAGGTTAGGGTTAGGTTTAGGGTTAGGGTAAGGGTAAGTGTTAGGGTAAGTGTAAGGGTTAGTGTTAGGGTTAGCCTTAGGGTAAGGTTTAGGGTTAGGGTTAGGGCTAGGGTAGGGATTAGAGTAAGTGTTAGGGTTAGCGTTAGGGTTAGGTTAAGGGTAAGGGTTATGGTTAGGGTTAGGATAAGGGGTTAGAGTTAGAGTTAGGGTTAGCGTTAGCGGTTAGCGTTAGTGTTAGGGTTAGGATAAGGGTTAGGGTTAGGGGTTAGGGTTAGTGTTAGGATTAGGTTAAGGGTTAGGGTTAGGGTTAGGATAAGGGTTAGGGTTAGGGTTAGGGTTAGAGTTAGGTTTAGGTTAAGTTTTAGGGTTAGGGTTAGGGTTAGGGTTATTGTTAGTGTTAGGGTAAGTGTTAGGGTTAAGGTTAGGGTTAGGTTTAGGGTTGGGTTTAAGGTTAGGGTTAGGGTTAGGGTAAGAGTAAGGGTTAGGATTAGGGTTAGGGTTAGGGTAAGTGTTAGGGTTAAGGTTAGGATTAGGGTAAGGTTTAGGGTTAGGGTTAGGATTAGGGTAAGGGTTAGGGTTAGGGTTAGGGTAAGGATTAGGGTTAGGGTTAGGGTTAGGGTAAGGATTATTGTTAAGTTTAGGGTTAGGGTTAGTTTTAGGGTTAGGGTTAGGGTAAGGGGAAGGGTTAGGGTTAGGTTTAGGGTTAGGGTTATGGTAAGGGTTAGGGTTAGGGTTAGGGTAAGGGTTGTGGTTAAGATTAGGGTTAGGGTTAGGGTTTGGGTTAGGGTAAGGGTAAGGTTTAGGGTTAGGTTTAGGTTTAGGGTTAGGTTTAGTGTTGGGGTTAAGTTTCGGTTTAGGGTTAGGGTAAGGGTAAGGGTTAGGGTTAGGGTTAGGGGTAGGGTTAGGGTTAGGGTATGGTTAAGGGTTAGGGTTAGGGTTAAGGTTAGGGTTAGGGTTAGTGTTAGGGTTAGGGTTAGGGTTAGGGTTAAGGTGAGGTTTAGGGTTAGGGTTAGGGTAATTTTAAGGGTTAGAGTTAGGGTTAGGGTTAGGGTTAAGGTTAGGGTTAGGGTAAGGGTAAGGGGGAGGTTAGGGTTAAGGTTATGGTTAGGGTAAGGGTTAGGGTTAGAGTTAGGGTTAGGTTTAGGTTTAGGTTTAGGTTTAGGGTAAGGGTAAGGGTTAGGGTTAGGGATAGGGTTAGGTTAGGGTAAAGGTAAAGGTTCGGGTTAGTTTTAGGTTTAGAGTTAGGCTTAGGGTAAGGGAAAGGGTTAGGGATAGGGTTAGGGTTATGGTTAAGTTTAGGGTTAGGTTTAGGGTTAGGGTAAGGGTAAGAATTAGGGTTTGGATTAGGGTGAGGTTTAGGGTAAGTGTTAGTGTTAGGGTTAGGGTTAGTGGTAAGGTAAGGGTAAGGGTTAGGGTTAGGCGTAGGGGTAGGATTAGGGTAAGGGTTAGTGTTAGGTTTAGGGTAAGGGTAATGTTGAGGGTTCGGGTTAGGGTTAGGATTAGGGTTAGGGTAAGCGTAAAGGTTAGGGTTAGGGTTAGGGTTAGGTTTTGGGTTAGGGTAAGGGTAAGGGTTAGGATTAGTGTTAAGGTTAATGTTAAGGTTAGGGTTAGGGTTAGAGTTAGGGTTAAGGTTAGGGTTAGGGTTAGGGTTAGGTTTAGTGTTAGGGTTAGGGTAAGGGTAAGGGTTAGAGTTAGGGTTAGGGTTAAGGTTAAGGTTAAGGTTAGGGTTAGGAATAGGGTTAGGGTTAGGGTAAGGGTTAGGGTTAGGGTAAGGTTTAGGGTTAGGGTTAAGTTAGGGTTAGAGTTAGGTTTAGGGTTAGGGTAAGGTTTAGGGTTAGGGTTAGGGTTAGGGATAGGTTAAGGGTTAGGGTTAGGGGTTAGGGTTAGTGTTAGGGTTAGGGTAAGGGCTAGGGTTAGGGTTAGGTTTAGGGTAAGGATTAGGGTTAGGTTTAGGGTTAGGGTAAGGGTAAGGGTTAGCGATAGGGTTAGGGTTAGTTTTAGGATTAGGGTTAGTGTTAGGGTGAGGGTAAGGGTTAGGGTTAAGTTTAGGGTTAGGGTTAGTTTTAGGGATAGGATTAGGGTAAGGGGAAGGGTTAGGGTTAGGATTAGGGTTAGGTTTAGGGTAACGGTTAGGGTTAGGTTTAGGGTTAGGTTTTGTTTTAGGGTTAGGGTTAGGGTTAGGGTAAGGGTAAGGGTTAGGGTTAGGATTAGGGTTACGGTTAGGGTAAGGGTTATGGTTAGGGTTAAGGTTTCGGTTAGGGTAAGGGTAAGGTTTAGGGTTAGGTTTAGGGTTAGGGTTAAGTTCAGTGTTGTGGTTAGGGTTAGGGTTAGGGTTAGGTTTAGCGTTAGGGTTAGGTTAAGGGTAAGTGTTAGTGTTAGAGTTTGGGTTAGGGTTAGGGAAAGGGTAAGGGTTAGGGTTAACGTTAGGGTAAGATTAGGGTTAGTGTTAGGGCTAGGGTAAGGATTAGGTTTAGGGTTAGGGTTAGCATTAAGTTTAGTGTTAGGGTTAGTGTAAGGGTAAGGGTTAGGGTTAGGGTTAGGGTTAGTGGTTATGGTTAGGGTTAAGTTTAGGGTTAGGTTTAGGGTAAGGGTAAGGGTTAGGGTAAGGGTTAGGTTTAGGGTTAAGGTTAGGGTTAGGGTTAGGGTAAGGTTAAGGGGGAGGTTAGGGTTAGGTATATGGTTAGGGTAAGGGTTAGGGTTAGGGTTAGGTTTAGGTTTAGGTTTAGGGTTAGGGTTAGGGTAAGGGTAAGGATTATGGTTAGGGATAGGTTTAGGGTTAGGGTAGAGGTAAGGGTTAGGGTTAGTGTTAGGTTTAGGGTTAGGCTTAGGGTAAGGGTAAGGGTTAGGGATAGGGTTAGGGTTAGGGTTAAGTTTAGGATAAGGGTTAGGGTTAAGGTAAGGGTAAGAATTAGGGTTAGGATTAGGGTGAGTGTTAGGGTAAGTGTTAGGTTTAGGGTTAGGGTTAGTGTTAGTGTTAGGCTAATTTTAAGGCATAGGGTTAGGGTTAGTGTTAGGTGTTAGGGTTAGGGTTAGGTTAGGGTTAGGTTTAGGGTTCGGGTTAGGGTAAGGGTAAGGGTTAGGGTTAGGGTTAGGTTTAAGGTTAGGGTTAGGGTTAGGGTAAGGGTAAGGGGGAGGTTATGGTTACGGGTATGGTTAGGGTAAGGGTTAGGGTTAGGTTTAGGGTTAGGGTTAGGGTAAGGGTAAGGGTTAGGGATAGGGATAGGCTTAGGGTTATGGTAAAGGTAAGGGTTAGGGTTAGTGTTAGGTTTAGGGTTAGGCTTAGGGTAAGGGTTAGGGTTAGGGTTAGTGTTAGGATAAGTTTAAGGGTTATGAATACGGTTAGAGTTAGGTGTTAGGGTTAGGGTGAGTTTAGGGTTAGGTTTAGGGTTAGGGTAACAGTAAGGGTTAGGTTAGAGTTAGGGTTAGGGTTAAGGTTACGGTTAGGGTTAGGATTAGGGTTAGCTTTAGGTTTAGGGTTAGGATAAGAGTAAGGGTTAGGGTTAGGGTTAGGGTTACCATTAAGGTTAGGGTTAGGGTAATGGTAAGGGTTAGGGTTAGGGTTAGGGTTACGTTTAGGGTTAGGGGTTATGGTTAGGTTTAGGTTTAGGGTTAGGGTTAGGGTCAGGATAAGAGTTAGGGTTAGGGATAAGGTTAGGGTTCGGTTTAGGTTTAGGGTAAGGGTTAGTGTTAGGTTTAGGGTTAGGGTTAGGTTAAGGGTAAGGATTAGGATTAGGGTTAGGGTAAGCGTTAGGGTTAAGTTTAGGGTTAGGGTTAGGATTAGGGTAAGGGTAAGAGTTAGGTTTAGGATTAGGGTTAGGGTTAGGGTAAGGTTAGGGTTAGAGTTAGGGTTAGGGTTACGTTTAGGGTTAGGGTTAGGGTAAGGGTAAGGGTTAGGGTTAGGTTTGGGTTTAGGGTTGGGTTTAACGTTAGGGTTAGGGTTAAGCTTAGGGTAAGGGTAAGAGTTAGGGTTAGGGTTAGGGTTAGGTTAAGGGTTAGGGTAGGGTTAGAGTTAGGGTTAGGTATAGGGTTGCGTTTATGGTTAGGGTTAGGTTTAGGGTAAGTGTATATGTTAGGGTTAGTGTTAGGCTTAGGGTTAGGGTTATGGTTAGGGTTAAGGTAAGGGTAAGGGTTAGGGTTAGGGTTAGGGGTAGGTTTAGGGTAAGGGTTAGGTTTAGGTTTAGTGTAAGGTTGAGGGTTCGGGTTAGGGTTAGGGTTAGGGTTAAGGTAAGGGTAAAGGTTAGGGATAGGGTTAGGGATTGGTTTAGGGTTAGGATAAGGGTAAGGGTTAGGATTAGGGTTAAGTTTAAGGTTAAGGCTAGGGTTAGGGTTAGAGTTAGGTTTAAGTTTAGGGTTAGGGTTAGGGTAAGGGTTAGGGTAAGGGTAAGGGTAAGGGTTAGGGTTAGGGTTCGGGTTAAGGTTAAAGTTAGGGTTAGGGGTAGGGTTAGTGTTAGGGTAAGGGTTAGGGTTAGGGGAAGGTTTAGGGTTAGGGTTAAGTTTAGGGTTAGAGTTAGGTTTAGGGTTAGGGTAAGGGTAAGTGTTAGGATTAGGGTTAGGGTTAGGGATAGAGTTAGGTTTAGGGTTAATGTAAGGAATAGGGTTATGGTTAGGGTTAGGGTAAGGATTATTGTTAAGTTTTGGGTTAGGGTTAGTTTTATTGTTAGGGTTAGGGTAAGGGGAAGGGTTAGGGTTAGGATTAGGGTTAGGTTTACGGTAATGGTTAGGGTTAGGGTTAGGGTTAGGGTAAGGGTTGTGGTTAAGTTTAGGGTTAGGGTTAGGGTTTGGGTTAGGGTAAGGGTAAGGTTTAGGGTTAGGTTTAGGTTTAGGGTTAGGTTTAGTGTTGGGGTTAAGGTTAGGTTTGGGGTTAGAGTAAGGGTAAGGGTTAGGGTTAGGGTTAGGGTTAGGGTTAGGTTTAGGGTTAGGGTTAGGGTAAGGGTAAGGGTAAGGGTTAGCGTTAGTGTTAAGGTTAACTTTAGGGTTAGGGTTAGGGTTAGGGTAAGGGCTAGGGTTAGGTTAAGGGTTAGGGTTAGTTTTAGGTTTAGGGTTAGGGTTAGGGTGAGGGTAAGAGTAAGGGTTAGGGTTATGGTTAGGGTTAAGGTTAAGGTTAGGGTTAGGATTATGGTTAGGATTAGGATTAGGGTTAGGTTAAGGGTTTGGTTTAGGGGTTAGGGTGAGGGTTAGGGTTAGGGTTAGGGTTAGGGTAAGGATTAGGGTTAGGGTTAGGGTTAGGGTGAGGGTTAGGTTTAGGGTTAGGGTTAGTTTTAGTGTTAAGGTTAGGGTTAGTGTGAGGGTAAGGGTTAGGGATAAGTTTAGGGTTAGGGTTACTTTTAGGGTTAGGGTTAGGGTTGGGGATAGGTTTAGGGTTAGGGTTAGGGTAAGGGTAAGGATTAAGGTTAGGGATAGGGTGAGCGTTAGGTTTAAGTTTAGCTTTAGGGTTAGCTTTAGGGTAAGGGTTAGGGTTAGGGTTAGGGTAAGGGTTAGATTTAGGTTTCGGGTTAGGGTTAGAGTTAGGCTTAGGGTCAGGGTAAGGGTTAGGGTTAGGGTTAGGTTTAGGGTTAGGTTAAGGGTTAGGGTTAGGGTTTAGTGTTAGGGTTAGGGATAGGTTTAGGATAAGGATTAGGGTTAGGGTAAAGGTAAGTGTTAAGGTTAGGGTTACCGTTAGGATTATGGTTAGGTTTAGGATAAGGGTAAGGTTTAAGGTTAGGGTTAGCTTTAGGGTAAGGGTAAGTGTTAGGGTTAAGGTTAGGGTTATGGTCAAGATTAGGGTTAGGTTTAAGGTTAAGATACGGTTAAGGGTTAAGGTTAGGGGTTAGGGTTAAGTTTACGGTTAGGGTTAGGATTAGGGTTAGCTTTAGGTTTCAGGTTAGGATAAGGGTAAGGGTTAGGGTTAGGGTTAGGGTTAGCATTAAGGTTATGGTTAGGGTAATGCTAAGGGTTAGGGTTAGGGTTAGGGTTACGGTTAGGGTTAGGGGTCATGGTTAGGTTTAGGTTTTGGGTTAGGTTTAGGGTCAGGATAAGAGTTAGGGTTAGGGATAAGGTTAGGGTTCGGTTTAGGTTTAGGGTTAGGGTTAGTGTTAGGTTTAGGGTTAGGGTTAGGGTAAGGGTAAGGATTAGGGTTAGGTTTAGGGTAAGAGTTAGGGTTAAGTTTAGGGTTAGGGTTAGGGTTAGGGTAACGGTTAGGGTTAGGGTTAGGGTAAGGTTTAGGGTTAGGGTTCGGGTGAGGGTTAGAGTTATGCTTAGGGTAAGGGTAAGGGTTAGGGTTAGGTTTAGGGTTAGGTTAAGGGTTAGGGTTAGGGTTTAGGGTTAGGGTTAGGGTTAGGGTTAGGATAAGGGTTAGGCTTAGGGTAAGGGTAAGTGTTAGGGTTAGGATTAGCGTTAGGGTTATGGTTAGGGTTAGGGTAAGTGTAGGGGTTAGGGTTAGGGTTAGGGTTAGGTTTAGGATTGAGTTAAGGTTAGGGTTACGATTAGGGCAAGGGTAAGGGTTATTGTATGTGTTAGGGTTAGGGTTAGGGTTAGCGATAGGGTAAGGGAAAGAGTTAGTGTTTGGTTAGGTTGAGGTTAATTGTTAGCGTTAGGGTTAGGGTAAGATAAGGGTTAGGGTTAGGGTTAGGGTTAGTGTTAGGGTAAGGGTAAGTTTTAGGGGTAGGGTTAGGTTTAGGGTTAGCGTTAGGGTAAGGGTTAGGGTTAGGTTTAGAGTTGGGGTTAAGGTTAGGTTTAGGGCTAGGGTAAGGGTAAGGGTTAGGGTTAGGGTTAGGGTAAGTGTTAGGTGTTAGGGTTAGGGTTATGGTTAGGGTTAGGGGTTAGGGTTAGTGTTAGGGTTAGGGTAAGGGTTAGGGTTAGGGGTTTGGGTTAGTGTTAGGATTAGTTTAAGGGTTAGGGTTAGGGTTAGGATAAGGGTTATGTTAGGGTTACGGTTAGGGTTAGATGTTATGGTTAGGGTTAGGTTTAGGGTTAGGGTTAGGGTCAGGATAAGAGTTAGGATTAGGGATAAGGTTAGGGTTCAGTTTAGGTTTAGGGTTAGAGTTAGGGTAAGAGCTAGGGTTAAGGTTAGGGCTAGGGTCAGGTTTAGGGTTAGGTTAAGATTAGGGTAAGGGTAATGGTTAGGGTTAGGATTAGGGTTAGGGTTAGGGTAAGGCTTAGGGTTAGGGTTAGGGTTAGGGTTAGGGTAAGGGTCAGGGTTAGGGTTAGGGATAGGGTTAGGTTTAGGGTTAGGTTTAGGGTTAGGGTTAGCGTAATGGTAAGGGTTAGGGTAAGGGTTAGGTTTAGGGTTAAGGTTAGGGTTAGGGTTAGGGTAAGGTTAAGCGGGAGGTTAGGGTTAGGTTTATTTTTAGGGTAAGGGTTAGGGTTCGGGTTAGGTTTAGGGTTAGGGTTAGTGTTAGGTTAAGGGTAAGGGTTAGGGTTAGGGATAGGCTTGGGGTTAGGTTAAAGGTAAGGGTTAGGGTTAGTGTTAGGTTTAGGGTTAGGCTTAGGGTAAGGGTTAGGGTTAGTGTTAGGGTAAGTTTAAGGGTTAGGAATACGGTTAGGGTTAGGTGTTAGGTTTAGGGTTAGATTAGGGTTATGTTTAGGGTTAGGGTAAGAGTAAGGGTTAGTTTAGGGTTAGGGTTAGGGTTAAGGTTACGGTTAGGGTTAGGGCTAGGTTTTAGGTTTAGGGTTAGGATAAGGGTAAGGGTTAGGGTTAGGTTTAGGGTTAGCATTAAGTTTAGGGTTATTGTAATGGTAAGGGTTAGGGTTAGGGTTAGGGTTACGGTTAGGGTTAGGGGTTATGCTTAGGTTTAGGTTTAGGATTAGGGTTAGGGTCAGGATAAGAGATAGGGTTAGGGATAAGGTTAGGGTTCGGTTTAGCTTTAGGGTTACGGTTAGTGTTAGGTTTAGGGTTAGGGTTAGGGTAAGGGTAAGGATTAGGGTTAGGGTTAGGGTAAGCATTAGGGTTAAGTTTAGGGTTAGGGTTAGGGATAGGGTAAGGTTTAGGGTTAGGTTTCGGGTGAGGGTTAGAGTTATGCTTAGGGTAAGGGTAAGGGTTAGGGTTAGAGTTAGGGTTAGGTTAAGGGTTAGGGTTAGGGTTTATGGTTAGGGTTAGGGTTAGGGTTAGGATAAGGGTTAGAGTTAGGGTAAGGGTAAGTGTTAGGGTTAGGATTAGCGTTAGGGTTATGGTTAGGTTTAGGGTAAGGGTAAGGGTTAGGCTTAGGGTTAGGTTTAGGTTTAGGGTTGAGTTAAGGTTAGGGTTACGGTTAGGGTAAGGGTAAGGTTATTGTATGGGTTAGGTTTAGGGTTAGGGTTAGCGATAGGGTAAGGGAAAGGGTTAGGGTTTGGTTAGGGTTAGGTTAATTGTTAGGGTTAGGGTTAGAGTTAGGATAAGGGTTAGGGTTAGGGTTACGGTTAGAGTTAGGGTAAGGGTAAGTTTTAGGGGTAGGGTTAGGTTTAGGGTTAGCGTTAGGGTAAGGGTTAGGGTTAGGGTTAGAGTTAAGTTTAGAGTTGGGGTTAAGGTTACGGTTAGGGTTAGGGTAAGAGTACGGGTTAGGGTTAGGGTTACGGTTAGGGTAAGTGTTAGGGTTAGGTTTAGGGTTAGTGTTAGGGTAAGTTTCAGGGTTAGGGTTAGAGTTAGGGTCAGGTTTTAGGGTTAGGGTTAGGTTAGGGTTAGGTTTAGGGTTAGGGTTGGGGTAAGGGTAAGGTTTAGGGTTAGGGTAAGGGTTAGGGTTATGATTAAGGTTAGGGTTAGGTTTAGGTTTAGGGTTAGGATAAGGGTAAGAGTTAGGGTTTAGGTTAGGGTTAGCATTAAGGTTAGGGTTAGGGTAAGGGTAAGCATTAGCGTTAGGGTTACGGTTACGGTTAGGGTTAGGGGTTATGATTAGGTTTAGGTTTATGGTTAGAGTTAGGGTCAGGATTAGAGTTATGGTTAGGGATAAGGTTAGGGTTCGGTTTAGGTTTAGGGTTAGGGTTAGGGTAAGGGATAGGGTTAAGGTTAGGGTTAGGGTAAGGTTTAGCGTTAGGGTTAGGATTAGGGTAAGGGTAAGGGTTAGGGTTAGGATTAGGTTAGGGTTAGGTATAGGGTTACGGTTAGGGTTAGGGTTAGGGTTAAGGTAAGTGTATGTTTTTTGGGTTAGTGTTAGGGTTAGGGTTAGTGTTAAGGTACGGGTAAGGGTTAGGGTTAGGGTTAGGGGTGGGTTTAGTGTAAGGGTTAGGGTTATGTTTGGGTAAGGGTAAGATTCAGGGTTCGGTTTAGGGTTAGGGTTAGGGTTAGGGTAATGGTAAGGTTAGAGTTAGGGTTAGGATTAGGTTTAGGGTTAGGTTAGGGGTAAGGGTTAGGATTAGGGTTAAGGTTAAGGTTAGGGTTAGGGTTAGGGTTAGGGTTAGGGTAAGGGCTAGGTTTAGGTTAAGGGTTAGGGTTAGTTTTAGGGTTAGGGTTAGGGTGAGGGTAAGAGTAAGGGTAAGGGTTACGGTTAGGATTAGGGTTTGGGTTAGGGTAAGGGTTAGGGTTAGGATTAGGGTTAGGATTACATTTAGGGTTAGGTTTAGGGTAAGGGTAAGTGTTAGGATTAGAGTCAGGTTTAGGGTTGGGGTTAAGTTTAGGGTTAGGGTTAGGTTTAGGGTAAGGGTTAGGGTTATTTTTAGGGTAAGGGTAAGGTTGAGGGTTCGGGTTAGGGTTAGGTTTCTGGTTAGAGTAAGGGTAAGGGTTAGTGTTAGGGTTAGGGATAGGTTTAGGGTTAGGGTAAGGGTAAGGGTAAGGGTTAGGATTAGGGTTAAGGTTAAGGGTAAGGTTAGGGTTAGGGTTAGAGGTAGGGTTAATGTTAGGGTTAGCGTTAGGGTTAGGGTTAGGTTTAGGGTTAGGGTTAGGGTAAGGGTAAGGGTTAGGTTTAGGATTAGGGTTAAGGTTAAGGTTAGGGTTAGGGTTAGGGTTAGGGTAAGGATTATGTTTAGGGTTAGGGTAAGGTTAAGGGTTAGTGTTAGGGTTAGGGTTAGGGTTAGGTTTAGGGTTAGGGTTAGGGTTAGGGTTAGGGTAAGGGTTAGGGTTAGGGTAAGGGTTAGGATTAGGGTGAGGGTTAGATGTAGGGTTCGGGTTAAGGTTAGGTTTAGGGTTAGGGTAAGGGTAAGTGTTAGGATTAGGGTTAAGGTTAAGGTTAAGTTTAGGGTTAGGGTTAGATGTAGGGTTAAGGTTAGGGTTAGCATTAGGGTTAGGGTTAGGTTTAGGGTTAGGGTTAGGGTAACGGTAAGGGTTAGGTTTAGGATTAGGGTTAAGGTTAAGGTTAGGGTTAGGGTTAGGGTTAGGATTAGCGTTAGGGTTAGGGTAGGGTAAGGTTTAGAGTTATGGTTAAGGTTAGGATTAGAGTTAGGTTTAGGGTTAGGGTAAGGGTAAGGGTTAGGGTTAGGTTTAGGGTTCAGGTTAGGTTAAGGGTTAGGGTTAGGGTTTTGGGTTAGGGTTAGGGTTAGGGTAAGGGCTAGGGTTAGGGTTAGGGTTAGGGTAAGGATTATGGTTAGCGTTAGGGATAGGCTAAGGGTAAGGGTTAGTGTTAGGGTTATGGTTAGGGTTAGGTTTAGGTTTAGGGTTAGGGTTGGGGTGAGGGTAAAATTAGGGTTAAGTTTAGGGTTAGGGTTAGTTTTAGGGTTAGAGTTAGGGTAAGGGGAAGTGTTAGGGTTAGGATTAGGTTTAGGGTTAGTGTAAGGGTTAGGGTTAGGGTTAGGGTTAGGGTTAAGTTTAGGGTTGGGGATAGTTTTAGGGTTAGGTTTAGTGTGAGGGTAAGGGTAAGGGTTAGGGTTAGGATTAATGTTAGGTTTAGGGTAAGGGTTATGGTTACGGTTAGGGTTACGTTTAGGGTTTGGGTTAGGGTTAGGGTAAGGATAAGGTTTAGGGTTAGGTTTAGGGTTAGAGTTAGGTTTAGTATTGGGGTTAAGGTTAGGATTAGGGTAAGGGTTAGGGTTAGGGTTAGGGTTAGGGTTAGGGTAAGCGTAAGGGTTAGGTTTAGGATTAGGGTTAGGGTTAGGGTAAGTGTTAGGGTTAGGGTAAGGGTTAGAATTAGGGTGAGGGTTAGATTTAGGTTTGGGGTTAAGGTTAGTTCTAGGGTTAGGGGAAGAGTAGGGGTTACGGTTTGGGTTAGGGTTAGGGTTAGGTAAGGGTAAGGGTTAGGGTTAAGGTTACAGTTAGGGTTAGGGTTAGTGTTAGGGTTAGGGTTAGGATTAGGTTTAAGGTTAGGGTTAGGGTAAGTGTTAGGGTTAGGGTTAGGGTTAGGGTTAAGTTTAGGGTTAGGGTTAGGGTTAGGGTTAGGTTTAATGTTGGAGTTAGGATAAGGGTAAGGTTTAGTGTTAGAGTTAGGGTTAGGTTTAGAGTAAGGGTAAGGGTTAGGGTTAGGGTTAAGGTTAGGGTTAGTGTTAGTGTTAGGGTTAGGGTTAGGATTAGGTTTAAGTTTAGGGTTAGGGTAAGTGTTAGGGTTAGGGTTAGGGTTAGGGTTAAGGTAGGGTTCGGTTTAGGTTTAAGGTTAGGGTTAGTGTTAGGTTTAGGGTTAGGGTTAGGGTAAGGGTAAGGATTAGGGTTAGGGTTAGGGTAAACGTTAGGGTTAAGTTTAGGGTTAGGGTTAGGGTTAGGGTAATGGTTAGGGTTAGGGTTAGGGTAAGGTTTAGGGTTAGGGTTCGGGTGAGTGTTAGAGTTATGCTTAGGGTAAGGGTAAGTGTTAGGTTTAGGGTAGGGTTAGGTTAAGGATTAGGGTTAGGGTTTAGGGTTAGGGTTAGGGTTAGGATAAGGGTTAGGGTTAGGGTAAGGGTAAGTGTTTGGTTTAGGATTAGCGTTAGGGTTATGGTTAGGGTTAGGGTAAGTGTAGGGGTTAGGGTTAGGGTTAGGGTTAGGTTTAGGTTCGAGTTAAGGTTGGGTTACGATTAGGGTAAGGGTAAGGGTTATTTTATGTGTTAGGGTTAGGGTTAGGTTTAGCGATAGGGTAAGGGTAAGGGTTAGGGTTTGGTTAGGTTTATTTTAATTGTTAGGGTTAGGGTTAGGGTAAGATAAGGGTTAGGGTTAGGGTTAGGGTTAGAGTTAGGGTAAGGGTAAGTTTTAGGGTAGGGTTAGTTTTAGGGTTAGAGTTAGGGTAAGGGTTAGGGTTAGGGTTAGGGTTAGGGTTAGGTTTAGAGTTGGGGTTAAGGTTAGGGTTAGGGTTAGGGTAAGGGTAAAGGTTAGGGTTAGGGTTAGGGTAAGTGTTATGGTTAGGGTTAGTGTTAGTGTTAGGGTAAGTTTCAGGTTTAGGGTTAGGGTTAGGATCAGTTGTTATGGTTAGGGTTAGGTTAGGGTTAGGTTTAGGGTTAGGGTTAATGTTAGGGTAAGGGTAAGGGTTAGGTTTAGGGTTATGGTTAGGGTTAAGTTTAGGGTTAGCGTTAGGTTTAGGTTTAGGGTTAGGATAAGGGTAAGGGTTAGGGTTTAGGTTAGGGTTAGCATTAAGTTTAGGGTTAGGGTAAGGGTAAGCGTTAGAGTTAGGGTTACGGTTACGGTTAGGGTTAGGGGTTATGGTTAGGTTTAGGTTTAGGGTTAGGGTTAGGGTCAGGATAAGAGTTAGGGTTAGGGATAACGTTAGGGTTCGGTTTAGGTTTAGGGTTGGGGTTCGGGTAAGGGATAGGGTTAAGGATAGGGTTAGGGTAAGGTATAGGGTTAGGGTTAGGATTAGGGTAAGGGTAAGGGTTAGGGTGAGGGTTAAGTTTAGGTTTAGAGTTAGGTTTAGGGTTAGGGTAAGGGTAAGGGTAAGGGTTAGGGTTAGTTTTAGGGTTCGGGTTAGGTTATGGGTTAGGGTTAGGGTTTTGGGTTAGGGTTAGGGTTAGGGTAAGGGCTAGGGTTAGGGTTAGGGATAGGGTAAGGAATATGGTTAGTGTTAGGGTTAGGGTAAGGGTAAGGGTTAGTGTTAGGGTTAGGGTTAGTGTTAGGTTTAGGGTTAGGGTTAGCGTTAGGGTGAGGGTAAAAGTTACGGTTAAGTTTAGGGTTAGGGTTAGTTTTAGGGTTAGGGTTAGGGGAAGGGGAAGGGTTAGGGTTAGGGTTAGGATTAGGTTTAGGGTTAGGGTAAGGGTTAGGGTTAGGGTTAGGGTTAGGGTTAAGTTTAGGGTTGGGTTAGTTTCAGGGTTAGGGTTAGTGTTAGGGTAAGGGTAAGAGTTAGTGTTAGGATTAGGGTTAGGGTAAGGGTAAGGGTTAGGGTTAGGTTAGCGTTAGGTTTAGGGTTAGGGTTATGGTTAGGGTAAGGGTAAGGGTTAGGTTTAGGGTTAGGGTTAGGGATAAGGTTAGGGTTCGGTTTAGGTTTAGGGTTGGGGTTAGGGTAAGGGATAGGGTTAAGGATAGGTTAGGGTAAGGTTTAGAGTTAGGGTTAGGATTAGGGTAAGGGTAAGGGTTATTGTTAGGGTTAAGTTTAGGATTAGAGTTAGGTTTAGGGTTAGGGTAAGGGTAAGGGTTAGGGTTAGTTTTAGGGTTCGGGTTAGGTTATGGGTTAGGGTTAGGGTTTTGGGTTAGGGTTAGGGTTACGGTTAGGGTAAGGGCTAGGGTTATGGTTAGGGTTATGGTAAGGAATATGGTTAGGTTTAGGGTTAGGGTAAGGGTAAGGGTTAGTGTTAGGGTTAGGGTTAGGGTTAGGTTTAGGGTTAGGGTTAGGGTTAGGGTGAGGGTAAAAGTTAGGGTTAAGTTTAGGGTTAGGGTTAGTTTTAGGGTTAGGGTTAGTGTTAGGGTAAGGGTAAGAGTTAAGCTTAGGATTAGGGTTAGGGTTAGGGTAAGGGTTATGGTTACGGTTAGGGTTACGTTTAGGGTTTGGGTTAGGGTTAGGGTAAGGATAAGGGTTAGGGTTAGGTTTGGGGTTAGGGTTAGGTTTAGTATTGGGGTAAAGGTTAGGGTTAGGGTAAGGGTTAGGGTTAGGGTTAGGGTTAGGGTAAGGGTTAGGGTTAGGGTTAGGGTTAGGGTAAGGGTTAGGGTTAGGGTAAGGTTTAGGGTTAGGGTAAGGGTTAGATTTAGGGTTGGGGTTAAGGTTAGGTTTAGGGTTAGGTTAAGGGTAAGGGTTAGGATTAGGGTTAAGGTTAAGGGTAAGGTTAGGGTTAGGGTTAGAGGTAGGGTTAAGGTTAGGGTTAGCGTTAGGGTTAGGGTTAGGTTTAGGGTTAGGGTTAGGGTAAGGGTAAGGGTTAGGTTTAGGATTAGGGTTAAAGTTAAGGTTAGGGTTAGGGTCAGGGTTAGGATTAGGGTAAAGTTTAGGGTAGGGTAAGGTTTAGAGTTAGGGTTAAGTTTAGGATTAGAGTTAGATTTAGGGTTAGGGTAAAGGTAAGGGTTAGGGTTAGGGTTAGGGTTAGGGTTAGGGTTAGGGTAAGGATTATGGTTAGGGTTAGGATAAGGGTAAGTGTTAGTGATAGGGTTATGGTTAGGGTTAGGGTTAGGGGTAGGGTTAGTGTTAGGGTGAGGGTAAAATTAGGGTTAAGTTTAGGGTTAGGGTTAGTTTTAGGGTTAGGGATAGGGGAAGGGGAAGGGTTAGGGTTAGGATTAGGTTTAGGGTTAGGGTAAGGGTTAGGGTTAGGGTTAGGGTTAGGGTTACGTTTAGGGTTGGGGTTAGTTTTAGGGTTAGGTTTAGTGTTAGGGTAAGGGTAAGGGTAGGGTTAGGATTAGGGTTAGGGTTAGGGTAAGGGTTATGGTTACGGTGAGGGTTACGTTTAGGGTTTGGGTTAGGGTTAGGGTAAGGATAAGGTTTAGGGTTAGGTTTAGGGTTAGGGTTAGGTTTAGTATTGGGGTTAAGGTTAGGGTTAGGGTAAGAGTTAGGGTTAGGGTTAGGGTTAGGGTTAGGGTAAGTGTTAGGGTTAGGGTTAGGGTAAGGGTTAGGGTTAGGGTAAGGGTTAGGATTAGGGTGAGGTTTAGATTTAGGGTTGGGGTTAAGGTTAGGTTTAGGGTTAGGGTAAGGGTAGGGGTTACGGTTTGGGTTAGGGTTAGGGTTAGGTAAGGGTAAGGGTTAGGGTTAAGGTTACGGTTAGGGTTAGGGTTAGTGTTAGGGTTAGGGTTAGGATTAGGTTTAAGTTTAGGGTTAGGGTAAGTGTTAGGGTTAGGGTTAGTGTTAGGGTTAAGGTTAGGGTTAGGTTTAGGGTTAGGGTTAGGTTTAATGTTGGAGTTAGGATAAGGGTAAGGGTTATTGTTAGAGATAGGGTTAGGGTTAGGGTAAGGGTAAGGGTTAGGGTTAGGGTTAAGGTTAGGGTTAGTGTTAGTTGTAGGGTTAGGGTTAAGGTTAGGTTTAAGGTTAGGATTAGGGTAAGTGTTAGGGTTAGGGTTAAGGTGAGGGTTCGGTTTAGTTTTAAGGTTAGGGTTAGTGTTAGGTTTAGGGTTCGGGTTAGGGTAAGGGTAAGGAGTAGGGTTAAGTTTAGGGTAAGCGTTAGGGTTAAGTTTAGGGTTAGGGTTAGGGTTAGGGTAACGGTTAGGGTTAGGGGTAGTGTAAGGTTTAGGGTTAGGTTTCGGGTGAGGGTTAGAGTTATGCTTAGGGTAAGGGTAAGGGTTAGGGTTAGGGTTAGGGTTAGGGTTAGGTTAAGTGTTAGGGTTAGGGTTTAGGTTTAGGGTTAGGGTTAGGATAAGGGTTAGGGTTAGGGTAAGGGTAAGTGTTAGGGTTAGGATTAGTTTTAGGGTTATGGTTAGGGTTAGGGTAAGTGTAGGGGTTAGGGTTAGGGTTAGGGTTAGGTTTAGGGTTGAGTTAAGGTTAGGGTTACGATTAGGGTATTGGTAAGGATGATTGTATGTGTTAGGGTTAGGGTTATGGTTAGCGATAGGGTAAGGGTAAGGGTTAGGGTTTGGTTAGGTTTATTTTAATTGTTAGGGTTAGGGTTAGGGTAAGATAAGGGTTAGGGTTAGGGTTAGGGTTAGAGTTAGGGTCGGGTAAGTTTTAGAGTAGGGTTTGGTTTAGGGTTACCGTTAGGTTAAGGGTTAGGGTTAGGGTTAGGGTTAGGTTTAGAGTTGGGGTTAAGGTTAGTGTTAGGGTTAGGGTAAGTGTTAGGGTTAGGGTTAGGGTTAGTGTTAGGGTAAGTTTCAGGGTTAGGGTTAGGGTTAGGGTGAGGTGTTAGGGTTAGGGATAAGGTTAGGGTTCAGTTTAGGTTTAGGGTTGGGGTTAGGGTAAGGTCTAGGGTTAAGGTTAGGGTTAGGGTAAGGTTTAGGGTTAGGGTTAGGATTAGGGTAAGGGTAAGGGTTAGGGTTAGGGTTAGGGTTAGGGTTAGGGTAAGGGTAAGGTTTAGGGTTAGGGTTAGGGTTAGGGTAAGGGTAAGGGTTAGGGTTAGGGTAAGCATTAGGATTAGGGTGAGGGTTAGATTTAGGGTTGGGGTTAAGGTTAGGTTTAGGGTTAGGGTAAGGTAAGGGTTAGGATTAGCGTTAAGGTTAAGGGTAAGGTTAGGGTTAGGGTTAGAGGTAGGGTTAAGTTTAGGGTTAGCGTTAGGTTTAGGGTTAGGTTTAGGGTTAGGTTTAGGGTTAGGGTAAGGGTTAGGTTTAGGATTAGGGTTAAGGTTAAGGTTAGGGTTAGGGTTAGGGTTAGGATTAGGGTAAAGGTTAGGGTAGGGTAAGGTTTTGAGTTAAGGTTAAGTTTAGGAGTAGAGTTAGGTTTAGGGTTAGGGTAAGGGTAAGGGTTAGGGTTAGGTTTAGGGTTCGGGTTAGGTTAAGGGTTAGGGTTATTGTTTTGGGTTAGAGTTAGGGTTAGGGTAAGGGCTAGGGTTAGGGTTAGGGTTAGGGTAAGTATTATGGTTAGGGTTAGGATAAGGGTAAGGGTTAGGGTTAGGGTTAGGTTTAGGGTTAGGGTTAGGGTTAGGGTGAGGGTAAAAGTTAGGGTTAAGTTTAGGGTTAGGTTTAGTTTTAGGGTTAGGGTTAGGGTAAGGGGAAGGGTTAGGGTTAGGATTAGGTTTAGGGTTAGGGTAAGGGTTAGGGTTAGGGTTAGGGTTAAGTTTAGGGTTGGGGTTAGTTTTAGGGTTAGTGTTAGTGTTAGTTTTAGGGTTAGGATTAGGTTTAAGGTTAGGGTTAGGGTAAGTGTTAGGGTTAGGTTTAGGGTTAGGGTTAAGGTTAGGGTTCGGTTTAGGTTTAATATTAGGGTTACTGTTAGGTTTAGGGTTAGGGTTAGGGTAAGGGTAAGGATTAGGGTTAGGGTTAGGGTAAGCGTTAGGGTTAAGTTTAGGGTTAGGGTTAGGGTTAGGGTAACGGTTAGGTTTAGGGTTAGGGTAAGGTTTAGGGTTAGGGTTCGGGTGAGGGTTAGAGTTATGCTTAGGGTAAGGGTAAGGGTTAGGGTTAGGGTTAGGGTTAGGGTTAGGTTAAGGGTTAGGGTTAGAGTTTAGGGTTAGGGTAAGTGTTAGGGTTAGGATTAGTGTTAGGGTTATGGTTAGGGTTAGGGTAAGTGTAGGGGTTAGGGTTACGGTTAGGGTTAGGTTTAGGGTTGAGTTAAGGTTAGGGTTACGATTAGGGTATGGGTAAGGGTGATTGTATGTGTTAGGGTTAGGGTTAGGGTTAGCGATAGGGTAAGGGTAAGGGTTAGGGTTTGGTTAGGTTTATTTTAATTGTTAGGGTTAGGGTTAGGGTAAGATAAGGGTTAGGGTTAGGGTTAGGGTTAGAGTTAGGGTAAGGGTAAGTTTTAGAGTAGGGTTAGGTTTAGGGTTAGCGTTAGGGTAAGGGTTAGGGTTAGGGTTAGGGTTAGGTTTAGAGTTGGGGTTAAGGTTAGGGTTAGGGTTAGGGTAAGTGTTAGGGTTAGGGTTAGGGTTAGTCTTAGGGTAAGTTTCAGGGTTAGGGTTAGGGTTAGGGTCAGGTGTTAGGGTTAGGGTTAGGTTAGGGTTAGGTTTAGGGTTAGGGTTAGGGTTAGGGTAAGGGTAAGGGTTAGATTTAGGGTTATGGTTAGGGTTAAGTTTAGGGTTAGGGTTAGGTTTAGGTTTAGGGTTAGGATAAGGGTAAGGGTTAGGGTTTAAGTTAGGGTTAGCATTAAGGTTAGGGTTAGGGTAAGGGTAAGCGTTAGAGTTAGGGTTATGGTTACGGTTAGGGTTAGGGGTTATGGTTAGGTTTATGTTTAGGGTTAGGTTTAGGGTCAGGATAAGAGTTATGATTAGGGATAAGGTTAGGGTTCGGTTTAGGTTTAGGGTTGGGGTTAGGGTAAGGGATAGGGTTAAGGTTAGGTTTAGGGTAAGGTTTAGGGTTAGGGTTAGGATTAGGGTAAGGGTAAGGGTTAGGGTTAGGGTTAGGGTTAGGGTAAGGGTAAGGGTTAGGGTTAGGGTTAGGGTAAGGGTAAGGGTTAGGGTTAGGGTAAGGGTTAGGATTAGGGTGAGGGTTAGATTTAGGGTTGGGGTTAAGGTTAGTTTTAGGGTTAGGGTAAGGGTAAGGGTTAGGATTAGCGTTAAGGTTAAGGGTAAGGTTAGGGTTAGTGTTAAGGTTAGGGTTAGCGTTAGGGTTAGGGTTAGGGTTAGGGTTAGGGTTAGGGTAAGGGTTAGGTTTAGGATTAGGGTTAAGGTTAAGGTTAGGGTTAGGGTTAGGGTTAGGATTAGGGTAAAGGTTAGGGTAGGGTAAGGTTTAGAGTTAAGGTTAAGTTTAGGATTAGAGTTAGGTTAGGGTTAGGGTAAGGGTAAGGGTTAGGGTTAGGGTTAGGGTTAGGGTTAGGTTAAGGGTTAGGGTTGTTGTTTTGGGTTAGAGTTAGGGTTAGGGTAAGGGCTAGGGTTAGTGTTAGGGTTAGGGTAAGTATTATGGTTAGGGTTAGGATAAGGGTAAGTGTTAGTGTTAGGGTTAGGGTTAGGTTTAGGGTTAGGGTTAGGGTTAGGGTGAGGGAAAAAGTTAGGGTTAAGTTTAGGGTTAGGGTTAGTTTTAGGGTTAGGGTTAGGGTAAGGGGAAGGGTTAGGGTTAGGTTTAGGTTTAGGGTTAGTGTAAGGGTTAGGGTTAGGGTTAGGGTTAAGTTTAGGGTTGGGGTTAGTTTTAGGTTTAGTGTTAGTGTTAGTTTTAGGGTTAGGATTAGGTTTAAGTTTAGGGTTGGGGTAAGTGTTAGGGTTAGGGTTAGGGTTAGAGTTAAGTTTAGGGTTCGGTTTAGATTTAATATTAGGGTTACTGTTAGGTTGAGGGTTAGGGTTAGGGTAAGGGTAAGGATTAGGGTTAGGGTAAGCGTTAGGGTTAATTTCAGGGTTAGGGTTAGGGTTAGGTTAACGGTTAGGGTTAGGGTTAGGGTAAGGTTTAGGGTTAGGGTTCGGGTGAGGGTTAGAGTTGTGCTTAGGGTAAGGGTAAGGGCTAGGGTTAGGGTTAGGGTTAGGATAAGGGTTGGGGTTAGGGTAAGGGTAAGTGTTAGGGTTAGGATTAGCGTTAGGGTTATGGTTAGGGTTAGGGTAAGTGTAGGGTTTAGGGTTAGGTTTAGGGTTAGGTTTAGGGTTGAGTTAAGGTTAGGGCTACGATTACTGTAAGGGTAAGGGTTATTATATGTGTTAGGGTTAGGTTTAGGGTTAGCGATAGGGTAAGGGTAAGGGTTAGGGTTTGGTTAGGTTTATTTTAATTGTTAGGTTTAGTGTTAGGGTAAGATAAGGGTTAGGGTTAGGGTTAGGGTTAGAGTTAGGGTAAGGGTAAGTTTTAGGGTTGAGTTAGGTTTAGGGTTAGGGTTAGGGTAAGGGTAAGGGTTAGGTTTAGGATTAGGGTTAAGGTTATGGTTAGGGTTAGGGTTAGGGTTAGGATTAGGGTAAAGCTTAGGGTAGGGTAAGGTTTAGAGTTAGGGTTAAGGTTAGGATTAGAGTTAGGTTTAGGGTTAGGGTAAGGGTAAGGGTTAAGGTTAGGTTTAGGGTTCAGGTTAGGTTAAGGGTTAGGGTTATTGTTTTGGGTTAGGGTTAGGGTTAGGTAAGGGCTAGGGTTAGGGTTAGGGTTAGCTTAAGGATTATGGTTAGGGTTAGGGTTAGGGTAAGGGTAAGGGTTAGTGTTAGGGTTAGGGTTAGGGTTAGGTTTAGGGTTAGGGTTAGGGTTAGGGTGAGGGTAAAAGTTTGGGTTAAGTTTAGGTTTAGGGTTAGGGTAAGGGTTATGGTTACGGTTAGGGTTAAGTTTAGGGTTTGGGTTAGGGTTAGGGTAAGGATAAGTGTTAGGGTTAGGTTTAGGGTTAGGGTTAGGTTTAGTATTGGGGTTAAGGTTAGGGTTAGGGTAAGGGTTAGGGTTAGGGTTAGGGTTAGGGTAAGGGTAAGGGTTAGGGTTAGGTTTAGGGTTCCAGTTAGGTTAAGGGTTAGGGTTATTTTTTGGTTTAGGGTTAGGGTTAGGGAAATGGCTAGGGTTAGGGTTAGTGTTAGGGTAAGGTTTATGGTTCAGGTTAGGGTTAGGGTTAGGGTAAGGGTAAGGGTTAGTGGTAGGGTTAGGGTTAGGGTTAGGTTTAGGGTTAGGGTTAGGGTTAGGGTTAGTGTGAGGGTAAAAGTTAGGGTTAAGTTTAGGGTTAGGGTTAGTTTTAGGGTTAGGGTTAGGGTAAGGGGAAGGGTTAGGATTAGGATTAGGTTTAGGGTTAGGTTAAGGGCTTGGGTTTGGGTTAGGGTTATGGTTAAGTTTAGGGTTGGGGTTAGTTTTAGGGTTAGGGTTAGTGTTAGGGTAAGGGTAAGGGTTAGGGTTAGGATTAGGGTTAGGGTTAGGGTAAGGGTTATGGTTACGGTTAGGGTTACGTTTAGGGTTTGGGTTAGGGTTAGGGTAAGGATAAGGTTTAGGGTTAGGGTTAGGTTTAGTATTGGGGTTAAGGTTAGGTTTAGGGTAAGGGTTAGGGTTAGGGATAGGGTTAGGGTAAGGGTAAGGGTTAGGGTTAGGTTTAGGGTAAGGGTTAGGGTTAGGGTAAGGGTTAGGATTAGGGTGAGGGTTAGATTTAGTGTTGGGGTTAAGGTTAGGTTTAGGGTTAGGGTAAGGGTAGGGGTTACGGTTTGGATTAGGGTTAGGGTTAGGTAAGGGTAAGGGTTAGGTTAAGGTTACGGTTAGGGTTAGTGTTAGTGTTAGGTTTAGGGTTAGGATTAGGTTTAAGTTTAGGGTTAGGGTAAGTGTTAGGGTTAGGGTTAGTGTTAGGGTTAAGGTTAGGGTTAGGTTTAGGTTTAGGGTTAGGTTTAATGTTGGAGTTAGGATAAGGGTAAGGTTTAGTGTTAGAGTTAGGGTTAGGGTTAGGGTAAGGGTAAGGGTTAGGGTTAGGGTTAAGGTTAGGGTTAGTGTTAGTTGTAGGGTTAGGGTTAGGATTAGGTTTAAGCTTAGGATTAGGGTAAGTGTTAGGGTTAGGGTTAGGGTTAGGGTTAAGGTGAGTGTTCGGTTTAGGTTTAAGGTTAGGGTTAGTGTTAGGTTTAGGGTTAGGGTTAGGGTAAGGGTAAGGATTAGGGTTAAGTTTAGGGTAAGCGTTAGGGTTAAGTTTAGGGTTAGGGTTAGGGTTAGGGTAAAGGTTAGGGTTAGGGTTAGGGTAAGGTTTATGGTTAGGGTTCGGATGAGGGTTAGAGTTATGCTTAGGGTAAGGGTAAGGGTTAGGGTAAGGGTTAGTGTTAGGGTTAGGTTAAGGGTTACGGTTAGGGTTTAGGGTTAGGGTTAGGGTTAGGATAAGGGTTAGGGTTAGGGTAAGGGTAAGTGTTAGGGTTAGGGTTAGGGTTAGGGTTAGGTTTAGGGTTGAGTTAAGGTTAGGGTTACGATTAGGGTATGGGTAAGGGTGATTGTATGTGTTAGGGTTAGGGTTAGGGTTAGCGATAGGGTAAGGGTAAGGGTTAGGGTTTGATTAGGTTCATTTTAATTGTTAGGGTTAGGGTTAGGGTAAGATAAGGGTTAGGGTTAGGGTTAGGGTTAGAGTTAGGGTAAGGGAAAGTTTTAGAGTAGGGTTAGGTTTAGGGTTAGCGTTAGGGTAAGGGTTAGGGTTAGTGTTAGGGTAAGTTTCAGGGTTAGGGTTAGGGTTAGGGTCAGGTGTTAGGGTTAGGGTTAGGTTAGGGTTATGTTTAGGTTTAGGGTTAGGGTTAGGGTAAGGGTAAGGGTTAGATTTAGGGTTATGGTTAGGGTTAAGGTTAGGGTTAGGGTTAGGTTTAGGTTTAGGGTTAGGATAAGGGTAAGGGTTAGGGTTTAGGTTAGGGTTAGCATTAAGGTTAGGGTTAGGGTAAGGGTAAGCGTTAGAGTTAGGGTTATGGTTACGGTTAGGGTTAGGGGTTATGGTTAGGTTTAGGGTTAGGGTTAGGGTCAGGATAAGAGTTAGGGTTAGGGATAAGGTTAGGGTTCGGTTTAGGTTTAGGGTTGGGGTTAGGGTAAGGGATAGGGTTAAGGTTAGGGTTAGGGTAAGGTTTAGGGTTAGGGTTAGGATTAGGGTAAGGGTTACGGTTAGGGTTAGGGTTAGGGTTAGGGTTAGTGTAAGGGTAAGGGTTAGGGTTAGGGTTAGGGTTAGGGTTAGGGTAAGGGTTAGGGTTAGGGTTAGGGTAAGGGTTAGGATTAGGGTGAGGGTTAGATTTAGGGTTGGGGTTAAGGTTAGGTTTAGGGTTAGGGTAAGGGTAAGGGTTAGGATTAGCGTTAAGGTTAAGGGTAAGGTTAGGGTTAGGGTTAGAGGTAGGGTTAAGGTTAGGGTTAGCGTTAGGATTAGGGTTAGGTTTAGGGTTAGGGTTAGGGTAAGGGTTAGGTTTAGGATTAGGGTTAAGGTTAAGGTTAGGGTTAGGGTTAGGGTTAGGATTAGGGTAAAGGTTAGGGTAGGGTAAGGTTTAGAGTTAAGGTTAAGGTTAGGATTAGAGTTAGGTTTAGGGTTAGGGTAAGGGTAAGGGTTAGGGTTAGGTTTAGGGTTTGGGTTAGGTTAAGGGTTAGGGTTATTTTTTTGGGTTAGAGTTAGGGTTAGGGTAAGGGCTAGGGTTAGGGTTAGGGTTAGGGTAAGTATTATGGTTAGGGTTAGGATAAGGGTAAGGGTTAGTGTTAGGGTTAGGGTTAGGGTTAGGGTTAGTTTTAGGGTTAGGGTTAGGGGAAGGGGAAGGGTTAGGGTTAGGATTAGGTCTAGGGTTAGGGTAAGGGTTAGGGCTAGGGTTAGGGTTAGGGTTAAGCTTAGGGTTGGGGTTAGTTTTAGGGTTAGTGTTAGTGTTAGTTTTAGGGTTAGGATTAGGTTTAAGGTTAGGGTTAGGGTAAGTGTTAGGGTTAGGGTTAGAGTTAGGGTAATGGTTAGGGTTAGGGTTAGGGTAAGGTTTAGGGTTAGGGTTCAGGTGAGGGTTAGAGTTATGCTTAGGGTAAGGGTAAGGGTTAGGGTTAGGGTTAGGGTTAGGATAAGGGTTGGGGTTAGGGTAAGGGTAAGTGTTAGGGTTAGGATTAGCGTTAGGGTTATGGTTAGGGTTAGGGTAAGTGTAGGGGTTAGGGTTAGGGTTAGGGTTAGGTTAAGGGTTGAGTTAAGGTTACGGTTACGATTAGGGTAAGGGTAAGGGTTATTGTATGTGTTAGGGTTAGGTTTAGGGTTAGCGATAGCGTAAGGGTAAGGGTTAGGGTTTGGTTAGGTTTATTTTAATTGTTAGAGTTAGTGTTAGGGTAAGATAAGGGTTAGGGTTAGGGTTAGGGTTAGAGTTAGGGTAAGGGTAAGTTTTAGGGTAGGGTTAGGTTTAGTGTTAGGGTTAGGGTAAGGGTAAGGGTTAGGTTTAGGATTAGGGTTAAGGTTAAGGTTAGGGTTAGGGTTAGGGTTAGGATTAGGGTAAAGCTTAGGTTAGGGTAAGGTTTAGAGTTAGGGTTAAGGTTAGGATTAGAGTTAGGTTTAGGGTTAGGGTAAGGGTAAGGGTTAAGGTTAGGTTTCGGGTTCGGGTTAGGTTAAGGGTTTGGGTTATTGTTTTGGGTTAGGGTTAGGGTTAGGTAAGGGCTAGGGTTAGGGTTAGGGTTAGGGTAAGGATTATGGTTAGGGTTAGGGTTAGGGTAAGGGTAAGGGTTAGTGTTAGGGTTAGGGTTAGGGTTAGGTTTAGGGTTAGGGTTAGGGTGAGGGTAAAAGTTTGGGTTAAGTTTAGGGTTAGGGTTAGGGTAAGGGTTATGGTTATGGTTACGGTTAGGGTTAAGTTTAGGGTTTGGGTTAGGGTTAGGGTAAGGATAAGTGTTAGGGTTGGGTTTAGGGTTAGGGTTAGGTTTAGTATTGGGGTTAAGGTTAGGGTTAGGGTAAGGGTTAGGGTTAGGGTTAGGGTTAGGGTAAGGGTAAGGGTTAGGTTTAGGGTTAGGGTAAGGGTTAGGGTTAGGGTAAGGGTAAGTATTAGGGTGAGGGTTAGATTTAGGGTTGGGGTTAAGGTTAGGTTTAGGGTTAGGGTAAGAATAGGGATTACGGTTTGGGTTAGGGTTAGGTAAGGGTAAGGGTTAGGGTGAAGATTACGATTAGGGTTAGGGTTAGTTTTAGGGTTAGGGTTAGGATTAGGTTTAAGGTTAGGGTTAGGGTAAGTGTTAGGGTTAGGGTAAGGGTTAGGGTTAGGGTTAGGTTTAATGTTGGAGTTAGGATAAGGGTAAGGGTTAGTGTTAGAGTTAGGGTTAGGGTTAGGGTAAGGGTATGGGTTAAGGTTAGGCTTAAAGTTAGGTTTAGTGTTAGTGTTAGGGTTAGGGTTAGGATTAGGTTTAAGGTTAGGGTTAGAGTAAGTGTTAGGGTTAGGGTTAGCGTTAAGGTTAGGGTTATGGTTAGGTTTAGGTTTAGGGTTAGGATAAGGGTAAGGGTTAGGGTTTAGGTTAGGGTTAGCATTAAGATTAGGGTTAAGGTAAGGGTAAGAGAGTTAGGGGTACGTTTACGTTTAGGGTTAGGGGTTATGGTTAGGTTTAGGTTTAGGGTTAGGGTTAGGGTCAGGATAAGAGTTAGGGTTAGGGATAAGGTTAGGGTTCAGTTTAGGTTTAGGGTTGGGGTTCGGGTAAGGGATAGGGTTAAGGTTAGGGTTAGGGTAAGGTTTAGGTTTAGGGTTAGGATTAGGTTAAGGGTAAGGGTTAGGGTTAGGGTTAGTGTTAGGGTAAGGGTAAGGGTTAGGGTTAGGGTTAGGGTTAGGGTTAGGGTAAGGGTTAGGGTTAGGGTAAGGGTTAGGATTAGTGTGAGGGTTAGATTGAGGGTTGGAGTTAAGGTTAGGTTTAGGGTTAGGGTAAGTGTAAGGGTTAGGATTAGCGTTAAGGTTAATGGTAAGGTTAGGGTTAGGGTTAGAGGTAGGGTTAAGGTTAGGGTTAGTGTTAGGGTTACGGTTAGGTTTAGGGTTAGGGTTAGGGTAAGGGTAAGGGTTAGGTTTAGGATTAGGGTTAAGGTTAAGGTTAGGGTTAGGGTTAGGGTTAGGATTAGGGTAAAGGTTAGGGTAGGGTAAGGTTTAGAGTTAGGGTTAAGGTTAAGATTAGAGTTACGTTTAGGGTTAGGGTAAGGGTAAGGGTTAGGGTTAGGTTTAGGGTTCGGGTTAGGTTTAGGGTTAGGGTTATTGTTTTGGGTTAGAGTTAGGGTTAGGGTAAGGGCTAGGGTTAGGGTTAGGGTAAGGATTATGGTTAGGGTTAGGATAAGGGTAAGGGTTAGTGTTAGGGTTAGCGTTAGGGTTAGGTTTAGGGTTAGGGTTAGGGTTAGGGTGAGGGTAAAAGTTAGGGTTAAGTTTAGGGTTAGGGTTATTTTTAGGGTTAGGGTTAGGGTAAGGGGAAGGTTTAGGGTTAGGATTAGGTTTTGGGTTAGGGTAAGGTTTAGGGTTAGGGTTAGGGTTAGGGTTAAGTTTAGGGTTGGGGGTAGTTTTAGGGTTAGGGTTAGGGTTAGTTTTAGGGTAAGAGTTAGGGTTAGGATTAGGGTTTGGGTTAGGGTAAGGGTTATGGTTACGGTTAGGGTTACGTTTAGGGTTTGGGTTAGGGTTAGGGTAAGGATAAGTTTTAGGGTTAGGTTTAGGGTTAGGGTTAGGTTTAGTATTGGGGTTAAGGTTAGGGTTAGGGTAAGGGTTACGGTTAGGGTTTGGGTTAGGGTAAGTGTAAGGATTAGGGTTAGGGTTAAGGTAAGGCTTAGGGTTAGGGAAAGGGTTAGGATTTGGGTGAGGGTTAGATTTAGGGTTGGGGTTAAGGTCAGGTTTAGGGTTAGGGTAAGGGTAGGGGTTACGGTTTGGGTTAGGGTTAGGGTTAGGTAAGGGTAAGGGTTAGGGTTAAGGTTACGGTTAGGGTTAGGGTTAGTGTTAGGGTTAGGGTTAGGATTAGGTTTTAGGTTAGAGTTAGGGTAAGTGTTAGGGTTAGGGTTAGGGTTAGGGTTAAGGTTAGGGTTAGGGTTAGGGTTAGGGTTAGGTTTAATGATGGAGTTAGGATAAGAGTAAGGGTTAGTGTTAGAGTTAGGGTTAGGGTTAGCGTAAGGGTAAGGGTTAGGGTTAGGATTAAGGTTAGGGTTAGTGTTAGTGTTAGGGTTAGGGTTAGGATTAGGTTTAAGGTTAGGGTTAGGGTAAGTGTTAGGGTTAGGGTTAGGGTTAAGTTTAATGTCAGGGTTAGGATAAGAGTAAGGGTTAGTGTTAGAGTTAGGGTTAGGGTTAGGGTAAGGGTAAGGGATAGGGTTAGGGTAAGGGTAAGGGTAAGGCTTAGAGTTAGGGATAGGGTTAGGGTTAGGGTTAGGATTAGGGTTAGGGTTAGGGTAAGGGTAAAGGTTAGGGTTAGGGTTAGGGTTAGGGTTAAGTTTAGGGTTAGGGATAGGATAAGGGTATGGGGTAGGGTTAGGGATAGGGTTAGGGTTACGGTAAAGGTAAGGTTTAGGGTTAGTGTTAGGTTTAGGGATAGGCTTAAGGTAAGGGTAAGGGTTAGGGATAGTGTTAGGGTTAGGGTTAGGGTTAATGTTAGGTTTAGGGTTAGGTTTAGGGTAAGGGTAAGGATTAGGGTTAGGGCTAGGGTTAGCGGTAGGGTTAAGGTTAGGGTTAGGGTTAGGCTTAGGGTAAGGGTTAGGGTTAGGATAAGGGTTAGGTTTAGGTTTCGGGTTAGGGTTAGAATTAGGCTTAGGGTAAGGGTAATGGTTAGGGTTAGGGTTAGGTTTAGGGTTAGGTTATGGGTTAGGGTTAGGGTTTAGTGTTAGGGTTAGGGTTAGGGTTAAGATAAGGGTTATGGTTAGGGTAAGGTAAGGGTAAGTGTTAGGGTTAGGGTTAGCGTTAGGGTTATGGTTAGGGTTAGGGTAAGGGTAAGGTTTAGGGTTAGGGTTAGGGTAAGGGTAAGGGTTAGGGTTAGGGTTAGGGTTAGGGTTAAGGTTAGGGTTAGGTTTAGGGTTAGGATACGGGTAAGGGTTAGGGTTAGGGTTAGGGATAGGCTAAGCGTAAGGTTTAGGGTTCGGGTTAGGGCTAGGGTAGGGGTTAGAGTAAGTGTTAGGGATAGGGTTAGGGTTAGGGTAAGGGTAAGGGGTAGGGTTAGGGTTAGGGTTAGGGGATATTTTTAGGATAAAGTTTAGGGTTAGGGTTCGGGTGAGGGTTAGAATTATGCTTAGGGTAAGGGTAAGGGTTAGGGTTAGGGTTAGGGTTAGGTTAAGGGTGAGGGTTAGGGTTTAGGGTTAGGGTTAGGGTTAGGATAAGGGTTAGGGTTAGGGTAAGGGTAAGTGTTAGGGTTAGGATTAGCGTTAGGGTTAGGGTTAGGGTTAGGGTAAGTGTAGGGGTTAGGGTTAGGGTTAGGGTTAGGTTTAGGGTTGAGTTAAGATTAGGGTTACGATTAGGGTAAGGGTTGGGGTTATTGTATGTGTTAGGGTTAGGGTTAGGGTTAGCGATAGGGTAAGGGTAAGGGTTAGGGTCTGGTTGGGTTTATTTTAATTGTTAGGGTTAGGGTTAGGGTAAGATAAGGGTTAGGGTTAGGGTTAGGGTTAGAGTTAGGGTAAGGGTAAGTTTTAGGGTAGGGTTAGGTTTAGGGTTAGCGTTAGGTTAAGGGTTAGGGTTAGGGTTAGGGTTAGGTTTAGAGTTGGGGTTAAGGTTAGGGTTAGGGTTAGGGTAAGGGTAAGGGTTAGGGTTAGGGTTAGGGTAAGTGTTAGGGTTAGGGTTAGGGTTAGTGTTAGGTTAAGTTTCAGGGTTAGGGTTAGGGTTAGGTTCAGGTGTTAGGGTTAGGGTTAGGTTAGAGTTAGGGTTAGGGTTAGGGTTAGGGTTAGGGTTAGGGTTTGGGTAAGGGTAAGGGTTAGGTTTAGGGTTATGGTTAGGGTTAAGGTTAGGGTTAGGGTTAGGTTTAGGTTTAGGGTTAGGATAAGGGTAAGGGTTAGGGTTTAGGTTAGGGTTAGCATTAAGGTTAGGGTCAGGGTAAGGGTAAGCGTTAGAGTTTGGGTTACGGTTACAGTTAGGGTTAGGATTATGGTTAGGTTTAGGTTTAGGGTTAGGGTTAGGGTCAGGATAAGAGTTAGGGTTAGGGATAAGGTTATTGTTCGGTTTGGGTTTAGGGTTGGGGTTAGGGTAAGGGATTGGGTTAAGGTTAGGGTTAGGGTAAGGTTTAGGGTTAGGGTTAGGATTAGGGTAAGGGTAAGGGTAAGGGTTAGGGTTAGGGTTAGGATTAGGGTAAGGGTAAGGGTTAGGGTTAGGGTTAGGGTTAGGGTAAGGGTTAGGGTTAGGGTAAGGGTTAGAATTAGGGTGAGGGTTAGATTTAGGGTTGGGGTTAAGGTTAGGTTTAGGGTTTAGGGAAAGGGTAAGGGTTAGGATTAGGGTTAAGGTTAAGGGTAAGGTTAGGGTTAGGGTTAGAGGTAGGGTTAAGGTTAGGGTTAGCGTTAGTGTTAGGGTTAGGTTTAGGGTTAGGGTTAGGGTAAGGGTAAGGGTTAGGTTTAGAATTAGGGTTAAGGTTAAGGTTAGGGTAAGGGTTAGGGTTAGGATTAGGGTAAAGTTTAGGGTAGGGTAAGGTTTAGAGTTAGGGTTAAGGTTAGGATTAGAGTTAGGTTTAGGGTTAGGGTAAGGGTAAGGGTTAGGGTTAGGGTTAGGTTTCGGGTTAGGTTAAGGGTTAGGGTTATTGTTTTATGTTAGGGTTAGGGTTAGGTAAGGGCTAGGGTTAGGGTTAGGGTTAGGGTAAGGATTATGGTTAGGGTTAGGGTTAGGGTAAGGGTAAGGGTTAGTGTTAGGGTTAGGGTTAGGGTGAGGTTTAGGGTTAGGGTTAGGGTTAGTGTGAGGGTAAAAGTTAGGGTTAAGTTTAGGGTTAGGGTTAGTTTTAGGGTTAGGGTTAGGGTAAGGGGAAGGGTTAGGGTTAGGATTAGGTTTAGGGTTAGGTTAAGGGTTAGGGTTAGGGTTAGGTTTAATTTTAGGGTTGGGGTTAGTTTTAGGGTTAGGGTTAGTGTTAGGGTAAGGGTAAGGGTTAGGGTTAGGATTAGGGTTAGGGTTAGGGTAAGGGTTATGTTTACAGTTAGGGTTACGTATAGGGTTTGGGTTACGGTTAGGGTAAGGATAAGGGTTAGGGTTAGGTTTAGGGTTAGGGTTAGGTTTAGTATTGGGGTTAAGTTTAGGGTTAGGGTAAGGGTTAGGGTTAGGGTTAGTGTTAGGGTAAGGGTAAGGGTTAGGGTTAGGGTAAGGGTTATGGTTAGGGTAAGGGTAAGGATTATGGTGAGGGTTAGATTTAGGGTTGGGGTTAAGGTTAGGTTTAGGGTTAGGGTAAGGGTAGGGGTTACGGTTTGGTTAGGGTTCGGGTTAGGTAAGGGTAAGGGTTAGGGTTAAGGTTACGTTTAGGGTTAGGGTTAGTGTTAGGGTTAGGGTTAGGATTAGGTTTAAGGTTAGGGTTAGGGTAAGTGTTAGGGTTAGGGTTATGGTTAAGGTTAGGGTTAGGTTTAGGGTTAGGTTTAATATTAGGGTTAGGATAAGAGTAAGGGTTAGTGTTAGAGATAGGGTTAGGGTTAGGGTAAGGGTAAGGGATGGGGTTAGGGTTAGGGTTAGGGGATATTTTTAGGGTTAGGTTTAGGGATAGGTTTAGGGTAAGGGTAAGGGTTAGGGTTAGGGATAGGGTTAGGGTTAGGGTAAGGATAAGGGTTAGGGTTAGGGTTAGGGTTAAGGTTAAGGTTAGGGTTAGGGATAGGGTTAGGCTTAGGGTAAGGTTTAGGGTTAGGGTTAGGGTTATGGATAGGTTAAGGGTTAGGGTTAGGGGTTAGGTTTAGAGTAAGGGCTAGGGTTAGGATTAGGCTAAGGGTAAGGGTTACGGTTAGGATTAGGGTTTGGGTTAGGGTAAGGGTTAGAGTTAGGATTAGGGTTAGGATTACATTTAGAGTTAGGTTTAGGGTAAGGGTAAGGGTTAGGGTTAGAGTTAGGTTAAGGGTTGGGTTTAAGTTTAGGGTTAGGGTTAGGTTTAGGGTAAGGGTAAGGGTAAGGGTTAGTGTTAGGGTTAGGGTTAGGGTTAAGCTAAGGGTAAGGGTTAGGGTTAGGGTTCGGGCAAGGTTTAGGATAAGGGTTAGGGTTATTTTTAGGGTAAGGGTAAGGTTGAGGGTTCGGGTTAGGGTTAGGTTTCGGGTTAGAGTAAGGGTAAGGGTTAGTGTTAGGGTTAGGGTTAGGTTTAGGGTTAGGGTAAGGATAAGGGTTAGGATTAGGTTAAGGTTAAGTGTAAGGTTAGGGTTAGGGTTAGAGGTAGGGTTAAGGTTAGTGTTAGCGTTAGGGTTAGGGTTAGGTTTACGGTTAGGGTTAGGGTAAGGGTAAGGGTTAGGTTTTGGATTAGGGTTAGGGTTAGTTTAAGGGTTGGGGTTAGGGTTTTGGGTTAGGATAGGTTTAGGGTAAGGGCTAGGGTTAGGGTTAGGGTTAGGGTAAGGATTATGGTTAGGGTTAGGGTTAGGGTAAGGGTAAGGGTTAGTGTTAGGGTTAGGGTTAGGGTTAGGTTTAGGGTTAGGGTTAGGGTTGAGGTGAGGGTAAAAGTTATGGTTAAGTTTAGGGTTAGGGTTAGTTTTAGGGTTAGGGTTAGTGCAAGGGGAAGAGTTAGGGTTAGGATTAGGTTTAGGGTTAGGGTAAGGTTTAGGCTTAGGGTTAGGGTTAGGGTTAAGTTTAGGGTTCGGGTTAGTTTTAGGGTTAGGGTTAGTGTTAGGGTAAGCGTAAGGTTAGGATTAGGGTTAGGGTTAGGGTAAGGGTCATGGTTACGGTTAGGGTTACGTTTAGGGTTTGGGTTAGGGTTAGTGTAAGGATAAGGGTTAGGGTTAGGTTTAGGGTTAGGTTAGGTTTACTATTGGGGTTAAGGTTAGGGTTAGGGTAAGGGTTATGGTTAGGGTTAGGGTTAGGGTAAGGGCTAGGGTTAGTGTTAGGGTTAGGGTAAGGAATATGGTTATGGTTAGGGTTAGGGTAAGGGTAAGGGTTAGTGTTATGGTTAGGGTTAGGGTTAGGGTTAGGTTTAGGGTTAGGGTGAGCATAAATTTAGGGTTAAGTTTAGGGTTAGGGTTAGTTTTAGGGTTAGGGTTAGGGGAAGGGGAAGGGTTAGGTTTAGGATTACGTTTAGGGTTAGGGGAAGGGTTAGGGTTAGGGTTAGGGTTAGGGTTAAGTTTAGGGTTGGGGTTAGTTTTAGGGTTAGCTTTAGTGTTAGGGTAAGGGTAAGAGTTAGGGTTAGGATTAGGGTTAGGGTAAGTGTAAGGGTTAGGGTTAGGATTAGGGTTAGGTTTAGGGTAAGGGTTAGGGTTAGGGTAAGGGTTAGGATTAGGGTGAGGTTTAGATTTAGGGTTGGGGTTAAGGTTAGGTTTAGGGTTAGGGTAAGGGTAGGGGTTACGGTTTGGGTTAGGGTTACGTAAGGGTAAGGGTTAGGGTTAAGGTTACGGTTAGGGTTAGGGTTAGTGTTAGGGTTAGGGTTAGGATTAGGTTTAAGGTTAGGGTTAAGGTAAGTGTTAGGGTTAGGGTTAGGGTTAGGGTTAAGGTTAGGGTTAGGGTTAGGATTAGGGTTAGGTTTAATGTTGGAGTTAGGATAAGGGTAAGGGTTAGTGTTAGAGTTAGGTTTAGGGTTAGGGTAAGGGTAAGGGTTAGGGTTAGGGTTAAGGTTAGGGTTAGTGTTAGTGTTAGGGTTAGGGTTAGGATTAGGTTTAAGGTTAGGGTTAGGGTAAGTGTTAGGGTTAGGGTTAGGGTTAGGGTTAAGGTTAGGGTTCGGTTTGGTTTAAGGTTAGGGTTAGTGTTAGGTTTAGGGTTAGGGTTAGGGTATGGGTAAGGATTAGGGTTATGGTTAGGGTAAGCGTTAGGGTTAAGTTTAGGGTTAGGGTTAGGGTTAGGGTAACGGTTAGGGTTAGGGTTAGGGTAAGGTTTAGGGTTAGGTTTCGGGTGAGGGTTAGAGTTATGCTTAGGGTAAGGGTAAGGGTTAGGGTTAGGGTTAGGGTTAGGTTAAGGGTTAGGGTTAGGGTTAGGGTTTAGGGTTAGGTTTAGGGTTAGGATAAGGTTTATGGTTAGGGTTAGGGTAAGTATAGTGGTTAGGGTTAGTGTTAGGGTTAGGTTTAGGGTTGAGTTAAGGTTAGGGTTACGATTAGGGTAAGGGTAAGGGTTATTGTATGTGTTAGGGTTAGGGTTAGGGTTAGCGATAGGGTAAGGGTAAGGGTTAGGGTTTGGTTAGGTTTATTTTAATTGTTAGGGTTAGGGTTAGGGTAAGATAAGGGTTAGGGTTAGGGTTAGGGTTAGAGTTAGGGTAAGGGCAAGTTTTAGGGTAGGCTTAGATTTAGGGTTAGCGTTAGGGTAAGGGTTAGGGTTAGGGTTAGGGTTAGAGTTGGGGTTAAGGTTAGGGTTACGGTTAGGGTAAGGGTAAGGGTTAGGGTTAGGGTTAGGTTAAGTGTTAGGGTTAGGGTTAGGGTTAGTGTTAGGGTAAGTTTCAGGGTTAGGGTTAGGGTTAGGGTCAGGTGTTAGGGTTAGGGTTAGGTTAGGGTTAGGTTTAGGGTTAGGGTTAGGGTTAGGGTAAGGGTAAGGGTTAGGTTTAGGGTTATGGTTAGGGTTAAGGTTAGAGTTAGGGTTAGGTTTAGGTTTAGGGTTAGGATAAGGGTAAGGGTTAGGGTTTAGGTTAGGGTTAGCATTAAGGTTAGGGTTAGGGTAAGGGTAAGCGTTAGAGTTAGGGTTATGGTTACGGTTAGGGTTAGGGGTTATGGTTAGGTTTAGGTTTAGGGTTAGGGTAAGGGTTAGGGTTAGGGTTAGGGTTAGGGTTAAGTTTAGGGTTGGGGTTAGTTTTAGGGTTAGCTTTAGTGTTATTGTAAGGGTAAGAGTTAGGGTTAGGATTAGGGTTAGGGTTAGGGTAAGGGTTATGGTTATGGTTAGGGTTACGTTTAGGGTTTGGGTTAGGGTTAGGGTAAGGATTAGGGTTAGGGTTAGGTTTAGTATTGGGGTTAAGGTTAGGGTTAGGGTAAGGGTTAGGGTTAGGGTTAGGGTTAGGGTAAGGGTTAGGTTTAGGGTTAGGGTTAGGGTAAGGGTTAGGGTTAGGGTAAGGGTTAGGATTAGGGTGAGGGTTAGATTTAGGGTTGGGTTAGGGTTAGGGTTAGGGTTAGGGTTAGGTTTAGAATTAGGGTTAAGGTTAAGGTTAGGGTAAGGGTTAGGTTTAGGATTAGGGTAAAGTTTAGGGTAGGGTAAGGTTTAGAGTTAGGGTTAAGGTTAGGATTAGAGTTAGGTTTAGGGTTAGGGTAGGGTAAGGGTTAGGGTTAGGTTTAGGTTTCGGGTTAGGTTAAGGGTTAGGGTTATTGTTTTATGTTAGGGTTAGGGTTAGGTAAGGGCTAGGGTTAGGGTTAGGGTTAGGGTAAGGATTAAGGTTAGGGTTAGGGTTAGGGTAAGGGTAAGGGTTAGTGTTAGGGTTAGGGTTAGGGTGAGGTTTAGGGTTAGGGTTAGGGTTAGTGTGAGGGTAAAAGTTAGGGTTAAGTTTAGGGTTAGGGTTAGTTTTAGGGTTAGGGTTAGGGTAAGGGGAAGGGTTAGGGTTAGGATTAGGTTTAGGGTTAGGTTAAGGGTTAGGGTTAGGGTTAGGTTTAATTTTAGGGTTGGGGTTAGTTTTAGGGTTAGGGTTAGTGTTAGGGTAAGGGTAAGGGTTAGGGTTAGAATTAGGGTTAGGGTTAGGGTAAGGGTTATGTTTACAGTTAGGGTTACGTATAGGGTTTGGGTTAGGGTTAGGGTAAGGATAAGGGTTAGGGTTAGGTTTAGGGTTAGGGTTAGGTTTAGTATTGGGGTTAAGTTTAGGGTTAGGGTAAGGGTTAGGGTTAGGGTTAGGGTAAGGGTTATGGTTAGGGTAAGGGTAAGGATTATGGTGAGGGTTAGATTTAGCGTTGGGGTTAAGGTTAGGTTTAGGGTTAGGGTAAGGGTAGGGGTTACGGTTTGGTTAGGGTTCGGGTTAGGTAAGGGTAAGGGTTAGGGTTAAGGTTACGATTAGGGTTAGGGTTAGTGTTAGGGTTAGGGTTAGGATTAGGTTTAAGGTTAGGGTTAGGGTAAGTGTTAGGGTTAGGGTTAGGGTTAAGGTTAGGGTTAGGGTTAGGGTTATGGTTAGGTTTAATGTTGGAGTTAGGATAAGGGTAAGGGTTAGTGTTAGAGTTAGGGTTAGGGTTAGGGTAAGGGTAAGGGTTAGGGTTAGGCTTAAGGTTAGGGTTAGGGTTAGGGTTAGGATTAGGTTTAAGGTTAGGGTTAGGGTAAGTGTTAGGGTTAGGGTTATGGTTAAGGTTAGGGTTAGGTTTAGGGTTAGGTTTAATGTTAGGGTTAGGATAAGAGTAAGGGTTAGTGTTAGAGATAGGGTTAGGGTTAGGGTAAGGGTAAGGGATAGGGTTAGGGTTAGGGTTAGGGGATATTTTTAGGGTTAGGTTTAGGGATAGGTTTAGGGTAAGGGTAAGGGTTAGGGTTAGGGATAGGGTTAGGGTTAGGGTAAGGATAAGGGTTAGGGTTAGGGTTAGGGTTAGGGTTAAGGTTAAGGTTAGGGTTAGGGATAGGGTTAGTCTTAGGGTAAGGTTTAGGGTTAGGGTTAGGGTTATGGATAGGTTAAGGGTTAGGGTTAGGGGTTAGGTTTAGGGTTAGGTTTAGAGTAAGGGCTAGGGTTAGGATTAGGCTAAGGGTAAGGGTTACGGTTAGGATTAGGGTTTGGGTTAGGGTAAGGGTTAGAGTTAGGATTAGGGTTAGGATTACATTTAGAGTTAGGTTTAGGGTAAGGGTAAGGGTTAGGGTTAGAGTTAGGTTTAGGGTTGGGTTTAAGTTTAGGGTTAGGGTTAGGTTTAGGGTAAGGGTAAGGGTAAGGGTTAGTGTTAGGGTTAGGGTTAGGGTTAAGCTAAGGGTAAGGGTTAGGGTTAGGGTTCGGGCAAGGTTTAGGATAAGGGTTAGGGTTATTTTTAGGGTAAGGGTAAGGTTGAGGGTTCGGGTTAGGGTTAGGTTTCGGGTTAGAGTAAGGGTAAGGGTTAGTGTTAGGGTTAGGGTTAGGTTTAGGGTTAGGGTTAGGGTTAGGGTTAGGGTTAGGGTTAGGGTTAGGATTAGGGTAAAGGTTAGGGTAGGGTAAGGTTTAGAGTTAGGGTTAAGGTTAGGATTAGAGTTAGGTTTAGGGTTAGGGTAAGGGTAAGGGTTAGGGTTAGGTTTAGGTTTCGGGTTAGGTTAAGGGTTAGGGTTATTGTTTTGGGTTAGGGTTAGGGTTAGGGTAAGGGCTAGGGTTAGGGTTAGGGTTAGGGTAAGGATTATGGTTAGGGTTAGGGTAAGGGTAAGGGTTAATGTTAGGGTTAGGGTTAGGGTTAGGTTTAGGGTTAGGGTTAGGGTTGGGGTGAGGGTAAAAGTTATGGTTAAGTTTTGGGTTAGGGTTAGTTTTAGGGTTAGGGTTAGGGTAAGGGGAAGGGTTAGGGTTAGGATTAGGTTTAGGGTTAGGTTAAGGGTTAGGGTTAGGGTTAGGGTTAGGGTTAAGTTTAGGGTTGGGGTTAGTTTTAGGTTTAGGGTTAGTGTTAGGGTAAGGGTAAGGGTTAGGGTTAGGATTAGGGTTAGGGTTAGGGTAAGGGTTATGGTTACAGTTAGGGTTATGTTTAGGGTTTGAGTTAGGGTTAGTGTAAGGATAAGGGTTAGGGTTAGGTTTAGGGTTAGGGTTAGGTTTAGTATTGGGGTTAAGGTTAGGGTTAGGGTAAGGGTTAGGGTTAGGGTTAGGGTTAGGTTTAGGGTAAGGGTAAGGGTTAGGGTTAGGTTTAGGGTTAGGGTAAGGTTTATGGTTCGGGTAAGGGTAAGGATTAGGGTGAGGGTTAGATTTAGGGTTGGGGTTAAGGTTAGGTTTAGGGTTAGGGTAAGGGTAGGGGTTACGGTTTGGGTTAGGGTTAGGGTTAGGTAAGGGTAAGGGTTAGGGTTATGGTTACGATTAGGGTTAGGGTTAGTGTTAGGGTTAGGGTTAGGATTAGGTTTAAGTTTAGGGTTAGGGTAAGTGTTAGGGTTAGGGTTAGGGTTAGGGTTAAGGTTAGGGTTAGGGTTAGGGTTAGGTTTAATATTGGAGTTAGGATAAGGGTAAGGGTTAGTGTTAGAGTTAGGGTTAGGGTTAGGGTAAGGGTAAGGGTTAGGGTTAGGGTTAGGGTTAGGATTAGGTTTAAGGTTAGGGTTAGGGTAAGTGTTAGGGTTAGGGTTAGGTTTAAGGTTAGGGTTAGGTTTAGGGTTAGGTTTAATGTTAGGGTTAGGATAAGAGTAAGGGTTAGTGTTAGAGTTAGGGTAAGTGTTAGGGTTAGGGTTAGGGTTAGGATTAAGGTTAGGGTTAGGGTTAGGGTTAGGTTTAATGTTGGAGTTAGGATAAGGGTAAGGGTTAGTGTTAGAGTTAGGGTTAGGTTTAGAGTAAGGGTAAGGGTTAGGGTTAGGGTTAAGGTTAGGGTTAGTGTTAGTGTTAGGGTTAGGGTTAGGATTAGGTTTAAGTTTAGGGTTAGGGTAAGTGTTAGGGTTAGGGTTAGGGTTAGGGTTAAGGTAGGGTTCGGTTTAGGTTTAAGGTTAGGGTTAGTGTTAGGTTTAGGGTTAGGGTTAGGGTAAGGGTAAGGATTAGGGTTAGGGTTAGGGTAAACGTTAGGGTTAAGTTTAGGGTTAGGGTTAGGGTTAGGGTAATGGTTAGGGTTAGGGTTAGGGTAAGGTTTAGGGTTAGGGTTCGGGTGAGTGTTAGAGTTATGCTTAGGGTAAGGGTAAGTGTTAGGTTTAGGGTAGGGTTAGGTTAAGGATTAGGGTTAGGGTTTAGGGTTAGGGTTAGGGTTAGGATAAGGGTTAGGGTTAGGGTAAGGTTAAGTGTTAGGGTTAGGATTAGCGTTAGGGTTATGGTTAGGGTTAGGGTAAGTGTAGGGGTTAGGGTTAGTGTTAGGGTTAGGTTTAGGGTTGAGTTAAGGTTAGGGTTACGATTAGGGTAAGGGTAAGGGTTATTGTATGTGTTAGGGTTAGGGTTAGGGTTAGCGATAGGGTAAGGGTATGGGTTAGGGTTTGGTTAGGTTTATTTTAATTGTTAGGGTTAGGGTTAGGGTAAGATAAGGGTTAGGGTTAGGGTTAGGGTTAGAGTTAGGGTAAGGGTAAGTTTTAGGGTAGGGTTAGATTTAGGGTTAGCGTTAGGGTAAGGGTTAGGGTTAGGGTTAGGGTTAGGTTTAGAGTTGGTTTAAGGTTAGGGTTAGGGTTAGGGTAAGGGTAAGGGTAAGAGTTAGGGTTAAGGTTAAGGGTAAGGTTAGGTTTAGGGTTAGAGGTAGGGTTAAGGTTAGGGTTAGCGTTAGGGTTAGGGTTAGGTTTAGGTTTAGTGTTAGGGTAAGGGTAAGGGTTAGGATAGGATTAGGGTTAAGGTTAAGGTTAGGGTTAGGGTTAGGGTTAGGATTAGGGTAAAGGTTAGGGTAGGGTAAGGTTTAGAGTTAGGGTTAAGGTTAGGATTAGAGTTAGGTTTAGGGTTAGGGTAAGGGTAAGGGTTAGGGTTAGGTTTAGGGTTCGGGTTAGGTTAAGGGTTAGGGTTATTGTTTTGGGTTAGGGTTAGGGTTAGGGTAAGGGCTAGGGTTAGGGTTAGGCTTAGGGTAGGGATTATGGTTAGGGTTAGGGTAAGGGTAAGTGTTAGTGTTAGGATTAGGGTTAGGGTTAGGGTTAGGTTTAGGGTTAGGGTTAGGGTTAGGGTGAGGATAAAAGTTAGGGTTAAGTTTAGGGTTAGGGTTAGTTTTAGGGTTAGGGTTAGGGTAAGGGGAAGGGTTAGGGTTAGGATTAGGTTTAGAGTTAGGGTGAGGGTTAGGATTAGGGTTAGGGTTAGGGTTAAGTTTAGGGTTGGGGTTAGTTTTAGGGTTAGGGTTAGTGTTAGGGTAAGGGTAAGGTTTAGGGTTAGGATTAGGGTTAGCGTTAGGTTAAGGGTTATGGTTACGGTTAGGGTTACGCTTAGGGTTTGGGTTAGGGTTAGGGTAAGGATAAGGTTTAGGGTAGGTTTAGGGTTAGGGTTAGGTTTAGTATTGGGGTTAAGGTTAGGGTTAGGGTAAGGGTTAGGGTTAGGGTTAGGGTTAGGGTTAGGGTAAGGGTTAGGGTTAGGATTAGGGTAAGGGTTAGGGTTAGGGTAAGGGTTAGGATTAGGGTGAGGGTTAGATTTAGGGTTGGGGTTAAGGTTAGGTTTAAGGTTAGGGTAAGGGTAGGGGTTACGGTTTGGGTTAGGGTTAGGGTTAGGTAAGGTTAAGGGTTAGGGTTAAGGTTACGGTTAGGGTTAGGGTTAGTGTTAGGGTTAGGGTTAGGATTAGGATTAAGGTTATGTTTAGGGTTAGGGTTTAGTGTTAGGGTTAGGGTTAGGGTTAGGGTTAGGGTTAAGGTTAGCGTTAGGGATAGGGTAAGGGTAAGGGGTAGGGTTAGGGTAGGGTTAGGGTTAGGGTAAAGGTAAGGTTTAGGGTTAGTGTTAGGTTTAGGGATAGGCTTAAGGTAAGAGTAAGGGTTAGGGATAGTGTTAGGGTTAGGGTTAGGGTTAGGGTTAGGTTTAGGTTTAGGGTTAGGGTAAGGGTAAGGTTTAGGGTTAGGGCTAGGGTTAGCGTTAAGGTTAAGGTTAGGGTTAGGGTTAGGCTTAGGGTAAGGATTAGGGTTAGGGTTAGGATAAGGGTTAGGTTTAGGTTTCGGGTTAGGGTTAGAATTAGGCGTAGGGTAAGGGTAATGGTTAGGGTTAGGGTTAGGTTTAGGGTTAGGTTACGGGTTAGGGTTAGGGTTTAGTGTTAGGGTTAGGGTTAGGGTTAGGATAAGGGTTATGTTTAGGGTAAGGTAAGGGTAAGTGTTAGGGTTAGGGTTAGCGTTAGGGTTATGGTTAGGGTTAGGGTAAGTGTAGGGGTTAGGGTTAGTGTTAGGGTTAGGTTTAGGGTTGAGTTAAGGTTAGGGTTACGATTAGGGTAAGGGTAAGGGTTATTGTATGTGTTAGGGTTAGGGTTAGCGATAGGGTAAGGGTAAGGGTTAGGGTTTGGTTAAGTTTATTTTAATTGTTAGGGTTAGGGTTAGGGTAAGATAAGGGTTAGGGTTAGGGTTAGGGTTAGAGTTAGGGTAAGGGTAAGTTTTAGGGTAGGGTTAGATTTAGGGTTAGCGTTAGGGTAAGGGTTAGGGTTCGGGTTAGGTTTAGGTTTAGAGTTGGGGTTAAGTTTAGGGTTAGGGTTAGGGTAAGGGAAAGGGTTAGGGTTAGGGTTAGGTTAAGTGTTAGGGTTAGGGTTAGGGTTAGTGTTAGGGTAAGTTTCAGGGTTAGGGTTAGGGTTAGGGTCAGGTGTTAGGGTTAGGGTTAGGTTAGGGTTAGGTTTAGGGTTAGGGTTAGGGTTATGGTAAGGGTAAGGGTTAGGTTTAGGGTTATGGTTAGGGTTAAGTTTAGGGTTAGGGTTAGGTTTAGGTTTAGGGTTAGGATAAGGGTAAGGGTTAGGGTTAGGGTTAGGGTTAGGTTAAGGGTAAGGTTTAGGGTTAGGGCTAGGGTTAGCGTTAGGGTTAAGGTTAGGGTTAGGGTTAGGCTTAGGGTAAGGATTAGGGTTAGGGTTAGGATAAGGGTTAGGTTTAGGTTTCGGGTTAGGGTTAGAATTAGGCGTAGGGTAAGGGTAATGGTTAGGGTTAGGGTTAGGTTTAGGGTTAGGTTACGGGTTAGGGTTAGGATTTAGTGTTAGGGTTAGGGTTAGGGTTAGGATAAGGGTTATGTTTAGGGTAAGGTAAGGGTAAGTGTTAGGGTTAGGGTTAGCGTTAGGGTTATGGTTAGGGTTAGGGTAAGTGTAGGGGTTAGGGTTAGTGTTAGGGTTAGGTTTAGGGTTGAGTTAAGGTTAGGGTTACGATTAGGGTAAGGGTAAGGGTTATTGTATGTGTTAGGGTTAGGGTTAGCGATAGGGTAAGGGTAAAGGTTAGGGTTTGGTTAAGTTTATTTTAATTGTTAGGGTTAGGGTTAGGGTAAGATAAGGGTTAGGGTTAGGGTTAGGGTTAGAGTTAGGGTAAGGGTAAGTTTTAGGGTAGGGTTAGATTTAGGGTTAGCGTTAGGGTAAGGGTTAGGGTTCGGGTTAGGTTTAGGTTTAGAGTTGGGGTTAAGTTTAGGGTTAGGGTTAGGGTAAGGGAAAGGGTTAGGGTTAGGGTTAGGTTAAGTGTTAGGGTTAGGGTTAGGGTTAGTGTTAGGGTAAGTTTCAGGGTTAGGTTTAGGGTTAGGTTCAGGTGTTAGGGTTAGGGTTAGGTTAGGGTTAGGTTTAGGGTTAGGGTTAGGGTTATGGTAAGGGTAAGGGTTAGGTTTAGGGTTATGGTTAGGGTTAAGTTTAGGGTTAGGGTTAGGTTTAGGTTTAGGGTTAGGATAAGGGTAAGGGTTAGGGTTAGGGTTAGGGTTAGGGTTAGGGTAAGGGTAAGGTTTAGGGTTAGGGCTAGGGTTAGCGTTAGGGTTAAGGTTAGGGTTAGGGTTAGGCTTAGGGTAAGGATTAGGGTTAGGGTTAGGATAAGGGTTAGGTTTAGGTTTCAGGTTAGGGTTAGAATTAGGCGTAGGGTAAGGGTAATGGTTAGGGTTAGGGTTAGGTTTAGGGTTAGGTTACGGGTTAGGGTTAGGGTTTAGTGTTAGGGTTAGGGTTAGGGTTAGGATAAGGGTTATGTTTAGGGTAAGGTAAGGGTAAGTGTTAGGGTTAGGGTTAGCTTTAGGGTTATGGTTAGGGTTAGGGTAAGTGTAGGGGTTAGGGTTAGTGTTAGGGTTAGGTTTAGGGTTGAGTTAAGGTTAGGGTTACGATTAGGGTAAGGGTAAGGGTTATTGTATGTGTTAGGGTTAGGGTTAGCGATAGGGTAAGGGTAAGGGTTAGGGTTTGGTTAAGTTTATTTTAATTGTTAGGGTTAGGGTTAGGGTAAGATAAGGGTTAGGGTTAGGGTTAGGGTTAGAGTTAGGGTAAGGGTAAGTTTTAGGGTAGGGTTAGATTTAGGGTTAGCGTTAGGGTAAGGGTTAGGGTTCGGGTTAGGTTTAGGTTTAGATTTGGGGTTAAGTTTAGCGTTAGGGTTAGGGTAAGGGAAAGGGTTAGGGTTAGGGTTAGGTTAAGTGTTAGGGTTAGGGTTAGGGTTAGTGTTAGGGTAAGTTTCAGGGTTAGGGTTAGGGTTAGGGTCAGGTGTTAGGGTTAGGGTTAGGTTAGGGTTAGGTTTAGGTTTAGGGTTAGGGTTATGGTAAGGGTAAGGGTTAGGTTTAGGGTTATGGTTAGGGTTAAGGTTAGAGTTAGGGTTAGGTTTAGGTTTAGGGTTAGGATAAGGGTAAGGGTTAGGGTTTAGGTTAGGGTTAGCATTAAGGTTAGGGTTAGGGTAAGGGTAAGCGTTAGAGTTAGGGTTATGGTTACGGTTAGGGTTAGGGGTTATGGTTAGGTTTAGGTTTAGGGTTAGGGTAAGGGTTAGGGTTAGGGTTAGGGTTAGGGTTAAGTTTAGGGTTGGGGTTAGTTTTAGGGTTAGCTTTAGTGTTAGGGTAAGGGTAAGAGTTAGGGTTAGGATTAGCGTTAGGGTTATGGTTAGGGTTAGGGTAAGTGTAGGGGTTAGGGTTAGTGTTAGGGTTAGGTTTAGGGTTGAGTTAAGGTTAGGGTTACGATTAGGGTAAGGGTAAGGGTTATTGTATGTGTTAGGGTTAGGGGTAGCGATAGGGTAAGGGTAAGGGTTAGGGTTTGGTTAAGTTTATTTTAATTGTTAGGGTTAGGGTTAGGGTAAGATAAGGGTTAGGGTTAGGGTTAGGGTTAGAGTTAGGGTAAGGGTAAGTTTTAGGGTAGGGTTAGATTTAGGGTTAGCGTTAGAGTAAGGGTTAGGGTTCGGGTTAGGGTTAGGTTTAGAGTTGGGGTTAAGGTTAGGGTTAGGGTTAGGGTAAGGGTAAGGGTAAGAGTTAGGGTTAAGGTTAAGGGTAAGGTTAGGTTTAGGGTTAGAGGAAGGGTTAAGGTTAGGGTTAGCGTTAGGGTTAGGGTTAGGGTTAGGGTTAGGGTTAGGGTAAGGGTAAGGGTTAGGATAGGATTAGGGTTAAGGTTAAGTTTAGGGTTAGGGTTAGGGTTAGGATTAGGGTAAAGGTTAGGGTAGGGTAAGGTTTAGAGTTAGGGTTAAGGTTAGGATTAGAGTTAGGTTTAGGGTTAGGGTAAGGGTAAGGGTTAGGGTTAGGTTTAGGGTTCGGGTTAGGTTAAGGGTTAGGGTTATTGTTTTGGGTTAGAGTTAGGGTTAGGGTAAGGGCTAGGGTTAGGGTTAGGCTTAGGGTAGGGATTATGGTTAGGGTTAGGGTAAGGGTAAGTGTTAGTGTTAGGGTTAGGGTTAGGGTTAGGTTTAGGGTTAGGGTTAGGGTTAGGGTGAGGGTAAAAGTTAGGGTTAATTTTAGGGTTAGGGTTAGTTTTACGGTTAGGGTTAGGGTAAGGGGAAGGGTTAGGGTTAGGATTAGGTTTAGAGTTAGGGTGAGGGTTAGGATTAGGGTTAGGGTTAGGGTTAAGTTTAGGGTTGGGGTTAGTTTTAGGGTTAGGGTTAGTGTTAGGGTAAGGGTAAGTGTTAGGGTTAGGATTAGGGTTAGGGTTAGGTTAAGGGTTATGGTTACGGTTAGGGTTACGCTTAGGATTTGGGTTAGGGTTAGGGTAAGGATAAGGTTTAGGGTAGGTTTAAGGTTAGGGTTAGGTTTAGTATTGGGGTTAAGGTTAGGGTTAGGGTAAGGGTTAGGGTTAGGGTAAGGGTTAGGGTTAGGGTAAGGGTTAGGGTTAGGGTTAGGGTAAGGGTTAGGGTTAGGGTAAGGGTTAGGATTAGGGTGAGGGTTAGATTTAGGGTTGGGGTTAAGGTTAGGTTTAAGGTTAGGGTAAGGGTAGGGGTTACGGTTTGGGTTAGGGTTAGGGTTAGGTAAGGGTAAGTGTTAGGGTTAAGGTTACAGTTAGGGTTAGGGTTAGTGTTAGGGTTAGGGTTAGGATTAGGTTTAAGGTTATGGTTAGGGTTAGGGTTTAGTGTTAGGGTTAGGGTTAGGGTTAGGGTTAGGGTTAGGGTAAGGGTTTGGGTTAGGGTTAGGGTAAGGGTTAGGGTTAGGGATAGGGTTAGGGTTAGGGTTAGGTTTAGGGTGAGGGTTAGGGTAAGGGTTAAGGTTAGGGTTAGGGTTAGGGTTAGGGTTAGGGTTAAGGTTAGGGTTAGGGATAGGGTAAGGGTAAGGGGTAGGGTTAGGGTAGGGTTAGGGTTAGGGTAAAGGTAAGGTTTAGGGTTAGTGTTAGGTTTAGGGATAGGCTTAGGGTAAGAGTAAGGGTTAGGGATAGTGTTAGGGTTAGGGTTAGGGTTAGGGTTAGGGTTAGGGTTGGGTTTAGGGTTAGGGTTAGGGAAAGGGTAAGGATTAGGGTTAGGGCTAGGGTTAGCGTTAGGGTTAAGGTTAGGGTTAGGGTTAGGCTTAGGGTAAGGGTTAGGGTTAGGGTTAGGATAAGGGTTAGGTTTAGGTTTCGGGTTAGGGTTAGAATTAGGCTTAGGGTAAGGGTAATTGTTAGGGTTAGCGTTAGGTTTAGGGTTAGGTTACGGGTTAGGGTTAGGGTTTAGTGTTAGGGTTAGGGTTAGGGTTAGGATAAGGGTTATGGTTAGGGTAAGGTAAGGGTAAGTGTTAGGGTTAGGGTTAGCGTTAGGGTTATGGTTAGGGTTAGAGTAAGGGTAAGGTTTAGGGTTAGGGTTAGGGTTAGGGTAAGGGTAAGGGTTAGGTTTAGGGTTAGGCTTATGGTTAAGTTTAGGGTTAGGTGTAGGGTTAGGATACGGGTAAGAGTTAGGGTTATTGTTAGGGTTAGGCTAAGGGTACGGTTTAGGGTTATGGTTAGGGCTAGGGTAGGGGTTAGAGTAAGTGTTAGGGATAGGGTTAGGCTTAGGATAAGGGTAAGGTTTAGGGTTAGGTTTAGGGTTAGGCTTTGGGTAAGGGTAAGGGTTAGGGATATTGTTAGGGTTAGGGTTAGGGTTAGGGTTAGGTTTAGGGTTAGGGTTAGGGTAAGGGTAAGGATTAGGGTTAGGGTTAGGGTTAGCGTTAGGGTTAAGGTTAGGGTTAGGGTTAGGGTTAGGGTAAGGTTTAGGGTTAGGTTAGGGTAAGGGTTAGGTTTAGGTTTCGGGTTAGGGTTAGAATTAGGCTTAGGGTAAGGGTAAGGTTAGGGTTAGGGTTAGGTTTAGGGTTAGGTTAATTATTAGGGTTAGGGTTTAGGGTTAGGGTTAGGGTTAGGGTTAGGGTTATGATAAGGGTTAGGGTTAGGGTAAGGTAAGGGTAAGTGTTAGGGTTAGGGTTAGCGTTGGGGTTATGGATAGTGTTAGGGTAACGGTAAGGTTTAGGGTTAGGGTTAGGTTTAGGGTAAGGGTAAGGGTTAGGGTTAGGATTAGGGTTAGGGTTAGGGTTAGGGTTGGGTTTAGGGTTGGGTTTAAGGTTAGGGTTAGGGTTAGGGTTAGGGTAAGGGTTAGGCTTAGGGTAAGGGTAAGGATTAGGGTGAGGGTTAGATTTAGGGTTGGGGTTAAGGTTAGGTTTAGGGTTAGGGTAAGGGTAGGGGTTACGGTTTGGGTTAGTGTGAGGGTTAGGTAAGGGTAAGGGTTAGGGTTAAGGTTACGATTATGGTTAGGGTTAGTGTTAGGGTAAGGGTAAGGGTTAGGGTTAGGATTAGAGTTAGGGTTAGGTTAAGGGTTATGGTTACGGTTAGGGTTACGCTTATGGTTTGGGTTAGGGTTAGGGTAAGGATAAGGTTTAGGGTAGGTTTAGGGTTAGGGTTAGGTTTAGTATTGGGGTTAAGGTTAGGGTTAGGGTTAGGGTTAGGGTATGGTTAGGGTTATTTTTAGGTTAAGGGTAAGGTTGAGGGTTTTGGGTTAGGGTTAGGTTTTGGTTAGAGTAAGGGTAAGGGTTAGGGTTAGGGTTAGGGTTAGGTTTAGGGTTAGGGTAAGGGTAAGGGTTAGGATTAGGGTTAAGGTTAAGGGTAAGGTTAGGGTTAGGGTTACAGGTAGGGTTAAGGTTAGGGTTAGCGTTAGGGTTAGGGTTAGGTTTAGGGTTAGGGTTAGGGTAAGGGTAAGGGTTAGGTTTAGGATTAGGGTTAAGGTTAAGGTTAGGGTTAGGTTTAGGATTAGGGTAAGGGTTAGGGTTAGGGTTAGGGTTAGGGTAAGTGTTAGGGTTAGGGTAAGGGTAAGGATTAGGGTGAGGGTTAGATTTAGGGTTGGGGTTAAGGTTAGGTTTAGGGTTAGGGTAAGGGTAGGGGTTACGGTTTGGGTTAGTGTGAGGGTTAGGTAAGGGTAAGGGTTAGGGTTAAGGTTACGATTATGGTTAGGGTTAGTGTTAGGGTTAGGGTTAGGATTAGGTTTAAGGTTAGGGTTAGGGTAAGGGTTAGGGTTAGGGTTAGGGTTAAGGTTAGGGTTAGGGTTAGGGTTAGGTTTAATGTTTTAGTTAGGATAAGGGAAAGGGTTAGTGTTAGAGTTAGGGTTAGGGTTAGGGTAAGGGTAAGGGTTAGGGTTAGGCTTAAGGTTACGGTTAGTGTTAGTGTTAGGGTTAGGGTTAGGATTAGGTTTAAGGTTAGGATTAGGTTAAGTGTTAAGGTTAGGGTTTGGGTTAAGGTTAGGGTTAGGGTTAGGGTTAGGTTTAATGTTAGGTTTAGGATAAATGTAAGGGTTAGTGTTAGAGTTAGGGTTAGGGTTAGGGTAAGGGTAAGTGATAGGGTTAGGGTTAGGGTTAGGGGATATTTTTAGGGTTAGGTTTAGGTTTAGGGTTAGTGTAGGGTTAAGGGTTAGGGTTATGGATAGGGTTAGGGTAAGTATAAGGTTTAGGGTTAGGGTTAGGTTTAGGGTAAGGGTAAGGGTTAGGGTTAGGGTTAGGGTTATGGTTAAGGTTAGGGTTAGGTTTAGGGTTAGGATACGGGTAATTGTTAGGGTTAGGGTTAGGGTTAGGCTTAAGGTAAGTTTTAGGGTTAGGGTTAGGGCTAGGGTAGGGGTTAGAGTAAGTATTAGGGATAGGGTTAGGGTTAGGGATAGTGTTAGGGTTAGGGTTAGGGTTAAGGTTAGGTTTAGGTTTAGGGTTAGGGTTTGGGTAACGGTAAGGATTAGGGTTAGGGTTAGGTTAGCGTAAGGGTTAGGTTTAGGTTTCGGGTTACGGTTAGGGTTAGGTTGGGTTAGGGTAAGGTTAAGGTTTAGGGTTAGGTGTAGGGTGAGGTTTAGGTTTAGTGCTGGGGTTAAGTTTAGGGTTAGGTAAGGGTTAGGCTTAGAGTAAAGTTAGGGTTAGGGTTAGGGTTAGATTTAGGGTTGGGGTTAAGGTTAGGTTTAGGGTTAGGGTAAGGGTAAGGGTTAGGTTTAGGGTTAGGTTTAGGGTTAGGGTAAGGGTAAGGGTTAGGGTTAGGGTTAAGGTTAGGGTTAGGGTAAGTGTTAGGGTTAGGGTTAGGGTTAGGGTTAAGGTTACTGTTAGGATAAATGTAAGGGTTAGTGTTAGAGTTAGGGTTAGGGTAAGGGTAAGTGATAGGGTTAGGGTTAGGGTTAGGGGATATTTTTAGGGTTAGGTTTAGGGTTAGGGTTAGTGTAGTTTTAAGGGTTAGGGTTATGGATAGGGTTAGGGTAAGTGTAAGGTTTAGAGTTAGGGTTAGGTTTAGGGTAAGGGTAAGGGTTAGGGTTAGGGTTAGGGTTATGGTTAAGGTTAGGGTTAGGTTTAGGGTTAGGATACGGGTAATTGTTAGGGTTAGGGTTAGGGTTAGGCTTAGGGTAAGGTTTAGGGTTAGGGTTAGGGCTAGGGTAGGGGTTAGAGTAAGTGTTATGGATAGGGTTAGGGTTAAGGATAGTGTTAGGGTTAGGGTTAGGGTTAGGGTTAGGTTTAGGGTTAGGGTTAGGGTTAGGGTAACGGTAAGGATTAGGGTTAGGGTTAGGTTAGCGTAAGGGTTAGGTTTAGGTTTCGGGTTAGGGTTAGGGTTAGGATTTGGGTTAGGGTAAGGTTAAGGTTTAGGGTTAGGTTTAGGGTGAGGTTTAGGTTTAGTGCTGGGGTTAAGTTTAGGGTTAGGGTAAGGGTTAGGCTTAGAGTAAAGTTAGGGTTAGGGTTAGGGTTAGATTTAGGGTTGGGGTTAAGGTTAGGTTTAGGGTTAGGGTAAGGGTAAGGGTTAGGTTTAGGGTTAGGTTTTGGATTAGGGTAAGGGTAAGGGTTAGGGTTAGGGTTAAGGTTAGGGTTAGGGTAAGTGTTGGGGTTAGGGTTAGGGTTAGGTTTAAGGTTAGGGTAACGGTTAGGGTTAGGGTTAGTTTTAGGGTTAGGGTTAGGTTAAGGGTAAAGTTTAGTGTTAGAGTTAGGGTTAGGCAAAGGGTAAGGGTTAGGGTTAGGGTTAGGGTAAGGTTTAGGGTAAGTGTTAGGGCTAGGTAAGGGTTAGGAGTAGGGTTAGGGTTAGCATTAATATTAGTGTTAGGGTTAGGGTAAGGGTAAGGGTTATGGTTAGGGTTAGGGGTTATGGTTAGGGATAGGTTTAGGGTTAGGTTTAGGGTAAGGGTAAGGGTTAGGGTTAGGGATAGGGTTAGGTTTAGGGTTAGGTTTAGGGTTAAGGTTAGGGTTAGATTTAGGGTTGGGGTTAGGGTAAGGGAAGGGTTAGGGTTAGGATTAGTGTTAGGGTTAGGGTAAGGGTTAGGGTTAGGGTTAAGTTTAGGATTGGGGTTAGTTTTAGGGTTAGGGTTAGTGTTAGGGTAAGGGTAAGGGTTAGGGTTAGGATTAGGGTTAGGGTTAGGGCAAGGGTTATGGTTATGGTTAGGGTTACGTTTAGGGTTTGGGTTAGGGTAAGGGTTAGGGTTAGTTTTAGGTTTAGGGTTAGGTTTAGTGTTGGGATTAAGGTTAGGGTTAGGGTAAGGGGTAGGGTTAGGGTAAGGTTTAGGGTTACGGTTAGGGTCAGATTTAGGGTTGGGTTTAAGGTTAGGTTTAGGGTTAGGGTAAGGGTAAGGGTTAGAATTAGGGTTAGGGTTAGGGTAAGGGTAAGGGTTAGGGTAAGGTGAGGTTTAGAGTTAGGGTTAAGTTTAGGATTACAGTTAGGTTTAGGGTAAGGGTAAGGGTTAGGGTTAGGGTTAGGGTTAGGATTAGGTTAAGGGTTATGGTTAGGGGTTAGGGTTAGGGTTAGGGTTAGGGTAAGGGCTAGGGTTAGGGTTAGGGTTAGGTTAAGGATTATGGTTAGGGTTAGGGTTAGGGTAAGGGTAAGAGTTAGAGTTAGGGTTAGGATTAGGGTTAGGTTTAGGGTTAGGGTTAGTGTTAGGGTTAGGGTTAGGGTTAGGGTTAGGGTTAGGGTGAGGGTTAGATTTACGGTTGGGGTTAAGATTAGGTTTAGGGTTAGGGTAAGGGTAGGGGTTACGGTTAGGGTTAGGGTTAGGGTTAGAGTAAGGGTAAGGGTTAGCGTTAGGGTTAAGGTTAGGGTTAGGGTTAGTGTTACGGTTAGGGTTAGGATTAGGTTTAAGGTTAGGTTTAGGGTAAGTGTTAGGGGTAGGGTTAGGGTTAAGTTAGGGTTAGGGTTAGGGTTAGGGTTAGGTTTAATGTTAGGGTTAGGATAAGGGTAAGGGTTAGTGTTAGAGTTAGGGTTAGGGTTAGGGTAAGGGTTAGGGTTAGGGTTAGGATTAGGGGATATGTATAGGGTTAGGTTTAGGGTTAGGGTTAGGATAAGGGTAAGGGTTAGGGTTAGGGATAGGGTTAGGGTTAGGGTTAGGTTTAGGGTTAGGGTTAGGGTAAGGGTAAGGGTTAGGGTTAAGGTTAGGGTTAGAGTTAAGGTTAGGGTTAGGGATAGGGTAAGGGTAAGTGGTAGGGTTAGGCATAGGGTTAGGGTTAGGGTAAAGGTAAGGTTTAGGGTTAGTGTTAGGTTTAGGGTTCGGCTTATGGTAAGGGTAAGTGTTAGGGATATTGTAAGGATTAGGGTTAGGGTTAGGGTTAGTGTTAGGGTTAGGTTTAGGGTTAGCGTTAGGGCAAGGGTAAGAATTAGGGTTAGGGTTATGATTAGCGTTACGGTTAAGGTTCGGGTTAGCGTTAGGGTTAGGGTAAGGTTTACGGTTAGGATTAGGGTAAGGGTTAGGTTTAGGTTTCGGTTTAGGGTTAGAATTAGGCTTAGGGTAATGGTAAGGGTTAGGGTTAGGTTTAGGGTTAGGGTTAGGGTAATGGTAAGGGTTAGGGTTAGGCTTAGGGTTAGGGTTAGGGTAAGGGTAAGGGTTAGGGTTAGGGTTAGGGTTAGGATTTGGTTTAGGGTAAGGGTAAGGTTTAGGGTTACGTTTAGGGTTAGGGTTAGGTTTAGTGTTGGGGGTAAGTTTAGGGTTAGGTTAAGGGTTAGGGTTAGGATAAGGTTAGGGTTAGGGTTAGGGTTAGATTTAGGGTTGGGGTTAAGGATAGGTTTAGAGTTAGGGTAAGGGTAAGGGTTAGGGTTAGGGTTAGGTTTAGGGTTAGGGTAAGGGTAAGGGTTAGGGTTAGGGTTAAGGTTAGGTTTAGGGTAAGTGTTAGGGTTAGGGTTAGGGTTAGATTTAAGGTTAGTGTTACGGTTAGGGTTAGGGTTAGGTTTAGGGTTAGGGTTAGGTTAAGGGTAAGGGTTAGTGTTAGAGTTAGGGTTAGGGTTAGGGAAAGGGTAAGGGTTAGGGTTAGGGTTAGGGTAAGGGTTAGGGTTAGTGTTAGGGCTAGGGTAAGTGTTAGGGTTAGGGTTAGGGTTAGGTTTAGGGTTTGGGTTAGGGTAAGGGAAAGGGTTAGGGTTAGGGATTGTGTTAGGGTTAGGTTAAAGGTAAGGGTTAGGGTTAATGTTAGGTTTAGGGTTAGGCTTAGGGTAAGGGTAAGGGTTAGGGATAGGGTTAGGGTTAGGGTTAAGTTTAGGGTAAGGGTTAGGGTCAGGGTAAGGGTAAGAATTAGGGTTAGGATTAGGGTGAGGGTTAGGGTAAGTGTTAGGGTTAGGGTTAGGGTTAGTGTTAGGGTAAGTTTAAGAGTTAGGGTTATGATTAGGGTTAGGTGTTAGTGTTAGGGTTAGGTTAGGGTTAGGTTTAGGGTTAGGGATAGGGTAAGGGTAAGGGTTAGGGTTAGGGTTAGGGTTAAGGTTAGCGTTAGGGTTAGGGTAAGGGTAAGGGGGAGGTTAGTGTTAGGGTTATGGTTAGGGTAAGGGTTAGGGTTAGGGTTAGGGTTAAATTTAGGTTTAGTGTTAAGGTTAGGGTAAGGGTAAAGGTAAGGGTTAGGGTTAGTGTTAGGTTTAGGGTTAGGTTTAGGTTTAGGGTTAGGATAAGGGTACGGGTTAGGGTTAAGGTTAGGGTTAGGGTAAGGTTTAGGGTTAGCGTTAGGATTAGAGTAATGGTAAGGGTAGGGTTAGGATTAGGGTTAGGATTAGGGTAAGTGTTAGGGTTAGTGTTAGGTTTAGGATTAGGGTTAGGTTTAGGGTTAGAGATAGGGTAAGGGTAAGGATTAGGGTTAGGGTTAGGGTTAGCGTTAGGGTTAAGGTTAGGGTTAGGGTTAGGGTTAGGGTAACCTTTAGGGTTAGGGTTCGGGTAAGAGTTAGGGTTAGGGTTCGTGTTAGGGTTAGAGTTATGCTTAGGGTAAGGGTAAGGGTTAGGGTTAGGGTTAGGGTTAGGTTTACGTTAATGATTTGGGTTAGGGGTTAGGGATAGGCTTAGGGTTGGGATAAGGTTAGGGTTAGGGTTGGGGTAAGGGTAAGGGTTAGGGTTAGGGTTAGTGTTAGGTGTTAGGGTTAGGGTTAGGTTAGGGTTAGGTTTAGGGTAGGGTTAGGGTAAGGGTAAGGGTTATGGTTAGGGTTAGGGTTAGGGTTAGGGTTAAGGTTAGGGTTAGGGTTATGTTTAGGTTTAGGGTTAGGATAAGTGTAAGGGTTAGGGTTAGGGTTAGGGTTAGGGTAAGGGTGAGGGTTAGGGTTAGGGTTAGGGTTACGGATAGGGTTAGGGGTTAGGGATAAGGTTAGGGTTAAGGTTAAGGTTAGGGTTAGGGTTAGGGTTAGGATTAGGTTAAGGGTTATGGTTAGGGGTTAAGGTTAGTTTTAGGGTAAGGTTTAGGGTTAGGGTTAGGGTTAGGTTAAGGGTTAGGGTTAGGGTAAGTGTATGTGTTAGGGTTTGTGTTAGGGTTAGAGTTAGGATTAGGGTTAGGGTTAAAGTAAGGGTAAGGGTTAGGGTTAGGTTTCGGGTTAGGGTAAGTGTAAGAGTTAGGGTTAGGTTTAGGGTTATGTTTAGGGTTAGGATAAGGGTAAATGTTAGGATTAGTGTTAAGGTTATGGTTAAGGTTAGGGTCAGGGTTAGAGTTAGGTTTAAGTTTAGGGTTAGCGTTAGGGTTAGGGTTAGCTTTAGGGTTAGGGTTAGGGTAAGGTTAAGGGTTAGGTTTAGGGTTAGGGTTAAGGTTAAGGTTAGTGTTAGGGTTAGGGTTAGGGTTAGGGTAAGGGCTAGGGTAGGGTGAGGTTTAGAGTTAGGGTTAAGTTTAGGATTAGAGTTAGGTTTAGGGTAAGGGTAAGGGTTAGGGTTAGGGTTAGGGTTAGGATTAGGTTAAGGGTTATGGTTAGGGGTTAAGTTAAGGGTAATGGTTAGGGATAGGTTTAGGGTTAGGGTTAGGTTTAGTGTTGGGGTTAAGGTTAGGGTTAGGGTAAGGGTTAGGCTTAGGGTAAGGTTTAGGATTAGGGTAAGGGTTAATGTTAGGGTTAGGGTTAAGGTTAGGGTTGGGGTAAGTTTTACGGTTAGGGTTAGGGTTAGGGAAAGTGTAAGGGTTAGGGTTAGGTTTAGGGTTAGGTTTAGGGTAAGGGTTATGGTTAAGGTTAGGGTTAGGTTTAGGGATTGGGTTAGGTTAAGTGTAAGGGTTAGGGTTAGGATTAGGGTTAGGGTTAGGGTAAGGGTTATTGTTAGGGATAATGTTAGGTTTAGGGATTGGGTTAGGGTAAGGTTAAGGGTTAGGGTTAGGTTTAGTGTTGGGGTTAAGTTTAGGGTAAGGGTAAGGGTTAGGCGTAGGGTAAGGTTTAGGGTTAGGGTTAGGGTTAGATTTAGGGTTGGAGTTAAGGATAGGTTTAGGGTTAGGGTAAGGTTAAGGGTTAGGTTCAGGGTAAGAGTTAGGGTATGGGTAAGGGTTAGGGTTAGGGTTAAGGTTAGTGTTAGGGTTAGTTTTAATGTTAGGTTTAAGGTTAGCGTTAGGGTAAGTGTTAGGGTTAAGGTTAGGTTTAGGGTTAAGCTTAGGGTTAGGGTTAGGTTTAGGGTTAGGTTTAGGTTAAGGGTAAGGGTTAGTGTTTGGGTTAGTGTAAGGGTTAGGGTTAGGGTTAGAGTTAGCATTAAGGTTAGTGTTAGGGTTAGGGTAAGGGTAAGGTTTTGGTTTAGGGTTAGGGTTAGGGTAAGGGTAAAGGTTAGGGTTAGGGATAGGTTTAGGGTTAGGGTTAGGTTTAGGGTTAGGGTTAGGGTAAGGGTAAGTGTTAGTGTTAGGGTTAGGTTTAGAGTTAAGGTTAGGGTTAGGGCTACGGTAAGCTTAAGGGTTAGGTTTAGGGTTAGGGTTAGGGTAAGGGTAAGGGTTATGGTTAGGGTTATGGTTAGGGTAAGGTTTAGGGTTAGGTTAAGGGTTAGGGTTAGGGTTAGGGTTAGGTTAAGGGTTAGAGTTAGGGATTAGCGTTAGGGTTTGGTTAGAGTTAGGGTAAGGGTTAGGATTAGGGTTTGGGTTAGGGTTAGGGTAAGTGTTAGAGTTAGGGTTAAGGTTAGGGTAAGCGTTAGGATTAGGGTTAGGGTTAGGGTAAGTGTTAGGTTTAGGGTTAGGTTTAGGTTTAGGTTTAGGGTTAGGGTTAAGGTTAGGGTAAGGGTAAGGGTTAGTGTTAAGGTAACGGTTAGGGTTTCTTTTAGGGTTAGGGTTAGGTTTAGTGTAAGGGTAAGATTTAAGGTTAGGATTAGGGTTAGGTTTAGGGTAAGGGTTAGCGTTAGGGTTAGGTTTAGGGTTAGGGTTAGGGTAAGGGTAAAGGTTGGGGTTAGGGATAGGTTTAGGTTTAGTGTTGGGATTAAGGTTAGGTTTAGGTTAAGGGTTAGGGTTAGGGTTAGGTTTAGGGTTAGGTTTAGGGTTACGCTTAGTGTTAGGGTTAGGTTTAGGGTTAGGTTTAGGTTTACGGTTAGAGTTAGGGTTAGGGTTAGGGTAAGGGTATGTGTTAGGGTTAGGGTTAGGGTTAGGATTAGCGTTACGGTAAGGGTAAGGGTTAAGGTTAGGGTTAGGGTTAGGGTTAGGTTTAGGGTAAGGATTAGGGTTAGGTTTAGGTAAGGGTAAGGTTTAGGGTTAGGGTTAGGGTTAGGGTAAGGGGAAGTGTTAGGGTTAAGGTTAGGTTTAGGGTTAGGTTTAGGGTTATTGTAAGGGTAAGGGTTAGGATTAGAGTTAGGTTTAGGGTTAGGGTTAGGGTAAGGTTTAGGGTAAGGGTTAGGGATAGAGTAGGGGTTAGGTTAAGGGAAAGTGTTAGGCTTAGGGTTAGGGTTAGAATAATGTTAAGTGTTAGAGTTATGGTTAGGGTTAGGGTTTGGGTTCGGGTTAGGGTTAGGGTTAGGGTTAGGGGTTAGGGTTAGGGTTAGAGGTAGGTTTAGGGTAAGTGTTAGGGTTAGGGTTAGGGTTAGGGTTAGGGGAAGGGTTAAGGTTTAAGTTTAGGGTTAGGGTAAGGGTTAGGGTTAGGGTTAGGGTTAGGTTTAGGGTTAGGGTAAGGTTGAGTGTTCAGGTTAGGATTAGGTTTTGGGTTAGGGTAAGGGTAAGAGTTAGGGTTAGGGTTAGGGTTAGGTTTAGGGTTAGGATAAAGGTAAGGGTTAGGATTAGTGTTAAGGTTATGGTTAAGGTTAGGGTTAGGGTTAGAGTTAGGGTTAAGGTTAAGGTTAGCGTTAGGGTTACGGTAAGGTTAAGGGTTAGGGTTAAGGTAAGGGTAAGAGTTAGGTTTAGGGTTAGGGTTAAAGTTGAGGTTAGTGTTAGGGTTAGGGTTAGGGTTAGGGTAAGGGCTAGGGTCGAGTGAGGTTTAGAGTTAGGGTTAAGGTTAGGATTAGAGTTAGGTTTAGGTTTAGGGTAAGGGGAAGGGTTAGGGTTAGGGTTAGTGTTAGGTTTAGGGTTAGGGTTAGGTTTAGTGTTGGGGTTAAGGTTAGGGTAAGGGTTAGGTTTAGGGTTAGGGTTAAGTTTAGGGTTGGGGTTAGTTTTACGGTTACGGTTAGGTTTAGGGTAAGTGTAAGGTTTAGGGTTAGGTTTAGGGTTAGAGTTAGGGTAAGGGTTATGGTTAAGGTTAGGGTTAGGTTTAGGAATTGGGTTAGGGTAAGTGTAAGGGTTAGGGTTAGGATTAGGGTTAGGGTTAGGGTAAGGGTTATGGTTAGGTTTAATGTTAGGTGTAGGGATTGGGTTAGGGTAACGTTAAGGGTTAGGGTTAGGTTATGGTTAGGGTTAGGTTTAGTGTTGGGGTTAAGGTTAGGGTTAGGGTAAGGGTTAGGCTTAGGGTAAGGTTAAGGGTTAGGTTTAGGGTTAGGGTTAGGGTTAGGGTAAGGGTAAGGGTTAGGGTTAGGGTTAGGGTATGGGTAAAGGTTAGGGTTAGGGTTAAGGTTAGTGTTAGGGTTAGGATCAGGGTTAGGTTTAAGGATATCGTTAGGGTAAGTGTTAGGGTTAAGGTTAGGTTTAGGGTTAAGGTTAGGGTTAGGGTTAGGTTTAGGGTTAGGTTTAGGTTAAGGGTAAGGGTTAGTGTTTGGGTTAGTGTAATGGTTAGGGTTAGGGGTAGAGTTAGCATTAAGGTTAGTGTTAGGGTAAGGGTAAGCTTTAGGTTTAGGGTTAGGGTTAGGGTAAGGGTAAAGGTTAGGGTTAGGGATAGGTTTAGGGTTAGGGTTAGGTTTAGGGTTAGGGTTAGGGTAAGGGTAAGGGTTAGTGTTAGGGTTAGGTTTAGATTTAAGGTTAGGGTAAGGGTAAGGGTTAGGTTTAGGTTTATGGTTAGGGTAATGGTAAGGGTTATGGTTAGGGGTATGGTTAGGGTAAGGGTTAGGGTTAGGTGAAGGATTAGGGTTAGGTTTAGGGTTAAGTTACGGGTTAGAGTTAGGGGTTAGCGTTAGGGTTTGGTTAGAGTTAGGGTAAGGGTTAGGGTTAGGGTTTGGGTTAGGTTTAGGGTAAGTGTTAGAGTTAGGGTTAAGGTTAGGGTAAGCGTTAGGATTAGGGTTAGCGTTAGGGTTAGGTTTAGGGTTAGGGTTAGGGTAGGTTTAGGTTTAGGGTTAGGGTTAGGGTTAGGGTAAGGGTAAGGGTTAGGTTTAAGGTAACGGTTAGTGTTCGTTTTAGGGTTAGGGTTAGGTTTAGGGTATGGGTAAGAGTTAAGGTTAGGATTAGGGTTAGGTTTAGGGTAAGGGTTAGCGTTAGGGTTAGGTTTAGGGTTAGGGTTAGGGTAAGGGTAAAGTTTGGGGTTAGGGATAGGTTTAGGTTTAGTGTTGGGGTTAAGGTTAGGTTTAGGATAAGGGTTAAGGTTAGGGTTAGGGTTAGGTTTAGGGTTAGGTTTAGGGTTACGCTTAGTGTTAGGGTTAGGTTTAGGGTTACGGTTAGAGTTAGGGTTAGGGTTAGAGTAAGGGTATGTGTTAGGGTTAGCGTTAGGGTTAGGATTAGTGTTACGGTAAGGGTAAGGGTTAAGGTTAGGTTTAGGGTTAGGGTTAGGTTTAGGGTAAGGATTAGGGTTAGGTTTAGGTAAGGGTAAGGTTTAGGGTTAGGGTTAGGGTTAGGGTAAGGGTAAGTGTTAGGGTTAAGGTTAGGTTTAGGGTTAGGTTTAGTGTTATTGTAACGGTAAGGGCTGGATTAGGTTTAGGTTTAGGGTTAGGGTTAGGGTAAGGTTTAGGGTAAAGGTTAGGGTTAGGGTAGGGGTTAGGGTAAGGGTAAGTGTTAGGGTTAGGGTTAGGGTTAGAATAATGTTAAGTGTTAGAGTTAGGGTTAGGGTTAGGGTTTGGGGTTCGGGATAGGGTTAGGGTTAGGGTTAGGGTTTAGGGTTAGGGTTAGGGTTAGGGTATGGGTTATGGTTAGGGGTTAGGGTAAGTGTTATGGTTAGGTTAAGGGTTAGGGTTAATGTTAGGGTTAGTGTTATGATAAGGTTTAGTTTTAGGGTTAGCGTTAGGGTTAGGGTAAGTGTTAGGGTTAGGGTTAGAGTTAGAGTTAGGGTTAGGGTAAGTGTTACGGTTAGGGTTAGGGTTAGGGTTAGGGTAAGGGTTAAGGTTTAAGTTTAGGGTTGTGGTAAGCGTTAGGGTTAGGTTTAGGGTTAGGTTTAGGGTTAGGGTTAGGGTTAGGGTTAAGGTTAGGGTTCGATTTAGGTTTAGGTTTAGGGTTAACCTTAGGGTTAGGGTAAGGGTAAGGGTTAGGGTTAGGATTGGGGTTAGGGTTAGGGTAAGGTTTAGGGTTAGGGTTACGGTTAAGTTTAGGGTTACGGTTAGGGAAAGGGTAATGGTTAGGGTTAGGGTTAGGGTTAGGTTTACGGTTAGGGTTATGGTTGGGGCAATTGTTAGGTTTAGGGTTAGGGTTAAGGTTAGGTTTAGGGTTAGGGTTACGGTAAGGTTTAGGGTTAGGGTTAGGGTAAGGGTAAGGGTTAGGGTTAGGTTTAGGGTTATAGTTATGGTAAGTGTAAGGGTTAGGTTTAGGGTTAGGGTTAGGTTTAGGGTTGGGTTATGGGTAGGGTAAGGATAAGTTTTAGGGTTAATGTTAGGGTTAGCATTAGGGTTAGGGTTAACGTTAGTGTTAGGATGAGGGTAAGGGTAAGGGTTAGGTTTAGGTTTAGGGTTAGGGTTAGGGTAAGGGTAAGGGTTAGGGGTAGGGTTAGGGTTAGGGTTAGGGTTAGGTTTAGGTTTAGGGTTAGGGTAAGTGTATGTGTTAGGGTTAGTGTTAGGGTTAGGGTTAAGATTAGGGTTCGGGTTAGGGTTAGGTTTCGAGTTAGGGTAAGGGTAAGAGTTAGGGTTAGGGTTAGTGTTAGGTTTAGGGTTAGGATAAGGGTGAGGGTTAGGATTAGTGTTAAGGTTATGGTTAAGGTTAGGGTTAGGGGTAGAGTTAGGGTTAAGTTTAGGGTTAGCATTATGGTTAGGTTTAGGTTAAGGGTGAGGGTTACGGTAAGGGTAAGGGGTAGGTTTAGGGTTAGGGTTAAGGTTAAGGTTAGTGTTAGGGTTAGGGTTGGGGTTAGGGTAAGGGCTAGGGTAGGGTGAGGTTTAGAGTTACGGTTAAGATTAGGATTAGAGTTAGGTTTAGGTTTAGGGTAAGGGTAAGGGTTAGGGTTAGG